>JACEEZ010025145.1:27500-59665 GCA_016584305.1 Chionoecetes opilio
CCTTTTACTTATATTTAAAGTATAATAATGATTCATTTAACTTATATTTACATGACATACAGATTTCATTACATACAGTATTTCACATTTACATTTTAATCATTTACAATATCTTACACTAATTTACAATATCTTACAATATTTTACACTAATTTACAGTCACTTGAGGACGGAGAGAGGAGGAGGAGGCATTCATTACTGACCATTATATTTGCAAGGTTATTTTTACTTGGTGGTATATTTGCATAGTTATTATTATTAATCCATCCTATCATCCTATTTCTTAGGTTACACCAGCACTGCAGCATCGAGTTTCTAGAAGACGGGATGGAGCGCCACAACAAGCCTGCCATTGACACCACAGGGACACCACAGCACCACAACACAACACAGCACAGCCTGGTACCTCACAGCACCCCAGCCACATCTACAGCAATCCATCATTGGGGGCATACGCCGGGGGGCGCGTCGCCTCGCCCACCCTACGACGCCACTCCCGGGGGTCACCACGCGGGAGTTCCCATGCAGGCTCCTTTCCCATACCAAGCAGCTCTCGACAAGAAACATCAACTTGCCCCAGCCACGAGCCTTGTGGGCGCCCCCTTGGCCTCCTCCGCGCCGGATTGTCTCTTACAGATACAACCCGATGGGAAGGATCGGTTTCAGGGTAGCGTGCCACATGCCCATATAGCCGAAGTTGGCGCTGATGGACTATGCAGGTAATAGGCCTCGATTCAGTCTCACGGTGCAATCGCTGATTTGACACGTAATCATCCCAGCGATACCCCATGATTCTGCGAAGACACTTATTACCAAAGGCATTGATTCGTCTCTTCAAGTCACTATTTAGTGTCCATGTCTCACAACCATAGAGTAAGACAGGGATCACAAGCGACTTGAAGATCCGGATCTTTGTCCTCCTGCACAGGTACCGACAACGCCAAATACTCCCGCTGAGCGAGTCCATAACACCGTGGGCTATGCCAATCCGCCGTAAGGCTTCTTGACGTGACCCGCCGTCATTATGGACTGCACTACCAAGGTATGTAAAACTTTCCAAGATCTCAATGTCCTCGCCACACGCATGAACAGACTGTACTGCTTCATCTAGTAAGTCTCCAAACACCTGGACCCTGGTCTTGAGCCAGGAGACCTCAAGTCCCAAAGGCTTTGCCTCCTCGTGCAGCGCCTCGAGAGCCATCACTAGCATCTCCAGTGACTCAGCAAAGATTACTGCATCATCGGTAAAAACAAGATCAGTGATCTTGGTGCTGCCGACGGATGCTCCACAATCACTTTGATCTACAACCTTGTCCAATACCCAGTACATACAAGCGTTGAAAAGTGATGGGGCAAGGACGCACCCTTGCCTCGCTCCTGTATTCACAGGAAAGAAGCTGGATACACCTGCCCCACACTTCACAGCACTCTCAGTCCCAGAATACAGACCAGTTATCAAACCAATAGTCCTTGCAGGAATCCCTCGAAGTCGCAGAAGATCCCAGAGTGACTCACGATGCACTGAGTCAAACGCCTTCTTGAGATCAACATAGGCTGCAAGCATCCCCTGTCAAAACTCACGTCGGCGTTCCACCAGGACACGAAGCGCTAGGATACGGTCCGATGTTGACTTACCAGGCGTGAACCCAGACTGCTGAGGTCTCTGATGCTTCACCAGATGACTGCGAATTCGTGTCAGCAATAGATGGGCAAGCACCTTGCCTGGTACGCTGAGCAGTGTAATACCGCGGTAATTGTTGCAGTCCTGACGGTCCCCTTTCCCTTTCCAGATAGGGACGACCAGCCCCCTTTTCCAGTCAGGAGGAATGGTACCTGATTGCCACACGGCAGTCAGGACAGCATGCAACCCGCGGATCATGGCCTCACCCCCAGCTTTGAGGAGCTCCGCACTGATATTACAAACACCAGCTGCCTTTCCACCCTTCAACTTTGCTACAGCCTCTCTGACTTCGTCAAGAGAGGGTGCGGTTTCGTCAATGGGAGGATCGGCATCCACTGCCTGTAACCCAGTGGTGTGAAGCTGCTCAGTTGGAGGGTCCACCGTGAACAACTGCCCAAAGTACTCAGCCCAACGAGCCATCTGCCCATCCATGTCCGACACGAGGCGCCCATCTGCTGTTCGAATAGCACTCGCCCGAGAAGGAGACTTGGAACGGAGCTTCTTCAGGGCTCGGTAGGCGGGTCGGAGGTCATTAGCGTTCAAATGACCCTCAACATCCTCAGCGAGACTCCTGACATACCTCTCCTTGTCTCTCCCCAGGAGGGTTCTAGTCCGGCGTGACAGAGCCCTCTGCTGGTCCCGGTTCCCAGCCAGCCTGGCAGCACGACTCTCCTCGATTTTCTCCAGCGTCTCCGTCGAGACAAAACCACGCCTTGACCTCGGGCGCTCCCCAATACACTCCTTGGCAGCCTGTAGAGTTTCACGTTTGAAGGTATCCCACAGTTCTACAGGATCCCCAAGAGCACCGAGCACATCAAACCGATTTGAGACTGCCACCGCACACTCATGAGCACATGTCAAGTCCTTCAGTTTCTCAAGATGAAACACAGTATGGTTACCTCTTGAGATTCTTCTGGACTTGACATGAAGCTTAAGTGTAGCAACAACAAGTCTGTGATCTGTTCCAAAGAACTCAGCACTCCGGTAAACCCTGCAGTTCTGGAGGATCCTCCAACGAGTACTAACGAGGATGTGGTCGATCTCCTTAGCTACCCCTCCGGCATTACTATACAGTGTACCATGTCCAGCGGTGCAGCTCTGGTCTCTGATACCAAGAACCTGCAATTCTCAACCTTCTGGACCTTGCAAAGTTCAGAAGCAGAGAACTGTTGGTGTTTCTGGTACCGGAGCCATGGGGACCAACACACAACTCTTAGCCATCTCTCACAGTGCCAGTAGTAGCATGGAAGTCGCCCAAGACAATGAGTGTGTCCCGAGGAGGACGCTGGTCTTATACAGAGTCACAGTCGACATCTACAGCAATGCACAGTAATCCTTCTCAGCTTCTATATACAGCACAGTAACAGTGCCTCCCCCTTGACAGTGCCGCCCCCCAGTGCCTTCCATGGGCCAGGCGACAGAGGTGTTCCTTGCCTGATGCCAATGTTCCTCCGCCCGCAGTAGCTTTTCTCGATCTGTGGAGAATACATAGGATGGTTGAGAAGGTGTCATCATGTCAACTTGGAAGGAAGGAGTGGGTGAGTAACCATGTGTGTGTGTTTGTTCTGGCAGGGTGGGATGAAGGAAAGGAAGGAGGGAGGGGTGAAACACAGTTCTAACCATCCATCCATCCATCTATCTATTAATATATATAATTCATCCCTTTATTAATTCATATAAAAAAACAAGAGGCAGAATAAACAATGCTTACCCTCTACACCAGCATCACAGAATCAAGTTTCCAGAAGACGGGATGGAGCGTCACAAGCCTGCCATTGACACCACCGGGACAGCACAGCACCACAGCACAGCACAGCACAACCTGGTACATACCTCACAGCACCCCAGCCACAGCAATCCTTCTCAGCTTCTATCTATAATAATATAAGCGAAAGTGTGTGTGTGTGTCCGCTTTAGGTTCCGCCCCCCGTGGCGCAATCCCATCATATGGCACAGTTTTGGAACCAGGTCGACCAGGGGAAGGTTTTAACCCACGTATGGGATGATCCGATCACTTTTTTTTTTTTTTCTTTTCTTTTAGTAGCCTATTAGCGAGAATTGTGAAAAAAAAAAGTGGGTTGCGAGAATTGAGGAAACCTTGATGTAGGGTGATGGGTAATGGGTGAGTGAATGGGTGGGGTGATGGGTAATGGGTGTGGGGTGATGGGTGAGTGAATGGGTGGGAGGTGATGGGTGAGGGAATAGGTGGGGGGTGATGGGTAATGGGTAAGTGAATGGGTGTGTGGTGATGGGTAATGGTTGAGTGAATGGGTGGGGGGTGATGGGTAATGGGTGAGTGAATGGGTGGGGGGTGATGGGTAAGGCGTTAATACATACATTTCTACATCCATGATTTCAGGAAAGTTAGAAGGGGCTATCTGGAGAGTCTGTGTTTGGTGGGCCAAAGGCTAGTAGGCCTATACAGCACAGTAACAGCGCCTCTCCCTTGACAGTGCTGCCCCCCAGTGCCTCGTGTGGTGGACAGTGCCTGGCGACAGAGGTGTGCCTGGTGTGGTGACAGTGCAGCCCCCCAGTGCCTCCCCCCAGTGCCTCGTGTGGTGGACAGTGCCAGGCGACAGAGGTGTGCCTGGCGTGGTGACAGTGCTGCCCCCCAGTGCCTCGTGTGGTGGACAGTGCCTGGCGACAGAGGTGTGCCTGGCGTGGTGACAGTGCCGCTCCCCAGTGCCTCGTGTGGTGGACAGTGCCTGGCGTGGTGACAGTGCCGCTCCCCAGTGCCTCGTGTGGTGGACAGTGCCTGGCGTGGTGACAGTGCCGCTCCCCAGTGCCTCGTGTGGTGGACAGTGCCTGGCGTGGTGACAGTGCCGCTCCCCAGTGCCTCGTGTGGTGGACAGTGCCTGGCGTGGTGACAGTGCCGCCCCCCAGTGCCTCGTGTGGTGGACAGTGCCTGGTGTGGTGACAGTGCCGCCCCCTAGTGCCTCCAGGACAGGACGGAGGAGTGCCTTGCCTGGTGCCACTGTTTTTCTGCCCCCCGTAGCCTTCCATCTGTGAGGAATACATAGGATGGTTGAGAAGGTGTCATCATGTTAACTTGGAAGGCAGGAAGAAGGAAGGAAGGAAGGAAGGAAGGAAGGAAGGAAGGAAGGAAGGAAGGAAGGAAGGAAGGAAGGAAGGAAGGAAGGAAGGAAGGAAGGCAGGCAGGCAGGCAGGCAGGCAGGAGTGGGTGAGTAACCATGTATGTGTTTGTTTTGGAAGGGCGGGATGAAGGAAAAGAAGGAAGGAAGGAAGAGAAGGAAGGAAGGAAGGAAGGGAGGGGGAAGGAAATAAAGGCCTGTACCAAGAGTCATGATGAAGGCCGAGCGACGAACTACGAACGACCGAGGAAGGGTACCATAAAAGGGATATTTTTTAGAACGAAGAGCAGCGACGACGGTTGAATGTCGTCGCTGCTCTTCGTTCGAAAAAATATCCCTTTTATGGTACCCTTCCTCGGTCGTTCGTAGTTCGTCGCTCGACCTTCATCATGACTCTTGGTACAGGCCACAGTGTTCTAACCATCCATCCCTCCATCTATTTACCCCTTCACGCCCAGATCTTTCCTTTGCTATATAAAAATGGTTGTTGTCGAGCCATAAAATAACGAAAAGTCACTGAATATACCACATGAGTTAGTGGACAAGGATACTAAACAGGTCATAGCTATAAAACATTGCTTATAGTCACTACAAATCGTTTAATGGTACCCAAATTACAATGGAAATTACGTTCTGGGCCTCAAGGGGTTAAGACGTAAACAAGAAATAGAAGGGTCAGAATTAACCAATACTTACCATCTCTTCCTCCATCCTCTTCTTCTTCTTCCTCCTCCTCCTCTTCTTCTTCTTCCTCCTCCTCCTCAGTCTTGTCTTCCTCCTCAGTCTTGTCTTCTCTTCCTCCTCTTCTTCCTCCTCCTCCTCCTCCTTCCTCCAGTGTTAGGAGCATTGAGCATATCTCCACTCCTCCTTCCTCCACAGTGTTAGGAGCATTGTTAGGAGCATTGAGCATATCTCCACTCCTCCACAGTGTTAGGAGCAGTGTTAGGAGCATTGAGCATATCACCACTCCTCCTTCCTCCTCAGTGTTAAGAGCAGTGTTAGGAGCAGTTAGGAGCATTGGGCATATCACCCCTCCAGTAATGTGCCCCTTCCATTCCTCCCCTACACAATACTATAGAGATGCAATCATATTACTAAGACAAGACCAAGAATAATAAGTAACAGGAACTACCACGTGTAGGTCTCACAGCCTCTTGTAGCTTCCTTATGTTCTTATATTCTAATAATTCCTTCCAATAAACTCAAAAACTCAACTCAAACTCAAAAATTATAAGATAGAACTAATCAAACAGTTGGGAGGGAGGGGAAGGAACTGTCTAATTGGTGGTCATTTTCCTTGTGGTCGTTAAGAGCAGAGGTGGGCGCGCCGCTCAATTTTTGACTTGCGCCGCGTGCCGTTGCGCCGGTTTTTTGAGAATTTGCGTTGGTTTTTAAGGTGCGCCGCAGCTGCCCACGACTGGTTAAGAGCATAAGAACATAAGGAAGCTACAAGAGGCTGGGAGACCTACACGTGGTAGTTCCTGCTACTTAACACTACCTACATCCACCTTTCATCCCCATCCATGACACTGTCCAGCCTCCTTTTAAAGCTCCCTATTGACTCCACACTAACTACCTGTCTACTGAGTTCATTCCAATCATTTACCACCTAAAAACTGGTTCACAAATAGGGTGGTGAATGATTGGAATGGACTCAGTAGACAGGTAGTTAGTGCGGAGTCATTAGGGAGCTTTAAAAGGAGGCTGGACAGTGTCATGGATGGGGATGAAAGGTGGATGTAGGTAGTGTTAGGTAGCAGGAACTACCACGTGTAGGTCTCCCAGCCTCTTGTAGCTTCCCTATGTTCCTATGTTAAATGACCACAAGGTAAGTAAAGGTACAATTAGATAGTCACTTCACCGCCCAATCCCTTACTTTTAAATCACACACAAATTACTATTATTATTATTATTCTCTCTCTCTCTCTCTCTCTCTCTTAAATTCTTCTTCTCTTCTTAATTTCTTCATTCTCTCTCTCTCTCTTCTCTGTTAAATTCTTCTTGTCTTCTTAATTACTTCTTTACTCTTCTTCTTCTCCTTCTATCTCTCTTCTTCTTACTTTATTTCCTTCTCTAGCTCCTCTTTCTGACTTCAAACAACTCAAAAACTCAAAATTTCTCCGGACTTTTCCTTCGGCCTTCAAAAAATAATCTTCTTGCGGCAAAATTCCAAAAAAATATTCCTCATCTTCCATCGCCTTTTTACTTCTTACTTTCAAATCCTTCAAAAAAATAACTTGCGGGTAAATTAAAATCCGCCTCTTCTACTGTCTTCCTACTTCTCTTCTTCTGTCTGCCTTGAGTAACTACTATAGTCTTCTTGTCTTCTGTCTTCACTCGCTTCCTAAGATCATGCTTCTCTTCAGTAATATCCTGTTGTTTTTCTTCAGTAATCTCCTTAGTGTTGTCATGTATATCCGTATCCTTCTCTGCATTCTCCATACCTTTCTTTCCTCGAGTGCTCCTTTTTCCATCTATTAACCCTACATGCTTCTTTGTTGTTGTCTTTGGCCCTTTGTTTCTGCTCCTCTTTGCTTCCTCCATGTCTTCATTTTTCTCAGTTGTTGTCATTTGCCCCTTGTTTCTCCACTTTATTTCCTCCATGCCTTTATTCTTACTACTGGGATCTGGCATTCTTACAAGACATAATTGAGGTATTCTCTTGATTTCCTTCATGTCTTCAATCTTCTCAATAGTTGTCCTCTCTCCCTTGCTTCTCTTTATTTCCTCCGTGTTTTTATTCTTCTTGTTTGTTGTCCTCTGTCCTCCCTTGCCTCTTCCATTATTCTTCCCTTCCTCTAGTCCTCCATTCTTACTGGCATCTCCAAGGCATAGCTGAGGAATTCTCTTTGGCTTCCTCTGTTGTTTATCTCTGGTTCTCTTAGATACGAGGGACTCATCAATAGGGTTCTCTGTCTCTCCCTGTCCCTCCTTCTCTATCTCCCCCTCCATCTCTGTCTCAATGTATAGTTTCCTTAGCAGACGTAGCTCAGTCGCCTTGCTGAGTCTCTTCACAACTATCTTCAAGGGTTTTACTAGCATCTCTAGTGGTGTTTTGGCCCCTTTGTTGAAGCCTTGTGCCATCCTGTGGAAAGTAAAGGAGAGTTAGGATAGTACCTGTTAACCCCTTCACGCCCAGATCTTTCCTTGGCTATAAAAAATTGTCTGTTGTTGAGCCATAAAATAAGGAAAAGTCACTGAATATCAAATTAGTTAGTGGACAAGGCTACTAAACAGGTCATAGCTATAAAACATTGCTTATAGTCACTACAAATCGTCTAATGGTACCCAAATTACAATGGAAATTACGTTGTGGGTCTCAAGGGGTTAAGGATAGAGTAATAGAAAGATAGTAAAAAGTAATAATAATGAAAAAGACATCCTGCAAATAGTACAGGATAGTAGGATAGTAGGATAAATGGATAGAAGATAAAGAGTAATAGAAAGCTAGTAAAAAAAATAATAAAAAGAGACATCCTGCAAATAGTAAAGGATAGTTAGGATAGTAATTGTACAGGATAGAGACTAATAGAAAGATTATATAATAAAAAAGTTGATAAAAGAGACATCGCCCTGCAGATAGGAAGGAACATTAAATATTTATTTCTAACAATTTTCACGTGACAAAAATGGTTTACAAAAATGTAACTTTGTCGTGGAGGCAGAATGCAAGGCAAAGCAATGTTGTTGTGCTAAAGAATTTCCATCCTAGGCTGTCAAAACAAAGCCTGTCATCAATATGCCATTAACTATTATACTTTTTGAGAACATTAATTAATGTTTGGTGCAAAAAGTTATATTTTCTCAGTTATACTTAAATTCCCAAAAAAAAATTCTGTATGTAGCTTAACAAAGATCTTTTTATACTTAATCTTTACGATTCCATACATTTTTGTCGTAAACCTCTTAGCTTTTGAGTTATTTAAAAAAAATAAAAATTATATAAAAAAAAAAAGGGGGTTACTCCTTCAGGCATCCCACAGGAGTCATGGGAGGGCATTAAAAGTCCCACAGAATGGCTATAGTATTCCTAGGTTTTTATAAGTACTTTGACAATCGCATGGGTGGCTCAAATAGGGATTAATAATACTAATACTGAAAATACTAATACTGATCGTTGTATTGAAGTAATGATTAATCTAGCAATGCCTATCATATTTTTATGTCTTGTAGTAAGTTTTGTCTAATTTGTGGTTTTTAAGGAATATCTGGAAGTATCATGTCATTGTGAATTGGCTGAAACAGGGACTTTTAATCATTGTAACTGAAAACTGACTCCAGATTCGTGTTCAGCATGCCCGATAACTGCTAGAAACTAATTTTCAAGCAAATCTATTTTTCAAAAAATATTGCAAAATTTGCAAAAAAAAAAAAAAATAGATTTGCTTGAAAATGAGTTCCTAGCAGTTATCGGGCATGCTGAACACGAATCTGGCGTCAGTTTTCAGTTACAATGATTAGAAGTCCCCATTTTCCTATTTTCAAAAAAAATCAAGGCTGAAATAGGCTGAATAGGGACTTATAATCATTGTAACTGAAAACTGACTCCAGATTCGTGTTCAGCATGCCCGAAAACTGCTAGGAACTAATTTTCACTAATTTTCAAGCAAATCTATTTTTTTTTTTAAATAGCAATTTTTGCAAGGCATGCCAAATATTCAAATATTTTTTGAAAAATAGATTTGCTTGAAAATTAGTTCCTAGCAGTTATCGGGCATGCTGAACACGAATCTGGAGTCAGTTTTCAGTTACAATGATTAAAAGTCCCTATTTCAGCCAATTCACAATGACATGATACTTCCAAATATTCCTTAAAAACCACAAATTAGACAAAACTTACTACAAGACATAAAAATATGATAGGCATTGCTAGATTAATCATGACTTCAATACAACGATCAGTATTAGTATTTTCAGCATTAGTATTAGTATTATTAATCCATACACACACACACAGTATTATGCCAGTGCTATAACACACACACACAAGGTAAATGCCACTACAATCTCATCCCTTGTCGTCAGACAGGGCGTACGGAACAGCCGCCGTACCTTTAGCCGCGGTACCTACTAGCTTCAAGTTAAGCCTTATGTTACGGGTACAGGCTGCCGTACGTATAGCCACAGGGGCCCACAGCGTGTAATGTAGCCTGATACTTATATAGATCACAGGAAATCATGCAAATCAATCCCATAACAACACAATCTGCTTTAGCCACCCGTCGATCCCCAGTGTTAGCCCAAAGTAACTGCCTAAAGTACTGCCAAAGTAACCTGTGTTCACCTCTGCCACACACACACACACACACACACACCACACACACGGTCTTATTACACACACCTGAGGAATCCTGTTAAGTAAATAAAGTAGCAAGTTAGGTTAGTAAGGCAAGCACGCAAACACATCCCATTACAACACCATCTGGCTTAACCCACCTGTTAACCCTGTGTCTTACCATTGCCTGTGTTCACCTCTGCCATACACACACACACACACGTTATATACACTGCTATACACACACACTGCCATATACACACACACGTCATACACACTGTTATACACACACACGTTATATACACTGCTATACACACACACACACACACGTCATACACACTGTTATACACACTGCCATAAACACTGCTATACAGTCTCACTCACACACACACACACAGTTATACACACTGCCATATATACACACACACACACTGCCTATACACACACACGGTCCATACATACACAGTTACACACACTGTCACATACACAGCTAGTGACTGTCAGCTACACACACACACCTGAGTAATCCTGTCACCTTGCCTGAGATGATAACAGCCTCAGATAACGTCACGGTAACAATACGGCGATGTTATCATAGGCTGTTAACCTCTGCCACACACACATATCATACACACACTGCTACACACACACACACACACTGTCATACACACACACCTGAGTAATCCTGTTGCCTTGTTTTAAATGATAACAGGCTCAAATGACGTCACGGTCAAAGATACGACAATGTTATGATGGCTGAGGGGAGTATTAACAAAAATGGCGGGAAACTACAGACGATCTTATAATATCTGCTTACTTGAAATTCAGTAAACAACCTTTTTCCTGTCAATATAATGCTGTTTTCTCAATAATAAATCATAGAGTATCGAATTATAACAGATTTTGTATATTTGGCTCATAGAATATTAATATTTGATAGTAAATAATGAAAACCGTCCGGCAGCGAGATTGTTCCTCCTCCTTCCTCCTTCCTCCTCATCACAAATATTTCAACAACAACAACAACAAATACATGTATAGACGTTTAAGCCGGCCTTCTTCTTCTTCTTTTTCTTCTTCTTCTTGTGACCTTAGACGCTTAGTATCGCTTCCTAGGTCCTCTTCCACTTCGTCTCCTCCGTTAACAAGACTTGTTAACTCTTCCCCTGTTTATTTCACCTGGGAAAGACATTTTGATCAGTTTTCAATCCTTTGATTATCATCCTAATTCATTGTCTATTTTGTGTTCTGATCTCCCAACACTGCGTTAGGAACACTTTGGTGAGGTTTACAATACTTTCAGTTTCCTTTCTGTCCCTCACCTACAGACCCTTGACTACACCCCGTGACAGACAGGGCCCCGTCTTTCTGCTCTAGTCTCCTGTCCCACTCCTCTCTGCCTAGGACTATTACTATTGACGCTATAAGCTTTTCCCTCTGACTCCTATACTTGTTGCATGCCACAATGACATGTTCTACAGTTTCTTTCTCTCCTACCCTGCAGCTACAATTCTGGTTCTCCAGTTCCCTGTTCCTTCCGTTGACTTCCAAGATGCCTGTTCTTGCTTTATAGAGTAACTTACAACCCCAGTCTCCTACATGCCAGGTCACCCCCTCTGGTTTCTGTTTCCACCTGTACCACTGCAACGTTGATTTCCTGGCCATTCCTTCCTGCCATTTAACTAGCCCATTATTCTCAATTTTCTTTTTGATATCTATTATCTCCATCCTGTTCCATTCCTCTCCCACAGTTTCTCTCCTTTTCCATCTCTCTAGTTCCTTCTTCCAGGTGGAACTTGATCTATTTTCCTGGGATATTTTCTTTGCCCATCTATCATCACTAAGTCTCAATTTTCTTGTGGAACACCAGTTTTCCTTTAATTATCCTTTCCCTGAAGGTGCTCCATCCCATGTCTCCCCTCATGGCCTCTACGGCAGTGCTCCTACAAGCTCCTAGTCCCCATCTCATCGTACTATGTTCTAAGTCTTTTCCAAGTGCATGATGTCTCCTTCCCTGTACTGAGTCACTTCTGACCCATACAGGCAATGGGGTACAGCCACCCCCTTCCATAAACTCTTGCCTACCTCATATTTATTAATGACTCTGTTACCACCATTTATAATCATGCCTGTCATCCACCTTGCCTTGCCTTCATTAAGTTTCCTCTGCTTTTCACCGCCTATCCCTTCCTTGTTGACTTCCATTCCTAGGTATACATACTTTTCTACTACTTCTAGGACATTATTCTGAAGCACCCACTGACTCCTATCTTCTCTGTTAAACTCCATGACTTTACATTTCCTTTCACTAAACGTCAAGCCACACACCAGCGCGGCCTGTCCAGCCGACGAAAAGGGGCGTGGCTAGAGGCGGCCGGTGTGTGTGTGGGTCTCGTCCGGCGAACGATGCCCCGCCACTTTTAGTCGGCCGGACAGACCGCGCCGGTGTGTGTGTGGCCGGCTTTTAATACGTGTATGGCTCTCGTAAATACGTGTACCTCCAGGGTTCCCAGTGACGGTACGAAAGTACCATTTTGATACTTTTTGCCGGTACCGGTACGTTTTTACGACGCTAGACTAAAATGATACGAAATTGACATTGGGGAAAAAATTGATATTTTTTTTCATTTTAGTAAAAAAAAAAAAAAAAAATCGTATTATTGATGCGTCCAGGCATAGACCACTATATACCTGGACTGCGCACGGAATATCGGCCTGTCGCGCAAGGGCCCGAAGTCGGAGGGCCGCTCGGATTCATATATATATATACGGATCATATAGACTGGTTTATCAGTATATATGATATACTGTAATCTTCGTAAATGTTTGTTCTATAATATTATCAAATAAAAAACAGTAAAACACGCTAAAGAAATGCCATTACGAGACTATGAAGAAATATGCATGAAATTAATATTCACTTCAACTCTTCGCCATTTAAAACTTTGCGAGTCAACTTTTATCGTGAAGGGTATCAATAGAAGCGCAATTTTATTAGCTTTCCATTGATGTATTTCGTTATCTGATAAATGAATTAGAACCATGCATAAATTAGCGTTAACTAAATAAATAAAATCATCAATCGGGTAATTTTCCCGATTGATGAGGTTATTTATTTAGGTAACGCTAATTTATACATGGTACTAATTCATTTATCAGAAAACGAAATATATAAGTAAATAAATAACATCATCAATCGGGAAAAATACCCGATTGATGATTTTATTATTTTATTTAACGCTAATTTATGCATGGTTCTAATTAATTTATCAGATAACGAAATACATCAATGGAAAGCTAATAAAATTGCGCTTCTATTGATACCCTTCATGATAAAAGTTGACTCGCAAAGTTTTAAATGGCGAAGAGTTAAGTGAATATTAAGTTCATGCATCATCTTCAGAGTCTCGTAATGGCATTTCTTTAGCGTGTTTTACTGTTTTTTATTTGATAATATTATAGAACAAACATTTACGAAGATTACAGTATACCATATATACTGATAAACCAGTCTATATGATAGTCCATAGACCACTATATCTCTTTGTAGGGCGCCCCGCGGGCCCCTATGCAGCCCCGCAATTCAAAACATTGTCGCGTGAACAGTCCAGGTATACAGTGGTCTAGGGCCCAGGGTAATATGAAAAAATCGAAATAAAAGGCCCGCTATAGATTCATAATTTTTTTTACCTCGAATTATTGTTTTAGATTTTTGTGATCCCGTGAAAACCCTGGCCCCGAGGACGCAACAGCTGATGGGGCAATGTGCAGTACGCACGGTGCACCGAGCTCCAAGACGCCATGACGGAGAGGGACAAGAGGACATGCTCACCCAACATTGTAAGTTTTTGTTATTTTTATCTGTACTATTAGTTGTTTGAAGACTAAACATGTTATAATGTGACTTTCTCGTGACAGTGCGTGTGCAAGAAGGAATTGTGATAAGCCTACGTAACAGTTATTTAGTAAAGCTCAGTTACTGCGTCATAGAAGCGAGGTTATCATAAGTGACACGGTTTATATGTAAAACTAGCCGCAAAGCCGCCCTCCGGGCGGACTTTTTGGTTAGCTCCTGCGGAGGGCTATTGGTGGGCCGGCCCACCACCTGTGTTTGGTGGGCCGAAGGCCCACCAAACACAGACTCTCCAGATAGCCCCTTCTAACTTTCCTGAAATCATGGATGTAGAAATGTATGTGTAATGCCCGGAAATTCGGAAGAGACAGGATGGAAATTCCTATCATACAATTCCCGGGTTATATATCTGTAAGAGGAAAAAAGGTTTCAATAACCATATGTTTGGTCTGGGGCAAGTTGTAGCCTAGGCCCAGAATATGGAGGAACAGGTTATTCTTATTATATTAAGGTCAATCAAATCTTTTCTGTTCTCGGAATATTTATCTTCTTTCTTTCTTTCTCCCACTTCTATCTCCCCCCCCCCACTTCCCCCCCGTACACTCAGGATACGAGTCCAAATGCGTGGGACATTTATTTCGCGATCGTCGATAACTGGTAGATTAAAAAACTTTTCATCCTCCCCTTACCCTCCTGACAGATCAAGGAAAACTCTTAGATTCTTAATGTCCTTCAAAATAGACACAATAGTGACAGATCACGTTTATAAATGGGTGGGTTAGTCGAGTTATTCGCTAAATTGAAAGTCGACCAAATTTCTATTCCGACTCCGATACCTCGTCGCTCTGGAAAACACGTTCGTAGGCTGAAACAAAAAGGGAGAACACTTCTCCCCGAATATTAGAATAAATGTATTAAATTCTTCTATATCAAAGTTAAAGGACTGTATTATAGGCAGACGTTTCATATGTATACTTGCTTCATTAGCTAATTAGAGTCATTCGAGGTCTTACACTCCCTTCAGGGGAAGCCTTTAATAAGGATCCGGACATTCCCTTTCTTCCCGTTTCTCCCAAATTTGCCGTGGCATGCCATGTGGACGTTAGTCATCTCTCTACTCCCTTCAAGGTTAGACATACATTAACTCACCTCCATCTTCCCCCTTTGTTATAGTGTATCTATCTATATATCTATATATAGGTACAGTTGTTTAGTTTTCATTAACGCATAGGAGGCCTGGCCTGTCCTTATAAGTGTTATTAACGAGTCATCTCTCTGCTCCCTTCAAGGCTCCGGCGAGTGTCTGCCGAAAAAGAAGCCAAGCCACATATCACAGTGAACACCACACCAACCCATTACTCTCACATCTTTCTCTCCTATATAGATATTCCATGTATTCCTATAGTGCTCAGTGGATACGGACATAGACGGTAGTTCTAAGGACGAAATCCAGTGAGTTAGGTTATGTTCCGTAGAGCTTTCCTGCGCCAAAATTAGATTCATACATGTATCTAGGATCTCAAACAAGAGAAATAATATTTCATGGTGAATAAACCGGATGATGTTTAAAATATAGCTTCTTGTGTTTATTGCAAAACCCCCAGGTGATTATTCCCTTGTTATGGAAATACTTCCCCAAGTCTCCAAAAAGAGTTTCAGCCTCACTCGGTGTAATACTAAGTATCTACCCCAACTACCAATAATTCTCATATAGTATATCGTGTTCAGGGAGTAAACCATAGAACTACTCACCTGAGCTGGTGGCAGCATTTTCCCCTATTAACCCTAAGTTCTTCCCAATTCAGTTGTGACGAGGAGGTTTTATTAGTCAATGAAGTATTCAAACAAATTAATATCATTCAACCCAAAGGTGTCAGAACATACAAAAACCCGGGCATCACATATGTATTAACGCCAACCCATTCACATCACCCCCAACCCATTCATCACCCCCCCCCCATTCACTCACCCATTACCCATTACCCCCCACCCATTCACTCACCCATTACCCATCACCACAGACCCATTACCCATCACCCCCCACCTATTCCCTCACCCATCACCCCCAACCCATCACCCCCCACCCATTCACTCACCCATCACCCCACACCCATTACCCATCACCCCACCCATTCACTCACTCATTACCCCATTGTGATGCCAGGGTTTTTCTGTGGCTGACACCTGCGTGTTGAATGATATTTATTGAGATAATTCTCCTCTGACGAATAAATTCTCCTCGTCACAACTGAATTGGGATGAACTTAGTTTTAGTAGGGGATTGCTGCCACCAGTCCAAGCGGGTAGTCCTATGGTCTACCCCCTGAACACGATTTACTATATAAGGATTTTTGGTAGTCGTGGAGATGTTGCTAGTATACCGAGTAAGTCTGAACCTCTTTTTGAGACGTGGGGAAATATTTCCATAACAAGGGAATAGTCACCTGGGGTTTTTGCAAGAAACAAAGAATCTCTACTTTAACTCATTTGGTTTATTTACCACGAAAATTATTCCTGGTTGAAACTTAAGTACATGTATGTCTTTAATTTGGCGAAGGAAAGCTCTAAAGAGCATAACCTACCTCACTGGACTATATTCTTAGAACTACCATCTACATACACACAAGCTGAACACCATAGATATACATGGAAGATATAGGGGAGGGAAAATGTGAGAGTAATGAAATTGTTTGCGTTCACACGACCATGTGACTGGATTTCTCTCCAGACTGAGACACTCGCCGAAACCTTGACAGGAGCGGAGAAGAAACTGATCATAACCCTTGTAAGGGCATGACATGCTACCTATGCGTTAATGAACATTAAACAACGGTATATATATAGATATATATCCTATAACAAGGGGAAAGATGGAGGTGAATTTCTGTATGTCTTACCTTGACAGGAGCGGAGAAGAAACTGATACCCGCGTGGTAAGAACAGAGGGAAGGTTGGAGGATTAGCGGGAAAAAAGGGACATGTTTGGATACTCATGAGAGGCTTCCCCTGAAGGGAATATAAGTCTTCGAACGACTACTTTAGCTAAGGAAGTAAATATACGTATGAAATGAGTGCCTATGACCCAATTCTTTTAATTTGATGTAGGAAAAATTTAATTCATGTCTCTAATATTCGGGGAGGGTTTTACTTCACATAGGTCAAGCCTACGAACATGCTTTTGAGAGTGACGAGGTATTTGGAGTCGCAAAAGGAACTTGGTCGACTTTTAATTCAGCGAATGACTCGACTAACCTATACATTTATATGCGTAACACAACTCTATTTTGTCTGTTTTTAAGGACACTCAGAATCTAAGAGTGTTCTTCGATCTGCCAGGAGGATAAGGGGAGGATAAGAAGTTTTGACTCTACAAGTTATTGGCGATCGCGAAATAAATGTCTCACACATTATGACTCGTGACTCTGGCGTGGGGGGGGGGGGGGAGAATGGAGGGGGGGAAGATAGGAATGGAAGAGAGAGAGAAAGACATACGAATGAAAGATAAATAATGCGAGAAAAGAAATAATTTGAATGGCCTTATTATAATAAATAACCTGTTCCCCTATATACTGGATTTAGGCAACAATTAGTTCTAGATTAAACCTATGGTTATTGAAACCTTCTCTTTCCTTTCATAGACATAACTCGGGAATCGTAGGATGGAAATTTCCATCATTTCTCTTGGAATTTCCCGGCACTACACCATCACCCTACATCAAGGTTTCCTCAATTCTCGCAACACACTCTTTTTCCCAATTCTCGCTAATAGGCTGCTAAAAAAAAAAGAGAAAAAAAAAGTGATCGGATCATACCCAAAATGGCCTTAACACCTTCCCCTGGTCAACCTGGTTCCTAAACGGTGCCATATGATGGGATTGCGCCACGGGGGGCGGAACCTATAGCACACACACACACACACACACACACACACACACACACACACACACACACACACACACACACACACACACACAGACACACATACACACACACACACTTTCGCTTATATTATTATAGATATGCTTATTGTTTTATCAACCCTAAATCAAATGGGGGAAGCGATGAGCCAATAATAGGGCTGTATTCATGGCACGTAGACTCAGAACAGAACACAAAACATGCACAGTAATGGCCGGGAGAATTATTTATTGTGTTGCAAAATGCCAAATACATTATATATGACGTAGTGTAGACTTCACATCTCCTGTATTGTAATGTACAAAGGATGATCTCTTTTGCTTAGTAATTTATTTACATATGCAGGAACATCAATACCAAAAGGAAATGTTTTTGTCATCATGTCTATGTATGACATGATGGAATACATGTGTATGACATTAGGAGTAACATAACGTACCAGGGTTATCTTACTCCTAATGTAGTCTTGGAGATGCTAAAAATGTAGAGGATGATCTCTTTATATTCTTGTGATATATTTAGGCCTCTTCCATTTGTGCCCAAGCTGCATGAACCAGTTCTTTCAGTTCAGGGTTGGGTTCTGGGTTCAGGGTTGGGTTCGCGTGTCACAAATGGAACGCAAAAACCCCGTTTTTTGTTTACAAACATACTCAGCTGGCGAGGCAATTTAAGAGAGAGAGAGAGAGAGAGAGAGAGGAGAGAGAGAGAGAGAGAGAGAGAGAGAGAGAGATAACGAGAGAGAGAGAGAGAGAGAGAGAGAGAGAGAGAGAGAGAGAGAGAGAGAGAGAGAGAGAGAGAGAGATAACGAGGAGAGAGAGAGATAACGAGAAAGAGAGAGAGAGAGAGATAACGAGATAACGAGAGAGGAATAACGAGAGAGATAACGAGAGAGAGAGATAACGAGAGATATAACTCAGCTAGCTGCTATGTGAAGGGATCATATCATTTCTCTCTCTCTCTCTCTCTCTCTCTCTCTCTCTCTCTCTCTCTCTCTCTCTCTCTCTCTCTCCCCCCCCTCTCTCTCTCCTCTCTCTCTTTGAGTCCCTCTGTTAGCACCACTGATCTATAACACATGGATCGCGGAAGCCTGGCTCAGCACTGGTTCCAACTATCCGCCATCTTGCCAATACCAAAACAAAGCCTTGTTTCTGTGGCTCGCGTTGCTGGAGTGTACCCACTGTCTGGTTGTGCTTATCGCCTCGTCATGCCAAGCTGTGCTGCTATTAACTGTACAAACAGACCAGGACCTGGAAGTGGCAAATCTTTCCAACTGTGAGTAAAGCCGGTATTACACGGGCACTTTTCTGCTCACTGAGCAGATTTCACTGAGCTGCTCAACGAAACTATTACACGGTGATCTGTGTTTTGATGAGCAAAATGCATACAGACCTGAGTGCGGTTATGATACAAATGATCATAGCGCTTCCTAATAAGCGGTGCTTGTTTTAATGGAGATAGCTTTATTTTGCGAAAAAAAGAAAGAAAAAAAGTATACTTTGTGGTTAAAGTTAGGTTAGGTTTCATTACAACCTATAAGGTTAGGTTAGGCTTCATTAAAACCTTTAAGGTTAGGTTATCAATCATCATTGGGGGCATACGCTAGGGGGCGCGTCGCCTCGCCCACCCTACGACGCCACTCCCGGGGGTCACAACGCGCGAGTTCCCATGCAGGCTCCTTTCCCATACCAAGCAGCTCTCGACAAGAAACATCAACTTGCCCCAGCCACGAGTCTTGTGGGCGCCCCCTTGGCCTCCTCCACGCCGGATTGTCTCTTACAGATACAACCCGATGGGAAGGATCGGTTTCAGGGTAGCGTGCCACATGCCCATATAGCCGAAGTTTGGCGCTGACGGACTATGCAGGTAATAGGCCGGATTCAGTCTCACGGTGCAAATCGCTGATTTGACACGTAATCATCCCAGCGATACCCCATGATTCTGCGAAGACACTTATTACCAAAGGCATTGATTCGTCTCTTCAAGTCACTATTTAGTGTCCATGTCTCACAACCATAGAGTAAGACAGGGATCACAAGTGACTTGAAGATCCCGATCTTTGTCCTTCTGCACAGGTACCGACAATGCCAAATACTCCCGCTGAGCGAGTCCATAACACCGTGGGCTATGCCAATCCGCCGTAAGACTTGACGTGACCCGCCGTCATTATGGACTGCGCTACCAAGGTATGTAAAACTTTCCAGGATCTCAATGTCCTCGCCACACGCGGTTAGGTTAGGTTTCATTAAAACCTATAAGGTTAGGTTAGGTTTCATTAAAACCTTTAAGGTTAGCTAGGTTAGGTTTCATTAAAACCTATAAGCTTAGGTTAGGTTTCATTAAAAGCTATAAGGTTAGGTTAGGTTTCATTATTTTTATTTTTTTTGGGGGGGGGGGTTGCGCAAAATAAAACTATCTCCATTACAACAAGCACCTATTGTAGGCCAAGAAAAAATAGTTGGTGTCTCTGAAAACGACCGCGAAACTCTCGTCCATTATTACCAAAAGTTGTTCCGTAGTCTATATGAAACCATAGTCGTTTCGTACACTCAGCTCAGAGTTGAACTTGACTACTAGAGTTACGAAACGACATCAGGTATGTACGAAAATACTCAAAATCAGTGTATGAAACTAACTACTTTCAATTCAATATACCTAATTAAAAAAGGTTTTTTGATTAGGCCAAAGGTTTTTGATTCATTTAAACTTCCTGTAATCCCCGAGAGTAGCTTCTATGGACCACTGTGGCTCGCGCCGTACCCGTGGCCGCGGCGGTACGGGGCTGACGCCGTTATAGTGGACGAGAACTACGCGTTCGCTCTTTAGGTCAGACACACACACTCGGGGGCTAACACCGCACTCTTAGCCTCTCTCGCTTTACCACATACACCACACCTGTCACTACACACCTGTACGGCCTCGCAACACACCTGTCACTACACACCTGTACGGCCTCGCAACACACCTGTCACTACACACCTGTACGGCCTCGCAAGACACCTGTCACTACACACCTGTACGGCCTCGCAACACACCTGTTGTCTGTGTATCACCGTAAATAAATGACTCGGAAGGTTCGACGATGCACTAGGTTGGAAGTTTAGTAGTAGTAGTAGGTGTTAATAGTAGTTGTAGGTGGTAATAGTAGTAATAGTAGTAGTAGGTGTTAATAGTAGTAGTAGGTGGTAATATAGGCTATCATATGCCAGCAGCCAACACCCAGCCACGGCCTGGGCCGGCCCATGTATTTGTTTTGGTATTGGCAAGATGGCGGCTGGTGGCTGGTGGCTGACTTCAGTATCTCGGCCACAGCTAGCCCAGATCCGCGATCCATGTTATATAGATCAGTGGTGTCCATCCTTCACAACTCTGTCATACACCTCACCTGTGCCTTCCTGAAGAAGACAGGTTCAGCTTTCAGATTTTTTTCTTCAATTGGGCAAGTTGTCCATGATTTTTTTCTTCAATTGAGCGTGTGGTCCATGATTTTTTTCTTCAATTGAGCGAGTGGTCCATGATTTTTTTCTTCAATTGAGCGAGTGGTCCATGATTTTTTTCTTCCATTGAGCAAGTGGTCCATGATTTTTTTCTTCAATTGAGCGTGTGGTCCATGATTTTTTTCTTCAATTGAGCGAGTGGTCCATGATTTTTTTCTTCAATTGAGCGAGTGGTCCATGATTTTTTCTTCAATTGAGCGAGTGGTCCATGATTTTTTCTTCAATTGAGCGAGTGGTCCATGATTTTTTTCTTCAATTGGGCGAGTGGTCCATGATTTTTTTCTTCAATTGGGCGAGTGGTCCATGATTTTTTCTTCAATTGGGCAAGTGGTCCATGATTTTTTCTTCAATTGAGCGAGTGGTCCATGATTTTTTCTTTAATTGAGCAAGTGGTCCATGATTTTTTCTTCAATTGAGCGAGTGGTCCATGATTTTTTCTTCAATTGAGCGAGTGGTCCATGATTTTTTCTTCAATTGAGCGAGTGGTCCATGATTTTTCTCAATTGAGTGAGTGGTCCATGATTTTTCTTCAATTGAGCGAGTGGTCCATGATTTTTTCTTTAATTGAGCAAGTGGTCCATGATTTTTTCTTCAATTGAGCGAGTGGTCCATGATTTTTTCTTCAATTGAGCGAGTGGTCCATGATTTTTTCTTCAATTGAGTGAGTGGTCCATGATTTTTCTTCAATTGAGCGAGTGGTCCATGAATTTTTCTTTAATTGAGCAGTGGTCCATGATTTTTTTCTTCAATTGAGCGAGTGGTCCATGATTTTTTTCTTCAATTGAGTGAGTGGTCCATGATTTTTCTTCAATTGAGCGAGTGTGGTCCATGAATTTTTCTTCAATTGAGCGAGTGGTCCATGAATTTTTCTTCAATTGAGCGAGTGTCCATGAATTTTTCTTCAATTGAGCGAGTGGTCCATGAATTTTTCTTCAATTGAGCGAGTGGTCCATGAATTTTTCTTCAATTGAGCGAGTGGTCCATGATTTTTTTCTTCAATTGAGCGAGTGGTCCCATGATTTTTTTCTTCAATTGGGCGAGTGGTCCATGATTTTTTTCTTCAATTGGGCGAGTGGTCCATGATTTTTTCTTCAATTGGGCAAGTGGTCCATGATTTTTTCTTCAATTGAGCGAGTGGTCCATGATTTTTTCTTTAATTGAGCAAGTGGTCCATGATTTTTTCTTCAATTGAGCGAGTGGTCCATGATTTTTTTCTTCAATGTGGAGCGAGTGGTCCATGATTTTTTTCTTCAATTGAGCGAGTGGTCCATGATTTTTCTTCAATTGAGTGAGTGGTCCATGATTTTTTCTTCAATTGAGCGAGTGGTCCATGAATTTTTCTTCAATTGAGCGAGTGGTCCATGAATTTTTCTTCAATTGAGCGAGTGGTCCATGAATTTTTCTTTAATTGAGCAAGTGGTCCATGATTTTTTCTTCAATTGAGCGAGTGGTCCATGATTTTTTCTTCAATTGAGCGAGTGGTCCATGATTTTTTTCTTCAATTGGGCAAGTGGTCCATGATTTTTTTCTTCAATTGAGCGAGTGGTCCATGATTTTTTTCTTCAATTGAGCAAGTGGTCCATGATTTTTTTCTTCAATTGGGCAAGTGGTCCATGATTTTTTTCTTCAATTGAGCAAGTGGTCCATGGTTTGAAACGAGTTGAGAACCACTGCACTAGAACCACTGGTGACGTCATGGACACAACACTACCACGACAACAGTACTAGGGAGGAGATATACTGACTATACTCTATTTTTATTAACGAGGTGAAAACTCTTGCCCCCTTGCTGCTTACTGCCTAATATTTGATGCCAGGAGAAGGGAATACTACGCTTCTTCTTAATGTCAGCTGTATTTGATCATAGTTAACCCTAGTATCAGGTAAACATAATTTTAAGCATGCGACCTTACTATAGAATGGATATTTCGCCTCGTTAAAAAAAATTGACTATAAGAATGAGTTGATTATAGGCTTATCTGTCCCTCCTAGCGCTAGAGATAGTCCTTAAGGCTCAAGATGATAGGGAGTATTGGCTTGTTTTAGTCCTTATATAACATTGCGTAGTACAGGAGCTTTACCGTCAATAACACTATAGTCGCCACTGCACTAATGTCGCCAGACGAATTTTACAGGCGAATATTATTAATTTTAGCCTCACTATATAGCCTTGTATGTGCCACTGAAGACGCATGCACAGTAGTTTATATTATGTCTGTTTTCAGTGGCACATACATGTTAAAATACGTAATATATGGCGCCTGGCGACATTAGTGCAGTGGCGACTATAGTGTTATCGACGGTAGAGACAGGTAGGATAGTTGTAAAGTTTCTTATAAGATCTTTATATTAATAGCTACAGGGAAGAATTTCATCGATTTATTGAAGAGGTTTTTGGAATCAGTATTCAGGATATGGTCCTCTCTCTCTCTCTCTCTCTCTCTCTCTTCTCTCTCTCTCTCTCGCTCTCTCTCTCTCTCTCTCTCTCTTCTCTCCTCTCTCTCTCTCTCTCTCTCTCTCTCTCTCTCTCTCTCTCTCTCTCTCTCTCTCTCTCTCTCTCTCTCTCTCTCTCTCTTGCTTCTTTCATTGCACTCACGTATGTCCGCTTTCTATCTCTCTCTCTCTCTCTTCTGCCCTGCATCACCTTTACCCCTCTCTCTCTCTCTCTCTCTCTCTCTCTCTCTCTCTCTCTCTCTCTCTCTCTCTCTCTCTCTCTCTCTCTCTCTCTCTCTCTCTCTCCCCTCTCTCTCAGGGATTGAATCAAGAATGCAAGTCAGGCTTATGTCATCTCGATATATGTGTGTGTGTCCCAGGATCCGCTATGAAACACACACACACACACACACACACACACACAACACACACACACACACACACACACACACACACACACACACAACACACCACCGCACCCCCCCCCCCCCACACACACACTAACGTCTTTGTTAGAGGCAGGAAAGACATTTATTTTTTTTAGAAATATTGTCACATGAGTTTCTTGTTTGTCTTAACTGACTGGCTGACTGACTGACTAACTGACTGACTGACTGACTGATTTACTGACTTATTGACTGACTGACTGACTGACAGACTGACTGACTGACTTATTGACTGACTGACTTATTGACTGACTGACTGACTGACTGATTTACTGCGTCATTTACTCGTTGACTGACTGACTGACTGACTGACTGACTTATTGACTGACTGACTGACTGATTTACTGATTTACTGCGTGATTTACTCGTTGACTGACTGACTGACTGACTGACTGACTGACTGACTGATGATTGAAGGATATAAAGTAATATTTTAATGCAACATGTGTGTGTGTGTGTGTGTGTGTGTGTGTGTGTGTGTGTGTGTGTGTGTGTGTGTCACCATGTACACACACACACACACACACACACACACACACACACACACCACACACACACATACACACTGCCCGTTGCCACTCGCTCTCAAAAACTATCTGTTGGGTGTGAGAATAAAGAGCTTGCTGCCAACTCCCACTCTTGAGCATCCAACATAGAGCTGACCATGGGAGAAGCAAGGTTGAAGTAGGTGAAGTCCAGCATACTTCAGTGATTGGCCTTGTGACTTCAGAGTTACTGAAGTCACTCTGAAGTAATAGGAAGTAGGCTAGTGAAGTAATAGGACTGAAGTAATAGGACTGAAGTAATAGGACTGAAGTAATAGGACTGAAGTAATAGGAAGTAGGCTAGTGAAGTAATAGGACTGAAGTAATAGGACTGAAGTAATAGGACTGAAGTAATAGGAAGTAGGCTAGTGAAGTAATAGGACTGAAGTAATAGGACTGAAGTAATAGGACTGAAGTAAAAGAAACCGTCCGTCAGTCGTGCGTTCGTTGCGATATCTTTCTTTTTTCATGCAAAATATCTCGCGTAAATTTTTTTTTTTTTCTTCACAATTCTCGCTAATACTAAAAAAAAAAACATAAAAGAGATCGGATCATCCCCAAAGTGGCCTTAAAACCTTCCCCTCGTCGACCTGGTTCCAAAACTGTGCCATGTGATGGGATTGCGCCACTGGGGGCGGAACCTATAGCGGACACACACGCACACACTTTCGATTATATTATTATAGATATGTTCTTTCCATCACAGTGACGATGATAACACTTTACGAGCGAGCAATGATGATTCACGTCCTGTCTGACATCCACTAAAAATTATGCCTTGATCTATCTTGATTTTTGTATGTGTGTGTGTGTGTATGTGTGTGTGTGTGGTGTGTGGTGTGTGTGTTTGTGTGTGTGTGTGTGTGTGTGTGGTGTGTGCGTGTACTATACTTTTTTTCAATATATGGGTTTTGAGTCAATAATTAAGTCGTAATGTCCGTCTTTCACAAAAAATTTAATTATATTTTTTCTTTGAGAAATTTATGATGCTATTTGCACACGCTGACGGCCGCTTCCTTATGTTTTATCTAATGCTTTTGAAAAAAAAAATCAGGTTTGGACTACTTGTCTCGTTTTAAATATCTTGTTTTCTTTTAAACTTGAGTTGATTTGAAAAGATTGTCCTAAGCATTGATTTCTTTCCTTTGTTACACAATAGTAGCTATACCGTAATTATTCCTTGTATAGTCCCGTCTTTCCTCAATTTGGGGAAAACCCTTAATTTTCCCTAGGAATTTTAGCTGTGTGTGGTGTGTTGTGCGCCCGTCAGGGTGGCAAGGTGGTAAACGTAGTTCGCAATGTGGCGCCCCTTATTCGTCAGCGGTTCGAGTCCCCCTAGTTCGTGTGACGGGGCCGCTTTGTATAGTCAACCTTATAGTTTACTTGAAAGTTCTAGATGGATAAAATCTTATTTTATCTGTGTGTTGTGTGTGGTGGTGTGTGGGTTGTTTTGGGTGAAAGAGTGTGATATCTACGGAAAGCAGATAGTAGTTGAAACATCCGCCCAAGACCCAGCGTGCGTATCTCGGGGTAGGAGGGTTATTATAGGAGTGCATCGCCCACCGTGTTGCCGCCCTTCCCGCCCATTGTCCCGGCCTCGAGTGAAGCATCGTCTGACGCCTCAAGGTAGAAGAGAGAGGGGGGAGGGGAAGAGAGAGAAGAGAGAGAGAGAGAAGGGGAAAAAAACATCGTTTTTGTTTATCTCATGTAAAACGCTGTCCCGGCAAATGTGTTTTCAGATCTAGGTGTGGGCGTCCAAAAGAGCATCTAGAAAAACTAAAAAACAGATTACAAGTGGAGGCTTTGGCGGGAGATAAAATTAAGTAAAAGATGACCGAGGCCTGGGGGGGTGGCTAAAGGGAAAGCGGGCAGGGGGGGATTTTGGGCAGAGGGTCGGTGGTCATGCGGGTCAAATGCTGGAGGGGGAAAGGTGGAGTGGGTAGTGTTAAGTTAAAACTTCCTCGGGTAGGCTCCCAGCCTCTTGTAGTTCCTTATGTTCTTATGTTCTTATTTAATTCATTTTTCGTCGACATCACTCTTTTTTTTTCTCTCTTTTACTCTGTTTATTCTCTCTCTCTCTTTTTTATTTCTCTTTTTAATTTTCTCTATTTCTTTTTTTTTCTCAAATTTTTATTTTCCTGTTTGCTTTGTTGTGTTTTATCAAAATATCTCTCTCTCTCTCCTCCTCCCCTCCCCTCTCTCCCCTCTCCTCTCCCCTCTTCTCTTCCCCTCTCTCTCTCTCCCTCCCTCTCTCCTCTCTCTCCCCCTCTCTCTCTCCTCTCTCTTTTCTTGAAAAATATTTACAATGGAAGCGGTAAAAAGTTGAAAAAAAATTTTTTTTTCCCCTTCTTTTTTTTTCTTTTTTCCCTTTCCCCCCTCTGTTAGGGGGGTTGGGCCCGTGGGTTACCTTTGTGTGTGTGTTTGGTGTGTTGTTGTGTTGGTGTGTGGGGTGTGTGTGACAGACAATACTTCTTCAGATGGGGGAAATGAGGACCCCACAACACAACCACATTTTCCCCTCTGATTCTTCCTCTTCTTCTCCTCCCCAAAACCCCCCCCTCTCTCCTCCCCCCTCCCCCTCTCCCCCTTCTCTCTCTCCCCTCTTCTCTCCCCCTCTCTCTCTCTCTGGTTTGGTTTCTTAATGCATAAAATAATAATAAAAAAATAATTAATAAAAAATTAATAAAAAATAAAAATATAATAATAATAATAAAGTTCGATTGATTTAAAAGGGAAAAAGTTTAAAAAATTTAGATGAATTTATTTTTTTTTTCTTTTTTTTTTCTTCTTCTTTTTTTCCCCCTTGTTAATCCTCCTCCTCCCCCCCCCTCTCCTCCTCCTCCTCCTTCTCCTCCTCCTCCTCCCCCCTCCTCCTCCTCCTCCCTCCCCCTTTCCTCCCCCCTCTCATCGTGTGGTTAAAAAGAAAAGTGAAAAAGAAAATAACGTTAATTTTTAAGAGTATTATTTTTCC
Organism: Chionoecetes opilio; assembly: GCA_016584305.1. Classification (NCBI taxonomy): domain Eukaryota; kingdom Metazoa; phylum Arthropoda; class Malacostraca; order Decapoda; family Majidae; genus Chionoecetes; species Chionoecetes opilio. The sequence continues at coordinate 55,209 of JACEEZ010025145.1, forward strand.
TCTCTTTTCTCCCCTCTCTCTCTCTCCTTCTCTCTTTTCTCTCTCCTCCCTCCTTCTCTCTCTCTTCTCTCTTCTCTCTCTCTCTCGTTGGGTCTGAGTTATTTTTTGGGAAGTAGGTGAGTAGTATTGTTGTGTATGTGTATAGTAGTTGGTTGTAGTAGTAGTAGTAGTAGGTAGTATATTGTTGTAGTAGATAGTAGGTATTGTTGTGTATAGTAGTAGTATAGTAGTAGTTGTTGTGTGTAGTAGTGTATGTTTTTGGTAGTATGTAGTTGTTTGTGTGTGTAGTAGTATAGTAGTTGTTGTGAAAATAGTTAGTAGTGTGTTGTAGTAGAGTAGTAGTAGTGTAGTATTGTTGTAGATTTAAAATTTAATAAAAAAACCTTTACTACACCTACTACTTTTTAATAAAAATTTCTACTACTACTACTACTACTCTACTACTCTACTATTCCCCAAATTAAAAAACTCAGAGAGAGAGAGAGGAGAGAGAGGAGAGAGAAGAGAGAGAGAGAGAGAGAGAGAGAGGAGAAAGGAGAAAAGAAAATTGAAAAAATTGATCCTGCTTTAAATCTCCCCTCTCTCCCCCCTCTCTCTCTCTCTCTTCCCCTATTCTCCCTCTCTCTCTCCCCCTTCTCTCTCTCATTTTTTAAAATTTTTTCCTCAATTAGACTATCTTTACCGCGCGGAAATTTGGAAATAAAAAAAAGACGGGGTTTAAAATGAAGAGAGAGAGAAGAGGAGGAGAGAGAGAAGAGGAGGGGAGAAGAAAAGGGAGGGAGAGAAGAGAGAGAAAAGAGAGAAAATATTTACCAAAATTTTCCTGTTTAAAAATAAATTTTTCCCCCGCCCTCTCTCTTCTTCAATCTCTCCTCTTCCTCTCCCTCTCTCCCCCTCTCTCTCTCTCTCTCCTCTAAAAAAAAAAAAAAAAAAAATGTATATGCCCTAAAAAAACCCCGCCGACTGCCGCGCCGGGGGCAGCGGGGGCCACCCCAAAAAACTTTTAATCCTTTCCCTTTCGGGGTGGGGGTAAAAGGGGACCTGGGGAAACCTGGGGAAACAGCTGTGGGCAAGGGGCTAATGCACGGAGATGAGCACCGAGGGGCCCCGCGCACATAATTTTTTTTTCCCTTTTTTTCCAAGCTTTTCCCAAAACCAAGGAAAAAAAGGAGAGGGGAGAGAGAGAGAGGGGAGAGAGAAAAGAGGGAGGGGAAGAGAGAAGGAAAGGGGGAGAAGGCGAGAAAGAAAAAGAGAAGAGAAGGAAAAAAGAAGAGAGAAGAGAGGGGGGAGGAAGAAGAGAGGGGAGAGGGGAGAGTAGAGGAAAAGAAGAGAGAAGGAGAAGAAAAAGAGAGAGAGAGAAGAAAGAGAAGAGAAGAGAAAGAAAAGAAGAAAAAGACGAGAGAAAAAGAAGAAAGAGGGGAGGAAGAGAAGAAAGAAGAGAGAGAGGAAAAGAAAGAGAGAGGGGGAAAAAGAAGAAGAGGAAAGCGAGAAGAAAAAAGAGAGAGAGGAAGGGGAAGAGAAAGGGGAAAGAAAGAGAAAAAGGGAAAAAAAAAGGTGTTTTTAAAATTTTAAAAAAATAGACAAAGGTAAAATTCCGATTAATTTTTTTTTTTTTTTTTTCCCGGCTTTTTTCTGTTTTTCTTCCCCTCCTCTCTCTCCTCTCTCTCCTCTCTCTCTCCTTTTCTCCCCTCTCTCCCCCCCCCCGCTTTTTCGGGGTTTCTCTTCTTTTCCCTTCATCCTTTTGAAAACCCTCTCCTCTCTCCCCTTTCCCCCCTTTCTTTTCCCCTTTTCTCCTTTTCCCCCTTTTTAAAAGAGACCCCCATCCTTTTTTTTTTTTTTTCTTGTTTTTTTTTTATTTGGGGGGGGGGGGTTTTTGGGGGTTTTGTGTTTGGGTGTGGGGTTTTTTGGTGTGGGGTTTTGTGTGTGTGTTTGTGTGTGGTGTGGGGGGTTGGGTTTTTTGGGGGGATCCCATGGTTTTGTGGGGGTCAACTGGTGGGTTTCGTGGGGGGGTTGGCTTTTAACTTTTGGGGGTGCGGGATCCACCCACCAACCCCCCCCCCGTCGGGGGAAGTCCCCAAATTTTGGAATTCCCCCCACCTAAACAAACCCCCCACCCCGGGAAGGGAGAACCCCCCGATTGGGAACCGGGGTGGGTGATTTTTGGGGGTTTTTGGGGGGGGGGTTTTTGGGTTTTGGGGTTGTGGTGGGTGACTTTTTTTTTTTTGAGTTTGTGGTGTTTTTGAAAAAAAAACCCCCCCCCAAAAAAAAAAAACAACACCACAACACACACAAAACACACACACACACAAACACCCACCAAACAAAAAACAAAAAAATTTTAAAACCTCTTTTTTTTCTTTTTTTTCTCTCTCTCCTCCTCTTCTCTCCCTCTTCTCTCTCTTCCTCCTCTCTCTCTCCCCTCTCTCTCTCTCTCTCCCCTCTCTCTCTCTTTGGGGGGGCTTTTAAATGAAAAAAACAAGGGGTTTTTGTTGGGGTTTTTTGTTGTTGGTTGTTGTCGTCTGTCTGTCTGTTGTCTTCTGTCGCTGTTGTCGTCTTTGCTGTCTGTCTGTCTGTCTGTCTGTTTCTGTCTGTTGTCTTTTTTGTTGTTGTTGTTGGGGTTGGGTGTGTTGTTTTGTGTGTGTGTTGTGTGTGTTTGTTGGGTTGATGGTGTGTGTGTGTGGGGTTGTGTGTGGGTGTTGTGTGTGTTGTGTGTTGTGTAGTGTATGTGTGTTAAAGTATGTGGTGTGTGTGTGTGTGGTTCTGTATGTGTGTGAGTGTGAGTTGAGTTTGTTTTTGTGTATTGTATGTGTATGTTTAGTGTATGTGATGGTATGTGATTTTGTTTTTAGTTGGGGTTGTGTGTGTGTGTTATGTGTGTATATGAGTGTATGTGTGTGTGTGTGTGTGGTGTGTGTGTGTATGTGTGTGTGGTGGTGGGGGTGTGGGTTGTGGGTGGTGTGTGTGTGTGTGTGTTGGTGTGTGTGTGTGTGGTGTGTGTCATTGTGTGTGTGTGCAAGGGCGTACCAGAAAAAAAAGGGGGGGGGGGGGCACCTCCCAATGATGGTTGAGGGGGGGTTTTGCCTTATCCGGGGGGTCTGGGGGCGGGGGAACCCCCCCAGAGAATTTTTTGAAGATATGATTAAATTGGGGGGTATTTGACCCCCCGTAGAAGAAATTATTCGCGGACAACTTTTTTTTCTTTTTTACACCGTGTGGGGCGTTATACTTACTTTCACACCCAGATTTCAGGACGTTAGAAGGGCTATCTGGAGGTCTGTGTCTTTTTGTGTCTTCATCTGTGTCATAGTAGGGCTAAAAATAAAAAAATTACAAAAATATCTAAAAAGTGGTCCCAAACGAAAGGCGCCATCTAGTGTTTATTTACGAGGTCGTACCGGGGTCGTCGCCCAAAAAAAAAAACGCGTATAAAATTTTTAAAAAACCGTCTACACTTGCAGATACAAGCATAAAAAAACGCTAAAACAGGTAGATTATACAGTCATGATAAAAATACTGTGTATCTTTTCGTCCAACAAAAGCAGTAGTAATGCTAAATTCGAAATTTTTGGGCGCCGGGCGACTTTACTGCGGGTGGCGATTTACTGTTATCTACGGTAGGGGGGAGGTCATTTTAGGGGTTCTTTGCTGATATTCAATGTAGTAAAATTGATGAAATTTTACCAAACACTCCACGTGTGGTTGAATTGGGGGGTCATGGCCCCCCCCTGGCTACGCCTTTGTGTGGTGGGTGTGTGGTTGTGTGTGGGTATGTGTGTGTTTTGGGTTTTGTGTGTGGGTATGTGGTGGTGGTGGTGGTGTGTGGGTATGTGGTGGGGTGGTGTGTTGGGGTGGGTATACGTTGTGGGGGTGGTGTGTGGGGGTGGTGGTGTGTGTGGTGTGTGTGTGGGTATGTTGTGTGTTGGGTGTGTGGTGGGGGTATGTGTGTGTGGGTATTGTGTGTGTGTGTGTGTGTGTGTGTGTGTGTGTGTGTGTGTGTGTGTGTGTGTGTGTGTGTGTGGTGTGGGTGTTTGGGTGGTGTGTGTGGAGACAAACATATAATAGATTAGTTCATTTTTTAGAAAGCTTGGCACACCAAAAACACACAACACACACACACACACCCCACACACCACACACACCACACACACAACACAAAACACACACACAACACACACACACAACCCCACACAACACACACACACACACACACACAACAACAATATTTCTAACAAAAAATCACGTCTTGTTTTCAATTTAATTTCTAAGCACGTAATATACTCTCTTTTCTCTCTATCTCTCTCTCTAACCCACCCGACCACCAAAGGGGGAAGGGGCGAGGGGGGAGAGAGAAAGAAGAGAGAGAAGAGAGAAAGGAAAAGAGAAAGAAAGGAAAAGGAGAGGAAGAGCGAAAAAACAAAGAGAAAAGGGAAAAAAAAATAAAATTTGAAGGGCCGGGA
>JACEEZ010025146.1:0-38184 GCA_016584305.1 Chionoecetes opilio
AAATCACCCCCTTATCTGCAATTCCTTATAGAGAGACTTGCGGAAACTTAATATGTTTTCCTTAAAGGATCGTAGAATCCGTGGGGACTTGATAGAAACCTTTAAGATCCTAAAAGGTTTTGATGTCATTATCAAGCGAACCTATTCGAGCTTTAAACTAAAGTGACAACAAGAAATAATGGTTTAAAAACTAAACGGTCACGTTGCATCCCCGATCTCCGTAAAAATTATTTCAATGTTAGAGTCGTTGATCGTGGAACAAGTTACCAGCAAATGTTGTCGGAGCCAGCACAATAACTACATTTAAAAAACAGACTTGACGCGCACTGTAAAGTAAATGGGTATTGATAGTGCGAATTCGAAATCTAGTCCCCGTATCAATTAGTTGTAGTGGTAGTGGTAGTTGTAGTTAGGGATTTTTCATATCCTGTCATTCTGCACTATGAAACTTCCATGTTCCCCATCCTCTTTAGAGAGATGGTATCATTTTCCAAATGTTTTTTTTACAAGTAGTCGATAGTTAGAGTATTAGTTCAGCAGATACCCTCGCTATGACCATAGGTTTCCTGGTGTCTGTTATTCCTATGTAATCCTCCTCCTCCTCCTCCTCCTCCTCCTCTTCCTCCTCCTTTCCTCCCCCCTCCTCCTCCCTCCTCCTCCTCTTCCTCCTCCTCCTCCCCTCTCCTCCTCCTTTTTGGTATTTCAGCGTCGTGTCGCGGGAAATTTCCGACATCCTTTTGTCCCGTAAATACGCATTCCGGATATAATTTTTCCCTGAACAGGTTTTTTTTTTTCTCTCTTCTCTCTCTTTTCTCTCTCTCTTCTCTCTCTCTCTCTTCTCTCTCGTCTCTCTCCTCACTCTCCCTCTCTCCTCGTCTTCTCTCCTCTCTGGTCTCTCCCTTTCTCTCTATCTATATATCTCTCTCCTCTCTCTCTCCGCTATCTCTCTCTCTCTCTCCTCTCCTCTCTCTCGTCTCATCTCTCTTCCTCTCTCTCTCTCTCTCTTTCCCCCCCTCCTTCTCCTCTCTCTCTCTCCTTTCTCTCTCTCCTCGGATCTCTCTCTCGTCTCCTCTCTCCCTCTCTCTCTCTCTCTCCTCCTCTCTCTTCTCTCTCTCATCTCTCTCTCTTCTCTCTCTCTCTCTCTCTCTCTCCTCTCTCTCCTCTCTCTCTCCTCTCTCTACTCTCTCTCTCTCTCTCTCCTCTCTCAATCCTCTCTCTCTCTCTCCTCTCCTCTCTCCTCTCTCTCTCTCTCATCACATATCTCTCTCTCTCTCTCTCCTTCTCTCTCTCTCTCTCTCTCTCTCTCGTCTCTTCTCTCTCTCTCCCTCTCTCTCTCTCTCTTCTCTCTCTCTCTCCTCTCCTCTCCTCTCTCTTCTCTCATCTCTCTCAGTCTCTCTCCTCTCTCCTCTCACTCCTTCTCCACTCTCTCTCCTCTCTCTCTCTCTCTCTCTCTCTCTAAATGTCAGTATATTTTTTCCTTTCTCCAGTTCTAAAGTTTTCTTGTCCGCTTTCTCCATTTTCCCCTTTATTTTTTTTCTTGCCTTTTTTGAGATGGAGAAATCGGGACCACAAAAAACAAGAAAGAGAAAAATTGAGTTTCTTTCCTTTTCTTATATATTTAAGATCTCGAGACAACACCGATCCAGACTTTTTATGTCTCACTGTTACTATTTAAATAGCAAATAATAACTAGCATTTTTAATCCACCACTCCATCGTTCAATCCCTCTCTTACTATAGTTCATATAATATAGTCTTTTAGCATTTAATAAGTCACTACCAATTTGTCCCCTCATGTAACTTCTCTTTACTCTCACACCTCCTTCTGTTCTTATTCATCGTGTTCTTCTGTAGACTGCAAATAAGACGGACAGACAAAACAAAGCCTGACATATAATTGAATTAGATACAGACAGACAAACAGAGAAAAACAGATGTCATAAACAACGATCCAGAGACAGACAAAAACAAACAGATTGAAACCGTGATTATAAATAATTGTTATAAGATCCTTTCCATCTAACCAAAACAAATAAACAAAACACTTACTTCTGTAACTAATACCATGATATAAGTTATGAAGTAAAAAATATATAATGGTAAGACAGCAAGTTTTGTTACCAGTGATAGAGGCTAAAACCTTTAAGTCATCATTCATTCAGCCTTAGTCATCATGAAGGCATCAGTAACACGCTTCATGGCTTGATCGCCGGTACTACTTCTTGCTTTTTGATAATTTTCTACCATGGAGCCTTATTTACTCTTAATCTGTTCCTGTGTGTGAATTTAGTCTTAATGATGTTGGTTGTGGCTGACAGTTAACACGCCTCATGCGCCTCTTCACCACGTGCACCTGGCTTTCGAACCCTGCGCACGGTCCCCCTGGCGCCTCCCTGCCGGACGGGCAAATTGCAGGGTCCACAGGCACTATCTTGACCCTGGTGGCTCTCGTCCTCCTCCTATCCCGGGCTCACTCTGGCCAGTGCCTTCTCTCCTCTCCACTCCTTCGGGTACTCGCCCCAGTATCGCCTTCCCTCCTATAACCACAAGTACTCTTCTCATCGCACAGGTTCGTTATCCTGATCGCTCGCGGCGGGCCCTTCCTCCTCCTCGTAGCTCGCCTCTTGCTCCTCTCCTTGCGTCCCTTCCCCGCAGCCGCGAGTCCTGTCGCCGCCTGGCGGACAGGTCCGCGTCCTGCCCAGCGCTCGCCTCGGTCGCTTGCGGACTCGCCGTCTCTCAATGCCGGCTGTAATGCCTGTCATCAGACTGCAACGCGATCCCGCCGCCAGCGAGGCCGGGTACACCTCCTTCACTCCTGCTTCCCTTCATCTCATGCAGGAACGGCGTTCCCACTGCAGCTTTACTTTTCCGGCCCACTTTGAAAACCTAAACTTTTCCCCGCGGTGCAAAGAAATAGTGCTTCCTCTAAAGGCGTTAACGCACCCAAAGATTTCCTCTTGGCTTGGACGCGGCCTGGGGGGCTGAGTCTCACAAACCTCGCCCTCTCGTCGGCTGCAGGGAAGTAATGGTCCAGGTCGGCCGGTAGCGCACCCCGAAGGCGTCGCGTCGGCCGGCCTCGGCCGCACGCCCGCGGCGTGAATGTTCGATGCCGCTGCCGATCTTGTCCTTCAGGTGGCCGTGGTGGCGTCCAGGGGGAGGGCGCCCCACCACCAACCAGCGCCACCTGCCCTGCTTTGTGGAGGTTCTCAACGAAAGCTTCAAGCAAAGTCTTCATCTGAGAAAGGTTTGCATACTGAAATACTCGTCAAACAGGCTAACCACCCCGGCGGTAATAAAAATTTCTTCTTGTGCCCAACCCCAACATGACCATATTGGTGGCCGAGGTGCGTCCTAACCCAAGCTCTCAGTTCCAATCTGTCATTGGTCCTGTATTAAGGATCTTTTTTTTGATCATCTTGGAACTCGTCAACAGAGTGGAGTTTGTGTGACCACTTGGATCTAAGAAGAATAGAACCGTGTCCCGTCTGGCTCCAGCTGTCATCTTGGAACTCGTGGTTAAGAATGGGTTTATTTTTTTTTTTATACATATGGCCTATAGTGCCCTGTAGCGCTCATTATCTTCCTTCCTGGAGGTGTTACTCCCGCGTTGGAGGAGGTGCAGCTCGCCGAGAGCCTCGCTCCCAGGGCCGAGGGGAGTGGCGGACCGCCGAGAGCCCTGCGCTCCCAGTCGCCGAGGAGGAGGTGGCGGCCACCGGGAGCCTCGCTCCCGGGCCCGAGGAGGAGTGGCGGCCGCCGAGAGACCCTCTCGCTCCCCAGGGTTCCTTTATTGAGGAGGAGTGTGTCGGCTGCCCGCCGAAGCCCTCGTCTCCTAAGCACCGTGTGAGGAAGGTGGGCGGGCCGCTCCTCGAGAAGTCCTCGCTCCCACGCCCGGCCCCCGGAAAAAGTGGGAAAAAGGGGAAATAGGGGGTGGCGGCCACCGAGGAGCCTCGCTCCCAGGGCCGGAGGAGGAGGTGGGCGGCGCCGAGAGCCCTCGCGTCCCAGGGGCCGAGGAGGAGGTGGCGGCCGCCGAGAGCCCACGCTCCCAGTCACCGAGGAGGTGGCGGCCGCCTGAGGCCTCGCTCCCAGCGCCGAGGAGGAGGTGGCGGGGGCCGCCGAGAAGCTCCGCTCCCAACACCGAGGAGAAGGTGGCGGGCCCGCCGTGTGAAACCCCTCGCTCCCAGGGCCCGAGGAGGAGGTGGCGGCCGCCGAGAGCCTCGCTCCCACGCCGAGGAGAGGTTGCGGCCGCCGAGAGCCTCGCTCCCAATCCCGGGAGGAGGAGGTTACGAGCGGGTGTGCCGCCGTGAGGCCTCGCTCCCAGGGCCGAGGAGGAGGTGTCGCCGCCGAGAGCCCTCGCTTCCAGCCGCCGAGGAGGAGTTGGCGGCCGCCGAGGAGCCCTCTCACTTTCCCAGCACCGAGAGGAGGGTGGCGGCCGCCGAGAGCCCTTGCTCCCCCGCTGAGAGGAGGTGGCGGCCGGGCGCCCCCCCCCGAGAGCCCTCGCTCCCAGTCGCCGAGGAGGAGTGGCGTATCACACACACACACAACACACACACACACACCCACACACATTCTAACGACACACACACACACTACAGAGGATGGGGAGGGTGGGGAAGGAGCTTGCTTTATGCTATCATGTTCTCTAAGTGCGCACTTAGATGTAAATGTTTCTCCTGTAATCTGTTCTTTCTATGTCTCCTATATAAAATACTTCCTCCTCCTTGGCTTCCTCGACATCATCATCATAATAATTCATGGCCGTGTTTTTATTTTTCTCTCCTGATTTCCCTCTCCTCTCTTCGTCCTCCTCCTCCTCCAACTTTGTCATCACCATTATTAACATGTCCTTTTTTCTCTAATATTTTTTCTCTATTTTTCCTCTAGATATAACCTCCTCCACCTCCTCCTCCTCTTCCTCTTTTGTCAGTATTCTTCCGTGTCTCTTTTGTTTGTCATTTTCTTTCTGCCCTTTTCCTCCTTGCCTCCTCCTTCTTCATGTCTTCTTCCTCCTCCTCCTCCTCTTCCTCCTCCTCTTCTGGCGCCAGTGGAGGTTTCTTCGTTGCCTACACAGTCATCCAGTCTCTCCTTCCTTCCTTGCTTATATTGCAATATTAAATGGCGAGAGTTTAAGTTAAGCTATTTTCATTGAAAGTCTCATATGGCATTTCTCAGTGTGTTTTACGATTTTTTTATTTGAGAATATTATAGAACCAACATTTTCCGAAGATAACAGTATATTTTTTATACTGATAAACATTATATTAGGTAGGTAAACTTGTACGGGGGAGGCGAGCGGGTGGGAATCTTCGAGGGTGGTGACGTCACGGTCACGGGCGATGTATCAGGCCTTGTCATCTCGGTGGCCTTCGGTATAGAGCCCCTCCACACCCCCCTCCCCCTCACAGCACGCTGATTGGTTCCAATTTCCCCTGATCCCGATAGCAATAGCTTCGGCAATAGGCCCCCCCGGAAGGCGGGCAAACAAACCCCCGGCTAACGACCCTGTACCCCATTCACTGCTGGGTGACGGGGGGCTCGGGTTTTTTAAAAGACCGACCGTCCTGTCTCGCTCCGCCCGGAGATCGAACCCGGGACTTCTCGGTTGTGGGCCGAGCGTGCTAACCTTACACTACGGAGCTCCCTTTTCCAAGCTGCAATAATACCGTCCTCGTTACCGATGGGCAACGGAGCCAGGGCTGTGCATCACCATTTTACATTTTTAAGCCCCGACCTCTCCCCCGCTGAGCCAATCACGGGTTGCTTACATCCATCGCCCACCCGTTTCCCCGCACGCATGGCGATGGCGGGCCTGTCGCCATGCAACAGTCAATCCCGCGAATGGCGGAAACGCCATGCCAGCTTGCCTTAGAGATTAGACCGAAAAGAAGAGAAAAGAAGCAAGAAAACGTAGAAGGAGGGAGGAGGAGGAGGTAGGTAGGAGGAGGAGGAGGAGTATAAAGGTGTCAGGACGGTTTATTTATATAAAGGCTTGGATTCCCATAAATCTCGACATGATATAAATTCACCCATAGAGCTCCATAGCTAATGGAGCTATATAATTTCCCGCTCATAGCTATGGGGTCTAGCTAGCAGTCCGGCTGAACATACTTCCCGCTAAGCGTAGCACTTACATAGCACTTACATTACCCTAAAATGTCTCTTAGATCAGAAATAACGCCTGAACGTTAACATCTAAGCTATAATTCTGTGAGAACCTTACGGGCTGAAAAAAAGGCAATTTTAAAGGATTAAATTCATGTATTTACGTGTAAATACATCCGTAGAACGTTTGACGCGGAACGATGTAAACACTTTCCTCTATCCTCCCTATAAATAACCTGTTATAATCTCCAAAAGTAATGGTGGAAGGGTGACGGAGGATACACAACAGTTAACCCCGGCGTTGTAAAGGAATGGAGAAAGGAACAAAAGCTAGCGGGGAGTGATGACGCATAATACAGAGATAAAAAAATAAAACTACGGCAGGATACGTAGCTTAGTATAGATATTGCCCTGTATCCAATCTACTACGTATAATGCCGTATCTCTGTTCCTGTCATCATTCCTCCCTTGGCCTATTGCTTCTTTCTCCTTCTCCTTTACTCATGGTTTAACCTGTTGTTGCATCTTCCGTCACCCTTCCGCCATTATTTTTGAGTATAATTTATATGATGTTATTTGGTAAATTTTCTAGGGTTTGCCCATAGGGCATTTGTCCTGTCCTCGGAGTGGTTATTTCCTAATTTGATTGACAAAGGAGAGAGAGAGAGAGAGAGAGAGAGAGAGAGAGAGAGTAGGAAGAGAGAGAGAGAGAGAGAGAGGAGTAGAGAGAGAGAGAGAGAGAGAGATTGTCTGCCCTCTCAGTGGAGAGAGAGAGAGAGAGAGAGAAGATAGGAGAGAGAGCGAGAGAGAGAGAGAGAGAGATAGAGAGAGAGATAGAGAGAGAGAGAGAGAGAGAGGAGAGAGAAGAGAGAGAGAGAGAGAAGAGAGAGAAGATAGAGAGAGAGAGAGAGAGGAGAGAGAGAGAGCGAGAGAGAGATAGAGAGAGAGAGAGAGATGAGAGATGAAGAGAGAGAGAGGAAGCAGCATAATGAGATTTCGATGAGGTGTCGTACAAAATTTGATAACTTTCAGGAAAATTACTTGTCAACTTGGCAGAATAAACTTGAGGCAAATGAAGAACTTTCCTGGATTATATTTTCCTTCAATACAGTTCAAGAAAAATGAATTTAACTCATATTTTAAATTTTTGTAATAAATTGACCTGTTTTCTCTGAATATTCCATGTAAAGTTATTCTATATAACTGTTTTCCTAATGTGTTTCGTATGTATCAGGAAGATCTACAAACATTTATATATATTTATATAGTTCTTTAATTTATTGTTCTCATGAAACTGTTCTTAAGAGTGTCCCATGTGGATCATAGGTTTTCGTAATTTAATTAATAAAATTATTGCGTTACATTGGATCACCATGACATATTGGTTTCACAGCCGTTCAACGTGCCCGTCGCTACATGGCTGTTTCACTTTTTATTTTCAATGCTCACTGCTCTTCTGAAGAACTTGCTGACTGCCATGCTTTCCCCCCTCACGTGCGGACGGCCTCGCTGCAAGAGACTTTTTCTTTTTCTACTCATGTCCTTACGACCCTATTCTGTCCATCTCCTAATGCAAGAGTTATGGCCTTTTGACTGGCAACTTCTCTGGTGCGGCGGGGGCGGTGCTCGGCTTGTGTCGCTGCTCGTGGTGGTTATGTGTCCTAAATTATCACATCTCTTTTCGAGCGTATGTGAATGGGAGTTTTAGTTTGCACTTTAAAACGACCCTTAAAAAACCTTATGATGTAAGCTTATAATAGAAAGGCAAAAAGAGACGACTATAACTCTGAATAACTCTGTGGCAAGACTATTAAAGAGATCATATTTTTTTCCTTTCGCAATATGGTTTGTGGGTCTAAATTATCCACGACTTTATTCGGCTATTTGGCCAGGAGTTTATGCTACTTTTTAAGACCCTAACCTTAGGATTCTAATTACTTATAAATTTATGAAACACCAAAAAGAGACGAAACCATTGAAACCTTCATTTCGCCGAGGGTTATGAAAGGAAGACATGAGGTCTTTATCTCTGGGCTATGGTCTAGCGTTATCACTCGTTTTTCGTTTTCGTTTTCGTCTTTTTATTTCGTCTCTGTAGATAAGGAGTTTAATGCCACTTGGTAAAAGAAGAAACATGAAAGCCCCCTGTAATGACCCTTAATCCGCTCCTGACGCCTTTAATCCCCCGTCCTGGCTTGGTGGGGGAGGGTCAAGGGGAGACTTTAAGGAGGGGGCAAGAGGTCAATGCTAAAATATGCAGTTTCCGGAAAATATGCAGTTTTTGCGGGAAAAAATGCAGTTTCGGGAAAATAGTATGTAGTTCCGGGAAATCTGCAGTGTCGGAAAATATGCATCTTCCGGGAAAATATGCAAGTTCCGTGGAATAAATATGCAGTGTCAGGAAATATTGCAGTTTTTCCGGGAAAAGTTTATTTTATGACTTGCAAGGAAGTTTTAAAGATGGGAATGTGTTTGAGGTTTTTTGTTTTAATTTTTAGCCTTAATGAGTGATGCTTTCCCCATGGAGATAGTTTTTTTTTTTACTGTACTAGCAAAGCCTAACAAAAAGAAGTGGAGTGGTTTTTGCATTCGAAGAAGTGGTGACAAAATTTCTACTAATAAACTTTTAGAGACGTTTTGACGGGAAACAAACAGTCCATTTGTAAAACATATCAAATATTATATTAACCTAATCAAACCCTCAAACTACCCTGATATAACTTTCTAACAACCTAACATACTCTCTAACTAACCTAAACAAACCTAAATCTAAATATTTTAGCATTTTTTAATATTCGCGACAGCGGTAATACTAACAGGTTAGAACTATCCTTAGGGTGAGAACGAAACATTTTTAGAATTTAAAACCACCATCATACATCTATTGTTTTACTTAAACTGCAACTATACCGTACAAGTCATTATATTCACACTATTACCGCATGTTGGTAACATTTTGTTTCGTTATTGGATGCAGCCACTGAGTTTCTGGTAAGAGTGCTTTGCTTACCCAACCTGAAATTTTTTTGTTGCATTGATTAATCGGGTAAAATTCCTAGAGTCCTATCCCCCCGGCTATGCCCCCGCCCTTATTTTGTGTTTTTTTTTTTCTCTCCATAGGACCTACCTTCACAGATCCCTTCAACATACCCTCTTAAAAAAAAAAAGAAAACGTAATTATAAGTAGGGGAGAGTATACCCCCCAACCCAGAGCCTTACAAACTCCCCCTTGGATCTAAATGGAATCTAAAAAAAAAAACGTTTAAGCGCTATAAATAAACCTAACCTAACAATAACTATAACCTCTTATTCGAGCACTCCCCATAATAAAAAGAAAATTACTACCTAACCTCAATAACAACTTACCTAACCCTGGTAAATTTTCAAGTTCTTTCCCGCCTTTAGTCTCGCATGGAGATTATTTGGCAAGGGTAGTTATGTTATCGTGAGGAGGGTTAAGGTTAGTACTATTTTGGTAGTTGATAATATTAACTGTCACAAACAAGGATTGAATATGAGGTTATGAGAGTGCTCTTTTCCTCTTTTCCCATGTATTTTGTATATGTATTAAAAGAATGGATATCACATTATTATAAAATCGTCGTTGATTGTAATTGATTTACCAATTACAGCAAGTCAACTCGTACCATCCGTGTCGACAGTATTGTATTAAGCATCAGTTTTACCAACTGTAAATAATTTAAAACGAGAGATTTTTCAAGATTAGAATGTATTTCCCGTAACTATCGAATTTTTATTATTTTAATGCATTTTCACAGCCTTACGTTTATCATGCCGCATAAGAGTTTTTAACCTGATATATTTTACGTCATCCACGTATCTACTACTATACTACTACCCGCCTACCCTCGATAAAACTTCCTTTTCCACTTTCCCACTTCCCCGCCCGCCCCCCGATATTATTCCCGGACGGGTCCCTAGGATTCTTAGGAGGAAGGTGGATAAATGTCAATGAGGCATTTCGGACGATTTTTTATAAAATGTTACCATCATTCTTTAACATCAAAATGTATAGAAAAAAAACGGCTACCAGCTCCTCTTTTCCGTTACTCTTATTTTAATATTTAAACCTCACCTACCGTTTTCTTGGCTGAAAATAACAGTTCCGCTATTAATGTAGTTAGTACAATTTTTAAAGCTTTTTAAGTTTTTAGAAGTGCTCAATATCGATATTTATATATTACCCACCATTTAGTGTGTCCAGAAATATGCAATTTATTCTAAGAGCAGCTACCTGTCCCAATTTTTTAATTTGCCCATGTTGTATTCCTGTAGACATTCCCTTGCCTTATATATTCCTTGATACAATACAGATATCCCAAGGACAACATGTATCTACGAAATCACCGGGTATTATTTGTATAGCTATTGAAATCCATAATCAGTATTTTCGCATAGAATGTATTGGTGTTAATCAGATATATCACTTGTTTAGAGTCAACTATGATAGCCACCCAGTGGGCCAGTCAAGGGTAAGCTAATGCATTTTGATGAATAGCCGTTGAACAGATATGAAATGCCCCCACTAAAGGTTCCACTGTAAAAACTTTCAGTCCTGCGGTACACGGATCAAGGATATTAGTAAAGATTATAATTAATCCTTTCACGGGATGGACTGCCAATAGATATAAAACAAATGTGGCTGTGGGCCCACCCTCCTGCAGTTGCCGCTCAGCTCCCGAAACAAAAATCATAATTTTGCCCTCTGAAATAATCCATTTTGGGTCCATATCTTTCATCACAAGTTCATATTATACCTTCCTTTCCCGTTGGTTACCAGATGAACTATGTTTCAACTCATATATACGGTAACATGACACTTATTATAATTTAAAATTAAAAGTTCCCTCCTTTTGACTTTATAATTAAAAGTTCCTCTCTTTGCACTGAGCCCTGTTTTCATACTTAGTTTCCTTTAAATTCTTTACTTAGCGATCGCTGAGCATATAACTGGAAATACACTTAACCAGTTTGCTCAGTAAAGTAAGTACTGGAAAGCACAGGAACTAAGTGTAGTCCTCCTTATATACTTAAGTATTTTTTTGTTTAAGGGTCGGCCCATCCCATTAACTTTTTGATATTTGTCATTATCTTTGTATAGAATGGTCGGTGTCATAAGTGAAATTATATTGATGGATGACTCGTAGTTATGACTTGCTTTTTCTGGTTGTGTATGAATTCATTTAGAACACTTTTTCTAGTGCTTCACCTTTAGAAAAAAAATGGATTATCTGGGTGAGAAACCGATATTCGTGCATACATCTCGACAGGTAGTTTTGTTTTAGAACGTCTTCGCTCCTCTAGCTGCCGAGTATGTGCGTGAGCTGTGGGGGGTTGAAGGGAAGACATAGAGGAGGGATGGATGAGGGGCGCCGAGAGGAGGACACGGCGCGGCAGAACCAGAATAGGATGAGGGATATCTGACAGTGTTTGGCGAGTGTGGGCTGACGCGACCTCGGGCGTGAGTCACAAATGTCAGGGGGATGTGGGTGCAGGGCGCTCTAGTGATTCTTAGACTCAAGAGTCGGCAGTCGGGATCTATCACTCGAGAAAGGTTGACGAAAGGTGTGATGGGGAGTGGGAAGGGTGAGAAGAGTGGGAGGGGAAGAGAAGAGAGGGAGGGAGATGATGATGATAGGGGGATGTGCTAGATGGGAGTTATCAAGTGAGGTAGAGGTGAAAGAGGGGGTGGGGGGTAAGTGGGAGAGTTGGTATTGGAGGTTTGAGGATATGGACTGTGATGAGAATAAGTCGACCGAAATGTCTAGAAGGCGTTGTAATCTTGGAGTTAAGATCTGGAGAGGAGTAGTGGTGATGGTACGGAGCACGGACGAGAGGATAGGGAGGAGGAAGGGGAGAGGTGCGGGGCAGCGAGGGGGAAGCGAGCTGCGAGAGAGCCAGGACGAGGGATCAGTAGGAGGGAGAACGGGTAGTTTGTCCGTCAGAGCATGCTGGTGAGACAGAGAGGGAGTCTGCTGAGAATGAAAGTTTTAAGTTGAATTTAAGGCATAAAATTAAGCAAGGCGTATTGTATTAGTTGTGGATTGAAAAAAAAATTACTTTCTTTAATCATATCTTCATACTTTTAAATTGAATTAGGGTCATTTCTTGGAAGTTACATTATCTATAGCTTCTGAAATTACGATTGTATACTATTCATACTAAGGGCAAAGATATTATAGGGCAGATATTGAATTGAAGTTCAGTGAAACTTGTTATTGGGTTATCATGAGAGAACGATTTTAATGTATTTATTTTACACTGTTTTTTTAATTTTTTATGGGCTGTGTTTTGAAATGATGCAGTCTTATCTAATTCAATGTCTTGGCTATTTTTCCGTATATATTGAATTTATGTTGAACTATTTTAACAACGAATGAATGATTATCTTACATTGTTGAAAGTTAATTAGTGAATATGTCGAAATAAAAAGGGAAGTTGAACGCAAACACACACCAAAACAAATATATCAACCCACACACACACTGCACACACACACACACACACAACACACACACACACACAACACACACACACACACACACACACACACACACAGTATAGAAATATTCGTAATTTTACACGAAGTTTGATATTATCCTGCATGATTAGATTACAGTTTCCTACGCCCAACGAACTTGGAGGGGTTATGTTTTCACCCCACAGAGACCCCGATCTGTTCTGTTCTGCTGTCTGTCTGTTCTGTCTGTCTGTTTGTTATGTACAGATTTCTTCGAAAATTACGATAGAATTTGAATTTGTACCAAAACCACTTCGGGTATACAAGGTCTATTTGGGTATAAGGAAGCAATCATTAATATTTAAATTTAATAATTTTAATTGTTTTGGGTATGTGAAATCTGTTGACCACTAACTGTGCCATGGCAACCAATTGATGAATATTCGACCGGAGGTAGCGCTCATACTGATGTGTCATATTTATATATATTTATATTTTACTTTTTTTGTATTACTGGTCAGCGATGTATTGCAGCTCTACTTTATGCCAGGGCCCCCCCCCCCCCCATTTAATAGCTGTTCTCAAAAAGGATTTACTGGATCCATGACTTCACCTTTTGCTAGTTACTGTTATATGAACTAGTGTGGTGTTGGTGTGGTTGTGTGTGTGTGTGTGTGTTGTTGTGTGTGTGTGGTGTGTGTGTTGTTGTGTGTGTTGTGTGTGTGTGTGTGTGTGTGTGTGTGGTGTGTGTGTGTTGTGTGTGTGTGTGTGTGTGTGTGTTGCGTGTGTGTGTGTGTGTGTGGGTGTGTAGTGTGTTGTTGTGTTGTTGTGTGTGTGTGTTGGTGTTTACACTAGTTTATATTCTCCTTAACCATGAGTAGGAATCAAACTAAAGTGTTAATGGTACGTGTAAATATTCACCCAAGAATACCTTTTTACTGTACGGACATGACTGCGTGTAATTGTGTGTGTACCGTACCTTGGAGGATGGTGTTTACATGTGGAATGCACTTACGCCCCCTCCCCTTACCTAAGTGTCCCTCTAAGTGCCGGAACAACACTTAGACATCGCTCACCGGATACTTGTTCTTTATAACAAATCCCAACACCTCATTTTTCCGCACATTGGCACAATCCCACACACCCTGCACTCTCCCATTAGGCCTTCGTGCACCTTGTCACGCTGTTCATAAATCTCGCCCCTCTAAATATGTTGCTTTATCGTTCATTTATCTTCTGCCTCGCCACTACTCGCCTCCTCTCTGCCTGATCGCCTGACCAATAGGAACATGATTTGATGACGTCATGACAGCCAACCAATGGAGGAGAAGACGATTGTGCTTCATGACGCGCCATTATATCCTTCCCTACTAACTGAGTTGGGTGATATAAAACATAACCAAACAAACGACGGACAGAGAAACGTTTTAATACGTACGGACAGACGTTTTAACACGCGCAGTAGCCTAATGTACCCCACAAACACACAAATAACGTTTAGGGGCTTTGGTTAAATTGGGTTATTTAAGAGGGAAGTTAAGGGGAATGATGTTTTTAATAATTCTACAATATTTCAGTGCCTTAAAAACTCACATTAACTTCAGCGCCCTGTGACTACAGGATCACATCCCTTATCCATCAGTATCTCATGACAATTGCTGATAAACTTGCTAAAAAGAGGCATCAAGTAAAACCTATATTGAGTCTGAAGTTTTAATGTTCGTTTAAGGACTGAAATTTTTAGAATTATTAATAAACATCATTCCCCCTTAATTCCCTCTTAAATAACCCACTTTAACCAAAGGCCCATAACGTTATTTTGTGTTTTTTGTGGGTACATTGGCCTGCGCGTAAAACCGTTCTGTCCGTCTGTTTGTTTGTTATGTTTTTATATCACCAACTCGGTTTAGTAAGGAGGATAATGGCTCCATGAAGCACAACGTCTCCTCATTGGTTGGCTGTCCATGACTTAATCAATATCATGCTTTCCTATTGGTCAGCGATCAGGCAGAGAGAGTCGAGTGGCGAGGCAGAGATAAATGAACGAGCAACATTATTTAGAGGCGGATTTATGAACAGTGGACAGGTTCGAGGGTAATGGGGATGTGCAGGTGTTGGGATTGTGCAATGTGCGAAAATGAGTGTTGGGATTTGTTAAAGCACAGTGGCGAGTTAAGGTGTTGTTCCAATCTGCACTTAGGGGACACTTAGGTAAAGGGGGGGCGTAAGTGCCTCCACATGTAAACAAATCCTTAAGGTACGGACACACACACTTCCGCCGTCATGTAAGTACTGTAAAAGGTATTTCCTGTGATAGATATTTACGGAGTACATACAACTTTAGTTTTTAATTCCTACTTAGGTTAAGATAATATATAAACTAGTAAACCACCCACACACAAACACACACACACACACACACACAACACACCACACACACACACCACACACACACACACACACCAAAAAAGCAAACACACACACACACACACAAACACCACACACACACACACCACACACAACACACACACACACGACAACACACCCACACACACACACACACACACACACACACACCACACAGTTCAATTATAACTGCAAAAGGTGAAGTCAGCGATCCAGTTAACTCTTTTGATAACGCTCTTAACTGGTGGGGGGGGGGGGGGCACTCAGTAGAGCTGCATACTCCCCCTAATACAAAAAGTAAAAAAATAAATATATATATTATGCACTCAGTATGAGCGCATACCTCCGGTCGAATATTTCATCCTTGGAGTTGCCTGGCTCCAGTTTCAATAGATTTCATCCAAATTAAATGACTTCTTCCTTATACCAAATAGACTTTGGTAATACCGAGTTTGGTCCGAAAGCATTCGTAACTTTTGCGAGAAATCCTGTACACTAACAAACAGACAGACAGACAGACAGACGCCGCAGATCGGGGTGAAAACATAACCCCTCCAACTTCCGTTGGCGGAGGATAACTATTAATCAGAGGATAATTATCACTTCGTGTAGAATTAAGAATTTTCCTATACTGTGTGTGTGTGTGTTTGTGTGTGTTGTGTGGTGGTGGTGTGTGTGTGTGTGTGTGTGTGGTGTGTGTGTTTGTGTGTGTGTGTGTGTGTGTGTGTGTTTTCTTCACTTTCTTTCGCCTAGTCATAATTAACTTTCAAAATGTGTAGATAAATATTCATTCGTTGTTAAAATAGTTCAACATAAATTCAATATATACGGAAAATAGCAAGACATTGAATTATATAAGATGCATCATTTCAACAGCCCATAAAACAGTAAATACTTAATCCGTCTATCCATGATTAACCAATACAATGTTTTCATATTCATCTCCTAATTATCTGCCCTATAATAATCTTGCCCTTAGTTATGCAATATATTACAATAGTATTTCAGAGCTATAGCTAATGGTAACTGTCAATAAATACCTAATTCAATTATAAAGTTATGAATGATATATAAGAAGTAATTTCAATCCAAAAATAATACATCATGCCTTTCTTAATTATTGCCTAAAATAAACTTAAAAACGGGATGATTTTAATGAAGAAAAATTAAAATACGGCCGTGTACATCAAAACCAGATCTCAAGATTATAGACATAAGTACGATCACAAATTGATCTATCTATTTTAAATCGATTATTATTACTATTAAAATCTATCTATTAAAAGTCCTATAGATCTTGCATATTTTTTCATGTCTATACAATTGGCACCGAAGCTTCGTCAATTCAAACAATTTTGATCCATACCTTTAAATTATTCTGGTTCTGTCCATGTTTTCTATAAGACAAAAAAACTTGTAAATCTATATCCATTTTTTTTTCTAAAGGAAGCACTAAAAAAGTGTCTAAATGAATCATACCACAACCAAAAATAAGCAAGTCCTAACTCGAGTCATCCATCAAATAAACTTTCACTTATGACACACGACCATTTCTATACAAAGATAATGACAAATATCAAAGTTAATGACTGGGCCGACCATAACAAAAAATACTTAAAAGTATAAGGAGGGACTTACACTTAGTTCGCTGTGCTTTGTAATTTACTTTACTGAGGCAAACGGGTTAAGTGTATCTTCCATTATGCTTCGCGCTCGCGTAAGTAAGAATTTAAAGTGAATAAACTTAAGTATGAAAACAGGATATGCAAAAGAGAGTAACTTTTAAATTATAATAATTGTCAGTGTTACCGTATATATTGGTTGAAGTTCATATGTTAACAACGTAAATGGAAGTAATATGATTTTCTTTGTGATGAAAGATATGGAACGCAAAATGTGAATATTCAGAGGGCAAATATGATTTTTGGAGGGGGTTTCGGAGGCCGGCAACTGCAAGGGTGTCGCCACATTGTTTAACTTGCAGTCCCATCCGTGAGGATATTAATATATCTTTTCTATATCCTTGATCCCGTGTACGCAGGACTGGAAGTTTTTAAAGGACACTTTAGTGGGTCTCATTTCATATCCTGTCAACGCGAAATTTTCATCAAATGGCTTAGCTTACCCTATCTGGCCCACTGGGGTGGGCTATCATAGTTGCCTCTAAACAAGTGTATATTGATTACCACCAAACATTTCTATGCGAAAATACTGATGGCTTTCGAATAGTATACCAATATACACGGTGATTTTGTAGCTCCAGGTTTGTCCCTTTGGGTATCTTTAAGCATGCATAAGGCAGGAATGTATACAGGACTCCAAATGGGCAAATCAAATATGGAACATGTAGCTGCTTTAAGATAAATGCATTTTTCCTGGACAACACTAAAATGGTGGGTATCATATCGATATTGAGCACTAAAAACTAAAATTGTACTTACATAGCTGAATGTTATTCATCCAGAAACGGTTAGGTTAGTTCGATAAAATAGGAGAGTAACGAGATGAGGCGTGGCTCGTTTTTTCTATACATTTTGATGTGTTACGAATAATGTAAACATTAAAAATCGTCCGAATGCCTATTTTTGCATTTATCCACCTCCTCCCTAATAATCCTATGGAACCGTCGGGAATGCGGGCGGGAAGTGTAAAGGAATTTTTTATCGGGGGTAGTAATTCGTGGATGACGTAAAAGTATATCCGGTAAAACGCTTATGGGATGATATAAGGCTGAAATGCATTAAAAATATATAAGTGATAGTGACGGAAATTACCTTCTTGATTTCCTTGTAAAAATCTCTCGTTAATTCTTTATCAGTGGTAAAACTGCTGCTTAATAACAATACATGGAGAGTTGTAATTGTATACATCAGACGATTTTTAAATGTGACTATCATTCTTAATACATGAAAATATCATGGGAAAAGAGCCTTCCTAACCTCATACTCAATTCCTGGTTGGAAGTATCAATTACCAAAATAGTCCTAACCTAACCTCACTATAACCTAACCTACCCTTGCCAATAATCTCCATGCGAGATCTAAAGGCGGAAAGAACTTGAAAATTTTACCAGGGTTGGTTAGTTATTATTGAGGTTATGTAGTATTTTCTTTTTATGGGGGTGCTCGCTAGAGGTTATTGGTTAGTAGGTTATAGCGCTTAAACGTTTTTTTTTTTTAAGTGTCCAAGGGGAGTTGTTTAGGCTGGTTGGGGGCTATCTCTCCCTACTTCATAATTACGTTTTTTAGAGGTAATGTGAAGGGATATTCTGTGAAGGTCTGGATAGAGAAAAAAACACAATAATGGCGGGATAGGACTCTAGAATTTTACCCGATTAAATCAATGCACACAAAAAAATTTCAGGTAAGCCAAAGACTCCTTACCTAGAAATCAGTGGGGGTGTCCAAGAACGAAAATGTACCGAATGGGTAATATAATGACTTGTGACGGTATATGTGCATTTAAACAATAATATGATTGGTTGGTTTTAAAATCGTAAACGGTTTCGTTCCTCACCATACGGAATATTTCTGACCTGTAATTACCGCTGTCGGAAATGTAAAAATGCTAATATTTAGATTAGGTTTGGTTTTCAGGTTAGTTTAGAGAGTTATGTTAGGTTTGTTAGAAAGTTATATCAGGTTTAGTTTGATGGTTATGAATTAGGTTACTATTGGATGTTTTTACAAATGGAGGTGTTTTTTCCCGTCCAAAACTCTAAAAAGTTTATTAGTAGAAATTTGTCATCAACTTCTTCGAATTGCAAAACACTCACGCTTTTTTTAGGCTTGTACAGTAAAAAAAAATTATCTCCATTAGGGAAAGCGTCAGCATATTAGGGCTAAAAACCTCAACTTCTCTTTAAAATCTTTGCAAGTCAATAACTCACTTTTTCCCGAAACTGCAATATTTTCCTGACATGCATATTTTCCCCAGAACTGCATATTTTCCCGGAAGTGCATATTTCCCGACACTGCATATTTTTCCCGGAACTACATATTTTCCCGAAACTGCATAGTTTCCCGCAAAACTGCATATTTTTCCCGAAACTGCATATTTTAGCCTTGACCTTGGCCCCTCCTTAAGTCCCCCTTGACCCCTCCCCCACCAAAGCAGGACGGGGAAAAGGGCTAAGGGGGGTTTGGGGGTATTAAGGGGTAAAGGGGCATAAACTCCATCTAAGAGCCGAAAAGAGTGATAACTTAGACCATACCCCAGAGAAAAATTTAATTTTTCATCCCTCTCCGCGAAGTTCATTTTTTGTCTCTTTTTTTTCTAAAATTTATAAGTAAAAAAAAAGGGTTTTAGGGTCATTAAATAGCATAAATTTCCTGTCCAAATAGCCGAAAAGTGTGATAAATTTAGACATAAATATTGCGAAAAATTGATCTCTTTCATTACGTCTTGCAGTTATGTGTTTTAGCTTTTTCTATATAGTCATTAGGTTTGGGTGTTAAAGTGAATAAATCCATCAATACAAAGAGTGATAATTTAGTCAAACAAACGACAGGAAAGTCGACACCACCGCACAACTGCCATTAAGCTTGCCTTGCAGAAAAAAAAACTACTCCACTGGAACACGCATCACATATTACACAAAACCCCACAACTTCTCTTTCAACTCTCAAGTCACTAACTACACTTTCCGAAACTGCATTTTCCTGACACTGCTAATTTTCCCGAACTGCATATTTCCCGGAAGTAAAATTTTCCGCCTCCTCATATTTTCCCGGACTAGATATTTTCCCGGAAAGCATATTTTCCCGAACCTGCATTTTTACCCGAACGATATTTTAGCCTTGACCCTTGAACCATCCTTAAGTCCCCCTTGATCCTTCCCCCCCGAAGCAGGCGGGATAAAGGGTAGTAGTTAAGGTATTTCTGGTTTAAAAAAACCTTAGTGCTAATCTTTCTACAGAGAGAAAAAAGATGTTGAATGATACTTAGACTTTACCCGATGAAAACCTGGTTGATACCTCTCCGCGAATTCCTCGGTTTCCTCCTCTTTCTTTCTATTATTTCTAGTGAAAATCATAGTTTGGGGTCATTAAGTAGCTAAACTCCTGTCCAAATAGCCGTAAGTGTTATTTGCATTATTTTGCGAAAATCTGATCTCTTGCACAGTCTTCCAGAGATTATGGTTCGTCTCTTTTGCTTCTTATAAGCTACATAAGAGTTAAGGTTTAAAGGGGTGCAAGAAACTCCCTTCAATAGCCGAAAGGTGATAATTTTAGACCATGAACCACACAGAAGGGACACAGCCGAGCACAACCGGCCAGACCAGAAGTCCTGCCAGTAAGGCCGATTTAACTCTTGCATTAGGAAGATGGACAGAATAGGATGAAATGAGTAGAAAGTCTTCTGCAGCGAGGCCGGCGGGGAGGGGGAAAGGCATGCATCAGCAAGTTCAGAAGAGCGTGAGCATGAAAAAAAGTTGAAACAGCAATGTAGCGACGTGCACGTTGACGGCTGTGAAAACAATATGTCATGGTGATCCAATGTAACGCAATCATTTTCTTAATTAAATTACGAAACATATGATCAACATGGACACTCTTAAGAACAGTTTCATGAGAACAATAAATTAAAGAATATATAAATATATATAAATGTTTGTAGATCTTCCTGATACATACGAAACACAATTAGGAAACAGTATATAGAATAACTTTACATGGAATATTCAGAGAAACAGGTCAATTATATACAAACTTAAAATATGAGTTAAATTCATTCTTTCTTGAACTATATTTGAAGGAAAATATACATCCAGAAAGTTTTCATTTGCCTCAAGTTTATTCTGCAGTTTACAAGTATATTTTTCCTGAAGTTATCATTTACGACACCTCATCGAAATTCCATTATGCTGCTTCCTCCCCCCCCCCCCTTTCTCTCCTCCTCTCTCTCTCCTCTCTCTCTTTTCTCTCCCTCCTCTCTCTCTCTCTCTCCTCTCTCTCTCTCTCTCTCTCGCTCTCTCTCTCCTCTCTCTCTCTCTCTCTCTCTCTCTCTCTCTCTCTCGTCTCTCTCCTCTCTCATCTCCTCTCTCTCTCTCTCTCCTCTCTCTCTCTCTCTCTCTCTCTCTCTCTCTCTCTCTTTGTCAATCAATTAGGAAATAACCATCCGAGGAAGGACAAATGCCCTATGGGCAAACCCTAGAAATTTACCAAATAACATCATATTTCCAAAAATAATGGCGGAAGGGTGACGGAAGGATGCACAACCGGTAAACCATGTAGTAAAGGAGAAGGAGAAAGAAGCAATAGCCAAGGAGGAAGTGATGACCAGACAGAGATACGGCATTATACGTAGCTAGAGATACGGCAATATCTATACCTAGCTACGTATACTGCCGTATCTCTGTCTGGTCATCACTCCCACCCTAGCTTTTGTTCCTTTCTCCTTCTTTACAACGCGGTTTACCTGTTGTGTATCCTTCCGTCACCCTTCCACCCATTACTTTTGGAGATATAACATGTTATTTATAGGGAGGAGAGAGACAAGTGTTTACATCGTTCCCGCGTCAAACGTTTCTACGGGATGTTATTTACACGTATATATATGAATTTATCCTTTAAAATTGCTTTATTTTCAGCCCGTAAGGTTCTCACAGAATTTATAGCTTAGATGTTACCGATTTCAGGCGTTATTTCATGATCTAAGAGACATTTTAGGGTAATGTAAGTGCTATGTAAGTGCTACGTTTAGCGGGAAGTTATGTCAGCCGGAACTGCTAGACCCATAGCTATGGGGGAAATTATATAGCTCCATAGCTATGGAGATCTTATGGGTGAATTTATATCATGTCGAGATTTATGGGAATCCCATAACCTTATTATAAATACCCGTCCTGCACCTTTATACTCCTCCTCCTCCTCCTCCTCCTCCTCCTCCTCCTCCTCCTCCTCCTCCTCCTTCTACGTTTTCTTTTCTTTCTTTTTCTTCTTCTTCGTCTAAGCTCTAAGGCAAGCTGGCATGGCGTCGCCATCGCGGGATTGACTGTTGCCATGGCGACAGGCCCGCCATAGCCATGCGTGCGGGGAACGGGTGGGCGATGGATGTAAGCAACCCGTGATTGGCTCAGCGGGGGAGAGGCGGGGCTTAAAGATGTAAACATTGGTGATGTCACAGCCATGGCCTCCGTTGCCATGGTAACGAGGACGTTATTATTGCAGCTTGGAAAAGGGAGCTCCGTAGTGTAAGGGTTAGCACGCTCGGCCCACAACCGAGAAGTCCCGGTTCGATCCCGGGCGGAGCGAAGACAGACGGGCGGTCTTCTTAAAACCCGAGCCCCTGTCCACCCAGCAGTGAATGGGTACCGGGTGTTAGCCGGGGGTTTGTGCCCGCCTCCGGGGCATATGCCGAAGTCTATTGCTATACGGGATCAGGGGAAATTGGAACCAATCAGCGTGCGGTGAGGCGGGGGTGTGGGAGGGCTTATACCGAGGCCACCGAGATGACAAAGCCTGATACATCGCCCGTGACGTCACACCCTCGAGATCCCACCCGCTCCGCTCCCCGTACAAGTTTACCTACCTAATATAATGTTTTATCAGTATAAAAGATATACTGTTATCTTCGGAAATGTTTGTTCTATAATATTATCAAATAAAAAAATTGTAAAACACACAAAAGAAATGCCATTATGAGACTTTCAAGAAATATGCATTAACTTAAACTCTTCGCCATTTAATATTGCATATAAGCAAGGAGGAAGAGGAGAAGGATGACTGTGTAGGCGACGAAGAAACCTCACTGGCGCCAGAAGAGGAGGAGGAAGAGGAGGAGGAGGAGGAAGAAGACATGAAGAAGAGGAGCAAGGAGAAAGGGCAGAAATAAAATGAAACAAAAGAGACACGGAAGAATAAGGACAAAAGAGGAAGAGGAGGAGGAGGTTATATATAGAGAAAAAATAGAGAAAAAATATAGAGAAAAAAGACATGTAATAATGGTGATGACAAAGGTGGAGGAGAGGAGGAGGAAGAGAAGGAGAGGGAATCAGGAGAGAAAAATAAAAAACACGGATGAATTATTATGATGATGATGTCGAGGAAGAGGAGGAGGAGGATTGTTATATAGGATGACATAGAAAGAACAGATACCAGGAGACATTTACATCTAATCTGCACTTAAGAGAACATGATAGCATAAAGCAAGGCTCCTCCCCACCCTCCCTCCATCCTCCTGTGTGTGTGTGTGTGTGTGTGTGTGTGTGTGTGTGTGTGTGTGTGATACGCCACTTCCTCCTCGGCGCTGGGAGCGAGGGCTCTCGGCGGCCGCCACCTCCTCCTCAGCGCTGGGAGCAAGGGCTCTCGCGGCCGCCACCTCCTCTCGGTGCTGGGAGCGAGGGCTCTCGGCGGCCGCCACCTCCTCCTCGGCGCTGGGAGCGAGGGCTCTCGGCGGCCGCCACCTCCTCCTCGGCCCTGGGAGCGAGGGCTCTCGGCGGCCGCCACCTCCTCCTCGGTGTTGGGAGCGAGGCTCTCGGCGGCCGCCACCTCCTCCTCGGCGCTGGGAGCGAGGCTCTCGGCGGCCGCCACCTCCTCCTCGGCCCTGGGAGCGAGGGCTCTCGGCGGCCGCCACCTCCTCCTCGGTGCTGGGAGCGAGGCTCTCGGCGGCCGCCACCTCCTCCTCGGCGCTGGGAGCGAGGGCTTTCGGCAGCCGCCACCTCCTCTTTGGTGCTGGGAGCGAGGCTCTCGGCGGCCGCCACCTCCTCCTCGGCGCTGGGAGCGAGGCTCTCGGCGGCCGCCACCTCCTCCTCGGTGCTGGGAGCGAGGCTCTCGGCGGGCCGCCACCTCCTCCTCGGCCCTTGGGAGCGAGGCTCTCGGCGGCCGCCACCTCCTCCTCGGCCCTGGGAGCGAGGCTCTCGGTGGCCGCCCACATCCTCCTCGCGCTTGGGAGCGAGGGCTCTCGGCGGCCGCCACCTCCTCCTCGGCCCTGGGAGCGAGGCTCTCGACGGCTGCCACCTCCTCCACGCGGGGAGTATCACCTCCAGGAAGGAAGATAATAGCCTACAGGCACTATAGGCTCATATGTTAAAAAAAAAAAAAAAAATCCATTCTTAACACGAGTTCCAAGATGACAGCCTGGAGCTAGGACGGACACAGGTTCTATTCTTCTTAGATCCAAGTGGTCACCAACTCCACTCTGTTGACGAGTTCCAGGATGATCAAAAAAAGATCCTTAATACAGGACCAATGACAGATTGGAACCTGAGAGCTTGGAGTTAGGACGCCTCGGCCACCTAATATGGTCATGTTGGGGTTGGTACAAGAAGAAATTTTTATTACCGCGGGGTACCTGTTTGACGAGTATTTCAGTATGGCAACCTTTCTCAGATGAAGACTTTTCTTGAAGCTTTCGTTGAGAACATCACAAAGCAGGCAGGTGGCGCTGGTGGTGGTGGGGCGCCCTTCCCCCTGGACGCCACCACCGGCCACCTGAAGGACAAGCTCGGCAGCGGCATCGAACATCACGCCGCGGCTGTGCGGGAGGCCGGCGACGCGGACGCCTTCGGGGTGCGCTACCGGCCGCACCTGGACCATTACTTCCTGCAGCCCGCCGAGAGGGCGAGGTTTGTGAGACTCAGCCAGGCCGCGTCCAAGCCTCAAGAGGAAGTCTTTGGGCTGCGTTACCGGCCTTTTCGAGGATCAACTATTCTTGCACCGCGGGGAAAGTTTAGGTTTCAAAGGTGGGCCGAAGTAAAGCTGCAGTGGACGCCGTTCCTGCATGAAGAGGAAGGGGAGCAGGAGGTGAAGAGGTGTCCCCGGCCTCGCTGGCGGCGGGATCGCGTGCACTCTGATGACAGGCATTACAGCCGGCATGAGAGACGCGAGTCCCGGCAGCGAGAGGGCGAGCGCTGGGCCAGACGCGACCTGTCCGCCAGGCGGCGACAGGACTCGCGCTGGCGGGAAGGCGACGCAAGGAGAGGAGGCAAGAGGCGAGCTTACGAGGAGGAGGAAGGGCCCGCCGCGAAGAGATTCAGGCATAACGAACCTTGCGATAGAGAAGAGACTTGGTCTAGGAAGGGAAGCGATACTGGGGCGAGTAACCGAAGAGAGTAGAGGAGAGAAGGCACTGGCCGAGAGTGATGCCCCGGGATAGGAGTGAGGGACGAGGATGCCACCAGGGTCAGATAGTGCTGTGTGACCCTGCATGCCACGTCCGGGCAGGGAGGAGCCAGGGGACCGTGCGCAGGGTTCGAAGCCAGGTGCACGTGGTGAAGGAGGCGCACTGAGGCGTTAACTGTCACACACCAACATATTAAGACTAAATTCACACACAGGAACAGATTAAGAGTAAATAAGGCTCCTGGTAGAAAAATTTATCAAAAGCAAGAATAGTACGATGATCAAGGCCCTGAAGCGTGTTACTGATGCCTTCATGATGACTTAAGGATGACTTAATGATGACTTAAAGGTTTTAGCCTCTATCAATGGCTAACTAAAACTTGCTGTTCTTTCCATATATATTTTTTACTTCATAACTTATATCATGGTATTATGTTACAGAATGTAAGTGTTTGTTTATTTGTTTGTTTATATTGAAAGGATCTTTTAACAATTATTTCTTTATCAAGGTTTCAATCTTTTGTTTTTGTCTGTCTCTGTATCTGTCTGTTTATGCATCTGTTTTTCTCTGTTTGTCTGTCTGTATCTATCAATCTATATGTCAGTCTTTGGTTTGTCTGTCCGTCTTATTTGCAGTCTACAGAGAACACGATGAATAAGAACAGAATGAAGGGTGAGAGTAATGAGAAAGTACATGAGTGGAAAATTGGTATGACTATAAATGATAAAAGACTATATTATATGACTTATAGTAAGAGAGGGATTGAACGATGGAGTGGTGGATTAAGAATGCTAGTTATTATTCTGCTATTAAATAAGTAACAGTGAGACATAAAAGTCTGGTCGGTGTTGTCTCGAGATCTTAAATATATAAGAAAAAGGAAAGAACTCAATTTTTTCTTCTTTCTTGCCGATTTCTCAATCTCAAACAAGGCAAGAAAAAAAAAAAAAAAGGGGAAATGGAGAAAGTCGGACAAGAAAACTTAGACACTGGAGAAAGGAAATATACTGACATTTAGAGAGAGAGAGAGAGAGAGAGAGAGAGAGAGAGAGAGGAGAGAGAGAGAGAGAGAGAGAGAGAGAGAGAGAGAGAGAGGAGAGAGAGAGAGAGAGAGAGAGAGAGAGAACATGAATGGATATATGACTGAGAAACATGAGATAAAGAGGGAAGAAAGACATGTGAATAAAGAGATAGAGGAAATAGAGAAAGACGAGAGAAACAAATAAATAAAATAACCTTCGTTCTTTTCTTTCCTTCCTTTCCCTCCATTTTTTTCTCTCTCTCTCTCTCATCTCCTCGTCTCTCTCTCTCTCTCTCTCTCTCCTCTCTCTCTCTCTCTCTCTCTCTCTCTCTCTCTCTCCTTCTCTCTCTCTCGTCTCTCTCTCTCTCTCTCTCGTCTCTCCTCTCTCTCTCGTCTCTCTCTCTCTCTTTCTCTTTTTATCTCTCTCTACAATATATTATTTAAATAAAGTCACGCACAATATCTGCCCACAAAAGTAGCAAGTTACCCGTAAATATTGTGTGTGGACGTCTGAGTATAAGCCCCTCCCACACCCCCGCCCTCACCGCGCGCTGATTGGTTCCAATTTCCCCTGATCCCGTATAGCAATAGACTTCGGCAATATGCCTCCCGGGTGTATGGCTTCGGCCAACACTGAGGGGTGCCGTTGTTAAGGCTTTACTCCAAACACCATCGGATCGGCCGTGTGTGTGTTATTATTACTCACGGCCTTGATCACGCCACGGACATGCAATCCTCGTCTGATACCCTCCCGGAAAGATCTTTGGGTAAAGTTGGAACCTCACACACACACACACACACACACACAAATGGGGAACTCCGTAGTGTAGCGGTTAGCACACTCGGCTCACAACCGAGAGGTCCCGGGAAAATCCCCGGGCGGAGCAAAGACAGACAGGCGGTCTTTTTAAAACCCGAGCCCCTGTCCACCCAGCAGTAAATGGGTACCAGGTGTTAGCCGGGTTTGTGACCCGCCTCCCGGGGTGGCGGCTTCGGCCAACGCTAAATTTTTTTTTTTTTATATGGAGACGGGGCCATACGAGCGTTGCTCAGGCCCTGTAAAATACAAGTAGATGAATACAAGTAGATGAATACACACACACAGAGAGGCAGTAACTGCCAGCTTACCTCAGTGAAAAGTCCCTTAAGCGGGCATTGAACGCGGTGCTGGAGCGTCAGATACCAATATACGTTTCTGATAGCTTGTCCAACAGCGGTGTTTGTGATTGGTTCGTAATTAACCTCCCGCCAAATGACACCACATGCAGATATAACCAAAGCTTAGAAGTATAGGTTAGGTTAGGTTAGAGTAGGACAGCGAGTTAGTAGATAGGGAGGCGAGCTACGAAACCCCTCACAAACGCCGCTGATGGACAACCGTTGAGAGTCGTAAGGCAGTAGAATCGATGGACTGTCTGCAGGGCCTCCCGCGTTCCTGCGACCGCCAAGGCAATGGTGGCGGCGTGGCGGTGTAGCGGTCTGGGAGGTTTGGTTCAAAGACCCTACACGCAAGATAGGAAAGCAGGTGTTTCGGAGTGTGCTGTCGTGTTTGGACAGCCGGTAGGTAGCAGCACCGGCGCTCGTTTTTTTTATTGTATATATATTAGTTGTTACTTCTCACAAGAGTGCGGCTTTGTGGTGTAGTGGGTAGCGCGCCCAGCTGCGGCTCCGCGGGCCCGGGTTCAATTAGAGAGAACTGTAACTCCGAAATGCCAGTGGTCGCTGGCAGTTTTAACTCACAATTTGGTGAAAAGTTGGTCAACTTGAAAGAAAAATATGGGCTTATTCCACTGTACTTAAAACACACAAGTATAATATTAAGAACGATTTTCTTCTATATGTATATTGTATAGAAGCCTGATTCTGTAAAACATTGTATATAACCAAATAACCAAGTAGGTTATAGTTGAGGAGGCGAGGTAAATGCTACTCTATGATATTATATAGTCAATAACGAATGTTTAGATGTTATCTATACCTAGGCAGTCATATTTTCCTGTTATTATTGTGTATCAATCAGATAGAAAGCCTAGAAGTGCAATGAGTCGACGCGTGAAGTGGCAATGTTTTGATTCAATCTCCCCGCCACAATCTCCCCGCCCACCACTCCCCGCCGCGGCACGTCGCCTCCACAATTATAACCTACATTGTCGCAGCAACAAGCCGATTTCGGCATTCTTTATTCTTCGTTTTTCCAAGGCATTGCTTATTGTATTTTGACAAGCGTTTGCCAGACGCAGCAGTACTGTCTTAGAAAACAGTGTGAACATCGCCCAAATTTTACATGCCACAATATACATGTAAAAAATCTATTAAGCTTTGCTACTCGAGGCGAGTAATTTGCATTAAATTGCTATTATAGAACGTTCCATCGTAATGCATGTCATCCATATAATTAGTAGAACAACAGAAGAACTATATTTTTTGGTATTCAGATGCGGTGCATCAATATTTATCGCGAAATTAATTTATGAAAAATATTAGTCGCGGAGCCAAAACACAGTAGACCAACCTTTGAGTTAAAACTGCCAGCGACCACTGGCATTTCTCGAGTTGCAGTTCTCTCTAATTCCCACCTGGTGATGCTATGTTTCAGTATATATTATTATCATGTCTGATTGTGTATGTGTTTGGGTGTGTGTGCTAAAAATGCATAGAGTATTGATCTTGATGTCAGAGGGAGTAATAATTTGATTTAAATAAGTCCTCAATCAACAGTTACATTGGACGCCACAGATGGCGTCGTGTTAGACATCACAAATTATGCTTAGGCTAGGCTCAGCTTTCTATCTTGCTGTAGGTCTTTGTTGGTTATCCAGTTTGTGTTATGAGATGCCATGTAGCGCGCCAGAGGTACGATGTTTACTTTTCATTTCATCCCACCGCGCGGAGAGGCAACAGCTTTGCTCCCGGCTCCTGCCTCACCCCAGCCGACCCCACGGCCGGAGATTTCCGTGGCGGATTAATTCGCCGTAGGATACTCTGGGTTATTTAACCACTCGTCTTCATCATTTATACATTTTTTCTCATCTTCACTGTCTTTCTTAAGTATATCTTTTGCGGCAGCGCGGATCTAAATATGTAAGGGCAGCATGTTATTTTTTTCCCGAGGGGGCCCCCTACACCCTCAGTCCGGGGGAAGCGAACCAGCGAGCGCGGCCTCTCTAAAACGCCTTTTTGTTTCTTGGCAGGGGCAGCCTGTCCCTCCACAATATGGGGTGAATGATCTCACCATGTAGCGACATATTTGTTCTCCGTGGGAAAACCCCCTCCCTTCCTCCAAGAGGCACTCGGCATATCTCCCAGTAGCGATTCATTTTTGTTTATTTTTTATCATTATTTCCCCCTTCCGTTTTTTACTAACCTTTGGTCTCGTTACCCAGTAATGTGAATTTATAAGCGCACTCGATGAGATTTTAATTTTACGAACCCCTAATTTGTAAAAAAGGTAGCGTATTGCTGTTAAAAATTTGGCCCTTTCCCTTTTTTAACCTAGTACAGTAGCTAAAAAGGGGCGGGCAGAAGGTTCTGGTTTCCGTTTTTTTCCCCTTACTGAATGATGTTTAAATTTTTCAGTGATTGCATTTGTTTATATATTTGCTTCCTCTTATCTCAGGAAATATTCGTATTGAAGTCGTCATCGGTATAGCTGGCATTTCATAGTAGCCTACTATATAGGCTATACTTAACTTGAGCTTATCTAGAATGGAAATTCATTTCACACAAAATGCACCATGCATATATGGTGAGCAGCTAGTTGGTGGAAGTAAAAAATCTGCTCTAGCTGACTTTTGTCACTTTTAGTCTACTACGGTACCCGTCCCTATATGCCCTATAGTGAACCTTGGAACTGTTTGAGTACAGTATGTTTTATGCTTGAAATGTAATGTACACATCCTAAGGATCAGAAACTGCCGGATGCTAATTTGCATTTGTTGAGCAATTTGCATAATTGACCTAATTAGCATATTCGTGTTATCTTCCTTATTAAAACCGCCTATAGATTTCCCCTATGGGTGTCTAGACCTAAGTTTAATTTTTCAATGATGTAAACTGAAAGATGCTACTTTTGTATATCTTTATTTTGTCCAAAAATTGTCTAATTAGCATATTGATTAGGTATGAAACGAAATTACGAATATATTCCCTATTTGACATAGCATATTTTTCTAAATCAGAGCAAAAATCTTTTTGAATTTAATATTCAAATAAACATATTTGTTCTTTATCAACAATTAGCACTGTGCCCAATGGAGTTGTCGGGGAAATGGTCTGACTGGAGTCAATAATGAAAAAATCGTCTAGTCAACTACAAAGTAGAGATGCCCGTTTTGATCGGTATGTGGTATCAGTGCAAAGGATCATGAGGCACAGAAAACCGGGGAAGGATCAATTGCTACCAGTTGACTTTGACCTCACCTTTACCTGGACACGCAGCCATCATGAAGAACAAAGATAAAAAGCGGCAGCTCCCCCAACTACTCTGTACTAAAACTATAGAGTTTACATAAATTTTGTGGTTTCCCCATCAAAATAAGAACGTAAAAAAAAAAGAAAAAAATACAAAGGGTTAGCAAAAGATTGGTCTCTAGTTGAAATATTTAACCTAGGAGGAAAGACAACTGCCAACCTTTGGAAAAGAACAATGGGAGAGGAAAACCTAACAACAAGATATGTATTAACAGATGAATGGCTTGGAAGAAGTTGACAGAAAAAACCTGCTAGTAAGAGAAGAAAATTTTGGGGATATTTGAAGGGGACACAAGGAAAAGTTTGAGAAAAGAAACATGTACCGTAGATAACAGTATAGTCGCCAACCGCCAAATATTACAAAATTATAGCATCACTACTAATTTTTATGTGCCACTGAAGATGATACACAGTAGTTTATATCATGACTGAAACTGTATAATCTACCCTGTTTAAAGCGTTGTTTTATGCTTTGTGATTGCATGTTATACGTTTCAATTTTGCAATTTTATTTTTTTCGCACGACGACGACGTCGGGAGGACACTCAGTAAATACTAAACCCTAGATGGCGACCTTATTGTTGGTCGCTACTCTGTTGATATTTTTGTAATTTTTTCCCATTTATAGCCATACTAGGGAAAACAGATGCAAGACACAAAATGACACACCTCTCCAGATAGCCCCTTCTAACTTTCCTGAAATCATGGTGTAGAAATGAAGTATTAACGCACCACACGTCTGTACATAGAAAAAAAATGTCCTGGCGACTTTAGTTTTTCTACGGTAGGAGTAACACAAGTACAGCTTTCCCAATATAAACTTAGTGCCTGGAATGGACTAAAAGTGATAGGCAAAGTGTGCATCAATTTAAGGAATAAAATGATCAACATATACACCACGACCACGAGAATAGCTCAGGGCCCTGTATGCTACAAGAGGTATTATAGTATCATATGCCACACAAGGGGTCTTTATGATGGAAAATTGATTAATGCTAAAAAGGGAAAATGTGCCAGACATCGGAGGTCAATGGCACTTTACGATGGAAGATTAATTCGGGGTAAGAGAGGGTGTGAAAAAAGGGTACAGTGCTGACAGATATACAAGTTATTTGTAGGAGGTTTCTTAATTAACGTTGGAAATTAATTCAAGATGTAGGAAAGTCCCCATACCCAGGTGTCTGTTTTCATTTGATTTTAAAGGAATATGGGGGACAATTGTTGGAAAACTAAAGCAATCTACTTACATGCTTACTGACGTAAGGAAATAAAGTACCTCTAGTGTAAGAGATTAAATTTCGTTCCCATATTTAAAGGGAGAAATAAAGCCCACCCGTTTATTTATAGACCAGTTCCACCGCCTCAGTCTAGTAGAAAATGTAGTTAGAAAGCAATAAGGGACAGATGGATTGGATACCTGAAAAGAATAAAGTGAATTACAGCAATGCCACTGGTTTTCTGTAGGTGGGTAATACAACACAAAATATGACTCAACACATCACTAAATAGTGCCGCATGGAAAAAACTCCTCTAAGTTTGATTAGTGTGGGATTGTGTACAAAATAAAATATATAATCATAAAAATAAACAAATAAAATAATAAAGTAGGTAAGCCAGATTAACCAATAATTAACTTCAAATAAAACCGCTCCAGACAAAGAACTGCAAAAAGTATTAGTAGGTGGGGAATAGTAAACAACATGTTATTCCTCCTTATATTTTACGAAACACATGAAAAAATAAATAATTTACATAAGAAACTAGCTCACTAGCTAACTGGGCACGGCACAGCAAATGGATTTTAGGTACCCTCATTCACAACAACGCAATGTTTTCAGTAATGATTTCATTAATCAAATAAACATATCACATCCTATGCGTCAGCTTCTGAAAAAAATCCATTTCATTGATATCAGTACATATGGGCTCTGGACTGTCTCTCACCAAAAACCCTATAGTCACTTTTGTCCTCAGTGCTTTCCTCACCCCTATATCTACACATAATTCTTCACATTGCCTCAAATGGATGTGAGAATTCATGCTCAAAAAGACTACACATCTACCCCTAACTATCCTAGCCAAAAAAGGGATGTGTGTAATATCATGTGGCATCTGACAGTATCACATTGCCTTGAGCGAAAACCTCAACATTTACGTTAAAATACAAACTAGAGGAAAAAATCCGGTGCAAACATGAAATTTCAGTGTCACTCGGGAACAGCGAAAAATCGCAAAGACGTGACCCCATACTAGTGTTTGTAGTGTATATAGGTATGTCCACATTGTGTTCATGTGCATTTGTAGTCTGTGGTGTAATAATAGCACGCGGGCAAAGGGCTTTCAGCATATGTCTCGACATGCGCCGTACATGTTGAGATACCGCGCTGCCCGGTGACAGAGGAGTGCAAGGCTGCCTCCTGACAGAACGCCAAAGCCCTGTATAAAATGGCACCGTAACAAGCAAAGCTACGCTTCCTTGATTTACAAGAAGATTCGTCTCTCATCGAGTGTGCTTTTATATATTCACATTACTGGTAATACGACGCAAAAAATATCTTAAGAAAGACAGTGAAGATGAGAAAAAATGTATAATGATGAGATGATGGTTTTAAAACCACCCAGAGTATCCTACGGCGAATTAATCCGCCACGGGAAAACTCCGGCCGTGTGTCGGCTGGGTGAGGCAGGGGCCGGGAGCAAGCTGTTGCCTCTCCGCGCGGCGGGATGAAATGAAAAATAAACATCGTACCTCTGGTGTGCTTTCATGGCCCAACAAACTGGATAACCAACCCCCCAGGGCCAGATGCTGAGAGTGAGCTAGGGCGCCCTATCCACTAGGGCGCCTGTGGTAAGGCGAAACGCCCTCCCACCGCAATGCTCAGTCGAGATTGCTGCCTTAGTGGCACCGCTAAAGGCGCTGAAAACTAAGGCATGGTCAGAAACCCTGACTTATTGAGCTGTTGTGGGCCTTTGACAGACATTCATCTTCTGTTTATAAAGCAAATACAGCCTTGTTTCAGTCCTACAACGTAACAACTGGGTGTTTACGTATTAATAGTGTTGCAAGGTGTGTATGAATTGATCGTGCAGACTAATGCGGCATTATAGGGTGTTAATGCTGGTGATAAGAAATGTTGTTTGTGTGTTGGTTAGGGGCGGGCGGCGGGCGGCGGGCGGCAGGTGCTCCGCCCGCACTAAAATGTTGTACTACCCTACGGTATTATCATACTACCAGATGATATTTAGGACCAGCTGAACATACCATCATCTTCACGAGCCCTTTAGTGCCATATCATGAATGTATAAAAATTGCAGTAAACTATCCCAAATAATAAGATAAGAGAGCAAAATAAAATCGTGTATAAACTTTTTTTTCACCTTTTTTTATTCATCTTCTCCTTATTCCTGGAAGGGTTGCTTGCTTTAAATTTTCATCACTGTCCCGGAATCGGCACACCTTTAAACGATTATCATGGTGTATGGCACGTCCCAATGCAAAAAATATAAGTGATCAAAACCTGCGTTGAACGTCAAACTTGTGATGAAAAGCTTTGGCGGGGGAGCGGTGTATCCTTGCCATAGTGCTTGGTTTTAGGGAGGGAGGGACAACATTCCTTGCTTCAGCAGAGACGTGTTAAACCCTTGTGATTGGTCGAAGCTGCCTAAGCAGCGCTCAGATAGGCAACGTGATTGGCTAGTAGGATTCTCGGACCACGCCCACGCCATAGGCTTTGGAGGTGTAAGGCAGTGCAGAAGCGCCTGAACTTTCGACTGTACAGGGGCTTTGGGTCGTGCCTTAGCCGGGCCGTTACAAAAGCGCCTGAAGACGGGTAAGGCGTCTTTTTCGCCTTACCTCTATGGCACTTCTCAGCATCTCCTCCAGACCGCTACACCCGCCGTGATGTCCGGCGCCACCGCAGGGCAAACCTGGGCCTGCAGGACCCATCAGGCCCCTGGGCCGATTCTCCGCCGCATCTGGGACGTTCAAAGGGCGTTCCATCACGACCACAATCCCGGCAACCGGCGGGCCGCCCACGGCCCCGCCCGCCGGTCCTGCTGCATGGTGGGCAGGGTGTTGGGTGTCCCGGGGCACCACCGCGGTCCCACCAGGGCGACGCGCGGCTCAGGACGCCCGAGGACCACCGCACCCCTGCAGAAGAAGGAAACACACGCCGGGGTGTAGCCAAGAAACCCCCTGCCGGGCGGCGTGGGCTTAGCGGGGGAGGGGGGGCCAGGGTCACGGCCAGGGTGGCCCGTGAAGGCTTCAGCAGGGGGGGGGGCTGCCGGGGTCGATCCTCGTATCGTATCGGGGACGTTCAAAACTCGTTCCTGCACGCCTATAAGTTTCTCTGATAATCCCATTTGCCGTGAAAAAAGACACAAACCTGTCTTTTGTTGATTGCCGGCAGCAAAATAGGCGGCGTAAATAGGCGAGGCGTTGTAAATAGACACGCCTATTTACGAGATGACTGAATTATATGAAAAAAATACTAATTATGTACATATTCCACGATGTTTTGCCAATACAAAATATAATCAAGAGTCACAATCGTTCTTTTCGCTTCCCGGTGTGAGACAGAAACATCGCAACACTGAACCAACCACACAAAGCCCAGACGCCACACTGCAAGGAACCACAACAAAGGACTCCATGAAAATTTACTGAGGAAGGAACAACAGAAGAGCGTGTAAATTTGTCGCAGAGTGAACAACAACACTGCCATGTAAATTCCCAAAGGCAGGAAAAATAGAAGAGCGTGTAAATTGTCCCCGCTGATGGAACCGGGAGGGCAATAGCGTGTGGGGTTTAGTAGCAATAGGGGTAGTAGGAGGTAGTTGCAGGGTATTATAGTAGGTTACAGGGAGTTTCGTAACCAGTTGTTTCCCTACCCAGGGTTTTTAATTTTTTTTCGTACACTGATTTTGAGTTTTTTCGTACATTCCTGGTGTCGAATCGTAAACTCTAGTAATCACGTTCAACTCTGAGCTGAGTGTACGAAACGACTATCGTTTCATATAGACTACGAAACACTATTTGGTGTACGAATCTACTGGTGTACGAAACAACTTGTGTACGAACTGACTGCACTCATATAGTATAGGAGGGTAGTATAGGAAGTAGTAGCAGGGTATATAGTATAGGAGGGTAGTAACAGGTAGTAGCAGGGTATATAGTATAGGAGGGTAGTAGGAGGTAGTAAGCAGGGTATATAGTATAGGAGGGTAGTAACAGGTAGTAGCAGGGTATATAGTATAGGAGGATAGTAGCAGTAGTAGCAGGGTATATAGTTATAGGAGGGTAGTAGGAGGTAGTAGCAGGGTATATAGTATAGGAGGGTAGTAGGAGTAGTAGCAGGGACCAGGGTATATAGTATAGGAGGGTAGTAGGAGGTAGTAGCAGGGTATATAGTATAGGAGGGTAGTAGGAGGTAGTAGCAGGGTATATAGTATAGGAGGTAGTAGAGGTAGTAGCAGGGTATATAGTAAGGAGGGTAGTAGGAGTAGTAGCAGGGTATATAGTATAGGAGGGTAGTAGGAGGTAGTAGCAGGGACCAGGGTATATAGTATAGGAGGGTAGTAGGAGGTAGTAGCAGGGTATATAGTATAGGAGGGTAGTAGGAGGTAGTAGCAGGGTATATAGTATAGGAGGGTAGTAGGAGGTAGTAGCAGGGTATATAGTATAGGAGGGTAGTAGGAGGTAGTAGCAGGGTATATAGTATAGAAGGAAGTATGGGAGGTAGTGGCCAGGCTTATATAGCATAGGAGGGTAGTAGGAGGTATACTGGCCAGGCTTATATAGTATAGGAGGTAGTGGCCAGGCTTAACAAAGGAGCACACACGTCACTTCCTAACACCATCTTCCTTAATACAAAGCCATAACTCATTAGGTATTAGACAGACTTGAATATTACTTGGCGGATGAGTTCTCTCTCTCTCTCTCTCTCTCTCTCTCTCTCTCCTCTCTCTCTCTCTCTCCTCTCTCTCTCTCTCTCTCTCTCTCTCTCTCTCTCGTCTCTCATCTCTCTCTCTCTCTCTCTCTCACTCTCTCTCTCTCTCTCTCTCTCTCTCTCTCTCTCTCTCTCTCTCTCCTCTCTCTCTCTCTCCTCCGTCCGTCTCTCTCTCTCTCTTCTCATCTCTCTCTCTCTCTCCTCGTCTCTCTTCTCCGTCTCTCCTCTCTCCTCTCCTTCTTCTCTCTCTCTCTCCTTCCCCTCTCTCTCTTCCTCTCTCTCTCTCTCCTCTCTCTCTCTCTCCTCTCTCTCTCTCTCTCTTCTCTCCTCTCTCTCTCCTCTCTCTTCTCTCTTCTCTCTCCTCTCTCTCTCTCTTTCTCTCTCTCTCCCCCCCCTCTCTCTCTCCTCTCTCTCCTCTCTCCTCTCTCTCTCTCTCTCTCTCTCTCTCTCTCTCTCTCTTCTCCTTCTCTTCCCTCTCTCTCCTCTCTCTCTCTCTCCTCTCCTCTTCCTCTCTCTTTTCCCCCTCTCTCCTCTCTCTCTCTCTTTTTCCCTCCCCTCCCCTCTCTCTTCCCTCTTTCTCTCTCTCTCCACAGGTTGACGTAAAATCATGCACACCGACAGACATTTTATTTACCAAACCTCCTCGCCACTACACATTTTCTGTATATTCTTTT
Organism: Chionoecetes opilio; assembly: GCA_016584305.1. Lineage (NCBI taxonomy): Eukaryota > Metazoa > Arthropoda > Malacostraca > Decapoda > Majidae > Chionoecetes > Chionoecetes opilio. The sequence continues at coordinate 37,164 of JACEEZ010025146.1, forward strand.
CTAGACACGCGAGGACTCAATGCCTGTATAGGGAGACAGAGGCTTCCTACAAAGGTGTTATGACCTTATGTGTATACTGTGTTGCTGCCTTTCCACCCCTTATGTCCTCCTTAACACACAAATAACCATTGAAGGGTGAGGGAAGGGTAGGACAGATTCAATGGTAATAGCTGCTACACTAACTATCATCTCCTCCTTCTTTCTTCCTTTCTCCTTCCTTCCTTCCTTCCTTCCTTCCTTCCTTCCTTCCTTCCTTCCTTCCTTCCTTCCTTCCTTCCTTCCTTCCTTCTTTCCATCCATCCTTCCTTCCTTCCTTCCTTCCCCCTTCCATCCATCCTTCCTTCCTTCCTTCCTTCCTTCCTTCCTTCCTTCCTTCCTTCCTTCCTTCCTTCCTTCCTTCCTTCCATCCATCCTTCCTTCCTTCATTCCTTCCTTCCCCCTTCCATCCATCCTTCCTTCCTTCCTTCCTTCCTTCATTCCTTCCTTCCTTCCTCCCTCCCTTCCTTTCTTCCTTCCTTCCCTTCCTTTTTTTCTCCATAACATATATCTTAACTGATCTTACTATGATAATTAACGCAGATATACTTATAACATCACAATCACATCAACTAGCCACTCCTGATTGTTGTAGTGCAATTTAACAAGTCATTCAATAAATAATACAAATACACTTTCTTGGATAGTAAAAATACACATTAAAACGCCCCTCAGACCATAGAAGGAGAGTTCGGATTCGTGATACAGTGAAGTTTAAAGTATTGTTAAAGGTTAGTATTGTTAGTAGGATTTAAGATAGGTATAAGTATAAGATAGTAGAGTAAGATCAGTTCAGATATATGTTATGGAGAAAGGAAGGGAAGGAAGAAAGAAAGGAAGGTAGGAAGAAAGAAAGGAAGAAAGGAAGGAAGGAAGGAAGGCAGACAGGAAAGTATTGTTAAAGGTAAAAGGTTAAGTATTGTTGAGTCCACACTGCATACACCTTAACATTCACTATTATTATTCACTAGTCTTTTTTTGTTAA
>JACEEZ010025146.1:51122-53622 GCA_016584305.1 Chionoecetes opilio
TGGGATGAAAGGTGGATGTAGGTAAGTAATGTACATGTGTTGAAGGAACTACCACGTGTACTTAAGACTACCGGCCTCTTGTAGTTTCCTTATGTTCTTGACTCAAGTGGTTGTGGGCACCGGGCGGTAGGTCACGCCCCTCCCCGTTAACCCGGGCCTCATCACCGCCGCTCCACACACTTTGAAGTAGTGCCAAGTTATTCCTTTTGATATCAACTTACTAAATAATACCCCACATCTCATCTAACCCAACCCTTATAGCCGACAATCACATATTCAAAATACTTGGGAGGAGAGGATGGGGCGGTATAGAAAGATATATTAATAACCGCCATAAATTCCTCAACACTCTACCTTGGCGTGATCTTCTTCTTCTTGTTACCTCTACCGCTTATAGGCGCATCACTTGGCTGATTTGTACTAGAGAGAGCCAGATAATGATACTATAAGCCTCTCATACAAGGAAAGATCCTTATAATACTAATTATAATCCAGCAATAGTAAGAATTATCCTTGTAAATAATAGAAATAAGCTTTTGATAGTAAAAAAAGAAACGGTAGACAGGACAGCTCGACGGCTACAGATGCGCGTCAACTTGTCAAGTTGTAGAAATGCCCCATTTGAAACGCTAGACTTGGCCTGACCATGGGCTTCGTCTGGGTTGGGGACACTCTTCATAGTCTTCCATAGAAGACAGTTCCATAAACCCTTTACTCTTCCTTTACATCTACTCCAAATGGAACTGTCGCCGAGAATTTCCACGTCGGCGAGCGTTCCACTGTCGGCGACAGTTCTCGTTTGTTGCTTCGGCGACAGTTCCTATCGGCGACAGTTCCATAAACCCTTATTTCTATTATTTACAAGGATTTTTCTTACTATTGCTGGATTATAATTAGTATTATAAGGATCTTTCCTTGTATGAGAGGCTTATAGTATCATTATCTGGCTCTCTCTAGTACAAATCAGCCAAGTGATGCGCCTATAAGCGGTAGAGGTAACAAGAAGAAGAAGATCACGCCAAGGTAGAGTGTTGAGGAATTTATGGCGGTTATTAATATATCTTTCTATACCGCCCCATCCTCTCCTCCCAAGTATATTGAATATGTGATTGTCGGCTATAAGGGTTGGGTTAGATGAGATGTGGGGTATTATTTAGTAAGTTGATATCAAAAGGAATAACTTGGCACTACTTCAAAGTGTGTGGAGCGGCGGTGATGAGGCCCGGGTTAACGGGGAGGGGCGTGACCTACCGCCCGGTGCCCACAACCACTTGAGTCAAGAACATAAGGAAACTACAGAGCCGGTAGTCTTACGTACACGTGGTAGTTCCTTCAACACATGTACATTACCTACATCCACCTTTCATCCCAAGCACTATTTTCGAAGACAACAATATATTATTTTTCCGATTTTCTGGCCTCTATGTCTGTCATTAATGTTACAGATGCCAGTGACCACCAAAATTTGTAATGAATGGTGGTCAACTAAGGGTTGCCTGACTATCTAAAACAATATTTCCCAACCTGGGGGAAATTTCCCCCTGGTGGGAAATTTCAGGATTCTAAGGGGGAAATGTATCCGAGGGACATCTAAATTACTAGCATTTAGTCGACAGAAAAAATCTCTTAGAGTTCAGAGTTCAGCTATTGACTTCTTTTTTCTTTAAGTGTATATATATAGAGAGGATAGTGTCTATATACTTGTTATTAAGCAAGTGAATGTTGTGTTTTGGCTACTTTTTTTCTTCACCACATGAAGGTGGGAAATCCGGATGGTTGAACAGGGGGAAGGGGGAAACAACAGAACAAAGGTTAGGAACCACTGATCTAACATAAATAAAAGACAGAATTCCCATGGAAATAGGACAATTTAATGAAAAAAGGACAGTCAAATCTCACCACTCATTACTACCACACCCATACCTCACCACTCATTACTCACACATCCATACCTCACCACTCATTACTCACACATCCATACCTCACCACTCATTACTCACACACCCATATCTCACCACTCATTACTCACACATCCATACCTCACCACTCATTAATTACTCACACATCCATACCTCACCACTCATTACTCACACACCCATACCTCACCACTCATTACTCACACATCCATACCTCACCACTCATTACTCACACCCATAGCCAGAGCTGGGCAGTATTTAAATACATTTGTATTTAAATATCTTTGTGTATTTAGAACTGTATTTATAAATACATTGGTTTAAACGTATTTTAATACAGTATTTGAAATTCTTTAATATGTATTTAATACTCATAATATAAATATATAAATACTTTTATCAGTTAATTACTCAATAACCTCAATTAATAATCTCATTTACTCAAGATAATTAATCAATTAATTAAATATACAATAGGAAAGTATCCTTTATCCTTTATCAAGCATTTAGTATTGTTAATCAAGAATTACTGAATACATGTTAAAAATTGTGCGTATTTAAAATGTATTTATAACTGTATTTAA
>JACEEZ010025146.1:58622-66122 GCA_016584305.1 Chionoecetes opilio
ATGAGCTACACTCTTTGGCGGCTGTTCCTGATGAGCTACACTCTTTGGCGGCTGTTCCTGATGAGCTACACTCTTTGGCGGCTGTTCCTGATGAGCTGTAATTTATTATTCTTGACGGTTGATTTTAATGTTACTTTCTACCTTTTTTTTTCACAGCAAATCATCAGAATCATGGAAGCATTAGAGGGAACCGGACCGGCCATGACCAGCCCCATTTCTGCAGCAGCACGCAATCTATTGGTTGGCATGATCCGGGAGGCCTTGTACGACGGTGACGCATATGCCACATATGACCAGGAAAAAGGACACGAGGATGTAAGCAAGATCAACGAGAGGAAGGCATATCTTGTAGAACTACAAATAGAAGATATGCTGATCAAAATTGAGGAATCCAAAATAAAGCGCGAAACAGCAAAAAGAAAACTGGAAATATTAAATAAACTGTAAAATGTTGTACACAGCAGACGTGTTTCTTTATTCAGACGTATTTTTCGGGTGCAAATGATTGAAGGTGGACTTTTGGGATCAAGGCTATGTAATGTAATGGATTGATAGAATGCTGTACATCATACTAACACATAAGGGAAAGGTCGGGGCTACATTTGCAAAAAATGTAATAGGAATTACCAAGTGTAGGTCTCGCGACCTCTTGTAGCTTTCTTCTTTTCTTATTTTTTTATGTAAGGAAAAGAAAAAAGAAACTATATGCTAGCCCTTAATAATATTTTCACTTACACATTATTACTAATGATGATTTATACAGAAAAAATACAATAATCATACATCTGTGAGTGACGTAGACATGCACTGTATTATACATGTCAATCATAAAAGATAATNTAAAAAACACTGACTCCACGTCATCCTTATATACATGGCGAGGATACTTCGTCAACATAGACCTCAATCAAAGGTGTCGTTGCCCAGACAGACAGGCGACACACATCCTGTAGCACTGGTTGATAATTAGTTATATACAATAATCTCTACATTGAGGATCCTAATAAGAGAGAGAGAGGAGAGAGAGAGAGAGAGAGGAGAGAGAGAGAGAGAGAGAGAGAGAGAGAGGAGAGAGAGAGAGAGAGAGAGAGAGAGAGACGAGAGAGAGAGAGAGAGAGAGACGAGAGAGAGGAGAGAGGAGAGAGGAGAGAGAGGAGAGAGAGAGAGAGAGAGAGAGAGGAGAGAGAGAGAGAGAGAGAGAGAGAGAGAGAGAGAGAGAGAGAGAGAGAGAGATGAAACAAATACCTTCGAAACAGTAGCAAGTAGATCTTTCAGAAGAAAAAAAAACATCCTCGTTAGTACTCGTTGGAGGATCCTCCAGAACTGCAGGGTTTACCGGAGTGCTGAGTTCTTTGGAACAGATCACAGACTTGTTGTTGCTACACTTAAGCTTCATGTCAAGTCCAGAAGAATCTCAAGAGGTAACCATACTGTGTTTCATCTTGAGAAACTGAAGGACTTGACATGTGCTCATGAGTATGCGGTGGCAGTCTCAAATCGGTTTGATGTGCTCGGTGCTCTCGGGGATCCTGTAGAACTGTGGGATACCTTCAAACGTGAAACTCTACAGGCTGCCAAGGAGTGTATTGGGGAGCGCCCGAGGTCAAGGCATGGTTTTGTCTCGACGGAGACGCTGGAGAAAATCGAGGAGAGTCGCGCTGCCAGGCTGGCTGGGAACCAGAATCCTGGCTGGGAACCGGGACCAGCACAGGGCTCTGTCACGCCGGACTAGAACCCTCCTGAGGAGAGACAAGGAGAGGTATGTCAGGAGTCTCGCTGAGGATGTCGAGGGTCATTTGAACGCTAATGACCTCCGACCCACCTACCGAGTCCTGAAGAAGCTCCGTTCCAAGTCTCCTTCTCGGGCGAGTGCTATTCGAACAGCAGATGGGCGCCTCGTGTCGGACATGGATGGGCAGATGGCTCGTTGGGCTGAGTACTTTGGGCAGTTGTTCACGGTGGACCCTCCAACTGAGCAGCTTCACACCACTGGGTTACAGGCAGTGGATGCCGATCCTCCCATTGACGAAACCGCACCCTCTCTTGACGAAGTCAGAGAGGCTGTAGCAAAGTTGAAGGGTGGAAAGGCAGCTGGTGTTTGTAATATCAGTGCGGAGCTCCTCAAAGCTGGGGGTGAGGCCATGATCCGCGGGTTGCATGCTGTCCTGACTGCCGTGTGGCAGTCAGGTACCATTCCTCCTGACTGGAAAAGGGGGCTGGTCGTCCCTATCTGAAAAGGGAAAGGGGACCGTCAGGACTGCAACAATTACCGCGGTATTACACTGCTCAGCGTACCAGGCAAGGTGCTTGCCGATCTATTGCTGACACGAATTCGCAGTCATCTGGTGAAGCATCAGAGACCTCAGCAGTCTGGGTTCACGCCTGGTAAGTCAACAACGGACCGTATCCTAGCGCTTCGTGTCCTGGTGGAACGCCGACGTGAGTTTCGACAGGGGATGCTTGCAGCCTATGTTGATCTCAAGAAGGCGTTTGACTCAGTGCATCGTGAGTCACTCTGGGATCTTCTGCGACTTCGAGGGATTCCTGCAAGGACTATTGGTTTGATAACTGGTCTGTATTCTGGGACTGAGAGTGCTGTGAAGTGTGGGGCAGGTGTATCAAGCTTCTTTCCTGTGAATACAGGAGTGAGGCAAGGGTGCGTCCTTGCCCCATCACTTTTCAACGCTTGTATGGACTGGGTATTGGACAAGGTTGTAGATCAAAGTGATTGTGGAGCATCCGTCGGCAACACCAAGATCACTGATCTTTTTTTTTGCCGATGATGCAGTAATCTTTGCTGAGTCGCTGGAGGTCCTGGTGATGGCTCTCGAGACGCTGCACGAGGAGGCAAAGCCTTTGAGACTTGAGGTCTCCTGGCTCAAGACCAAGGTCCAGGTATTTGGAGACTTACTAGATGAAGCAGTACAGTCTCTTCATGCGTGTGGCGAGGACATTGAGATCTTGGAAAGTTTTACATACCTTGGTAGCGCAGTCCATAATGACGGCGGGTCACGTCAAGAAGTCTTACGACGGATTGGCATAGCCCACGGTGTTATGGATTCGCTCAGCGGGAGTATTTGGCGTTGTCGGTACCTGTACAGGAGGACAAAGATCCGGATCTTCAAGTCGCTTCTGATCCCTGTCTTAACTCTATGGTTGTGAGACATGGACACTAAATAGTGACTTGAAGAGACGAATCAATGCCTTTGGTAATAAGTGTCTTCGCAGAATCATGGGGTATCGCTGGGATGATTACGTGTCAAATCAGCGATTGCACCGTGAGACTGAATCGAGGCCTATTACCTGCATAGTCCGTCAGCGCCAACTTCGCTATATGGGCATGTGGCACGCTACCCTGAAACCGATCCTTCCCATCGGGTTGTATCTGTAAGAGACAATCCGGCGTGGAGGAGGCCAAGGGGGCGCCACAAGCTCGTGGCTGGGGCAAGTTGATGTTTCTTGTCGAGAGCTGCTTGGTATGGGAAAGGAGCCTGCATGGGAACTCGCGCGTGGTGACCCCCGGGAGTGGCGTCGTAGGGTGGGCGAGGCGACGCGTCCCCCGGCGTATGCCCCCAATGATTGATTGATTGAAATATCTATTCACAAAAGGGGAATACGAAGGATTTGTATTGACTCTTATTGTGTGTGGTGTGAGTCCAGAGTAAGGTTTTCATTAATATGGTGCCAAATATTTACAAAGACTCAATAAAGAACCTAAACTTTCCGGAATATGATGTAATTAGCGAAATACACTAGTAACAAAATAAGGATATGTATATTAATTCAATTGGAACAGCACTTATTATCATCGGGGGCGCGCCCCCCTATGGAAGCGTGGGTAATTACAAAGGGGGGCATGAGCCAGGAGAGAAAAATGAAGAGCTGTCAAAAATTTCATTAAACGTGATCTAACCAAATCTGCTGGGTATATGCACAGTCTATAACGGTCTTCCGAACGGCTGGACGAGTTTTGGCTCACGCTGCGCACCTACGTCACGCGATCCAGGCCACCCCAAGCCCTCTCGATCTGCCTCATTCTATCAGCAGCATAGCTGAGAGGCGGGTGGATCCGCTCCGTGCGCCCACGTTCATGTCCTATCATATTCTATTTCTAAGATAATATAACTAACTAACTAACTAACAATAAAAACAACAATAATAAAAAAATAATAATAAATACTACTCCCCATACTATAGTAGTAGTAGTAGTAGTGGTTGTAGTAGTAGTAATAGTAACAGTAGTAGTAGTAGTAATAACAGTAGCAGTAGAAGTAGTCGTATAATAGTAGTAGTTGTAAAGTAGTAGTGGTAATAGTAGTAATAGTAGTGTTAGTAGTAGCAATAGCAGTGGTAGTAATAGACTATTACCTTATAACAACACAATTGGTATTAATGGACATGTTATTTACCCAATAAGCAGTACATGAAAACAGCAGGGCTGTTATAAACAATACTGCACAAGGCTGCTAAGTGGCATCGGTGTTTTTGGGGCGGGCAGGAAGGGGACGAGGCTGCGCCAGCTGAGTCAGTGTTTTACATCCCTCCCCCGCCCCAACACGATGCCATTAGCTTTTATTGTATGTTTTATTACATCCATGCTGTTTTTCATGTACTGCTTATTTGTAAATAACATGTCCCATTAATACCAATTGTGTGGTTATAAGGTAATGCAATGTTCCATTACTAGTAAAGATAATGATTAAATCATTCATAATTTCACCGAGTGGCAACCGCGAGTACACACTGTATCACTGTATCGTCACCTGGATCGCGTGACGTCACTAAGCCCCACCCCCAACCTGCGCGTCGGATGACCGTTATAGACTGTGGGTATATGCAAGGTGTAAATGAATAAATGGGGAGGCGGTAGCAGAGTGGTTAGCGTCTCCGAGTGGCGTTCTCGTGCACCAAAGAGTTCCGTTCCCGAAGAAAACAAAATATTTCTGCACCGTCAGTGGCCTAAGAACCCCACATGCAAATAAACTCTATAATTCGATTGCAGTGCATCGGAGGACACAGGGAGCGCATGAGTCCTCGAGTTACAGGCGTCACTATAAAAAATCTTGCCTGCGCCACCACGAAAGGCGCGGGTCACCCATCGAGCCCTCAAGTGAGCCCTCCAGGCCTACCATTGCCGAGGCCCCTGGGAGGTTCAATACCTACAGTCTCTATAGGCATAGATGTAAAAAAAAAATAATATTATGTCATATCGTTTAAACCGGTGTCTTCGATTCATCATTTCTCAATCCTTGCTGCTTCCATCCCTAATTCCCACTCCTCCCTATTAAATTTACATTATATTTTCCTCACAGACTTTCATCATTATCTTTTTTTTTCCAGTTTCTCTCTCTGTCTCTCTCTCCTCGTCTCCTCTCTCCTCCTCTCTTCTCCACGATCTCCTCTCTAGGCATCTCTCTCTCTCAGTCTCTCTCTCTCTCTCTCTCTCCACTCTCTCTCTCTCTCTCATTAAACCTTCATTATCTCTAACTCCCCTTTGCGTCCTGTCGTTTCTAGGTCTGACACGCCCTGCTTTCCTTCCTCCCCTCTTCCCTGCCCTCGCTTTCTTGCCATTCCCTTCCCTTACTTCATATCCTTAGTCATATTATTAACATCCCCCGGATTGATTAGTGTTAGTGGTAGTTTTTTTAGTTGAGCATAATTACTTCCTTCATTCTTTCAGCTATGAAATTTTCCATGTTCCACTCTTGAGGGCATGGTATCCTTTCCCAACTGTTTATTTTTAAGCATGTAGTTTTGCTTAATTACTAGTATATAGTTCACACCCCCAAAAAAAATAAAAAACACACATACCTTCGTTACAAACAAATAGATCTGTTATCTGTTGTTCCTATTATTCCTATGTATTCCTTGCCTTTCTTCTGCAACAGTTACGACGAGAAAATTGCAAATCGGATTCACAGTCTCTCCCTTAGTCTTTCCTTTCCCTCACCAGCTAACTTTTTTTCTATTTTCTAACCTCACCCACTTGATTGTTTAACCCAAAACGATCCTATTAAGGAAATTCGTGAAGAGTTTGGGAAACGCAAGAAATGGCAGAAGGAAGTGAAGTGAAAGGAAGCGAGGGGCAGGCAATGAGGTGTTTCAATATTGGGCAGTCACCTGGCAATTAGAGAGAGGAGAGAGAGAGAGAAGAGAGAGGAGAGAAGAGAGAGAGAGAGAGAGAAGAGAGAGAGAGAGAAGAGTGTGGAGAAATTGAAGAAAACAATAGGAAGAAGAGAGAATGAGCAAAAGAGAAGAATACAGATGAGAGAGAGAGAGAGACAGGTGGAGAGAGGTGTGAGCTACAAAGAGGCCGCGAGACCTACATGTGGTAGATCCTGAAATTTTTACGGCTGTGGACAAGGATCGACCTGTGCGGGCAGAGCCCAATGGATTTTCGAGTCCATCTCCTAACCACTCGGACACCACAGCTCTTAACTCAGACACTCTTAATCATTAGAACACGCTAACGGTGTGTGTGTGTGTGTGTGTGTGTGTGTGTGTGTGTGGTGTGTGTGTTGTGTGTGATGTGTGTGTGTGTGGTGTGTGTGTGTGTGTATATGTGCGTATATGTGCGGGGTGTGTGTGTGGTGTGTGCGTGTGTGTGTGTGTGTGTGTGTGTGTGTGTGTGTGGTGTGTGGTGTGTATGTGTGTGTTTTGGGTGTGTGTGTGTGTGTGTGCGTGTGTGTGTGTGTGTATTGTGTGTATGTGTATTGTGTGTGTTATGTGTGTGTGTGTGTGTGATGTGTGTGTGTGTGTGTGTGTGATGTGTGTGTGTGTGTGTGTGGTGGTGTGTGTTGTTTGTGTGTGTGTGATGTGTGTGTGTGTGTGTGGTGTGTATGTGTGTGTGTGTGTGTGTGTGTGTGTGGTGGTGTGTATGTGTGTGATGTGTGTGTGTGTGTGGTGTGTGTTGTGTGTGGCGTATGAGTGTGTGTGTGTAATAGATTAGCTGAAATAATGCAACGAAAAAAACTAGATTATACAAAAAGTATAATAATGCCGTCGGTACTCTGTCAATGTCTGTAATAAATGTCTCTCTCTCTCTCTCTGTCTCTCTCTCTCCAGCTTAATACCTCATCATGCCCTCGTCTCTCTCTCTCTCTCTCTCTTACACTAAGGAGGCGGACAGCATCCAGGCGTCCGAGCCCTGCGACTGGTGGATGCCTACAGACCCCCAGACACCCCCAGACCCACTAGCCCAGTTCGAGCCGGTGGTCTTCTCCGACTCACTGATACCGGCAGGGACGTCGCGGCGCTTGTGGTATTCCACAAGCAGAACAGGTGCAAGGGAGTACCACACCTGGCTCGGTTAAGACAGCCTCCGAGAATCGGCCACGCGAAGCACGAGAGCGTTGCTTCATACCAGTGGTGATGCAGTGGGGATGCCTCGTTTCCCCCGTGCCAGCCAGGACCAACGCAACCTTTGTGGGCCCCGTCTCCAGGATGTGGACATTTTGCAGAGGCACGGCCGCTGTTCTCTCACATCCAGGAGATGAACAC
>JACEEZ010025146.1:73622-99690 GCA_016584305.1 Chionoecetes opilio
CGGGAGAAGGGAGATTATGTACGACAAAGGAAGGGGAGGATAAGCAGCAGGTTATGAAGGGAGACGGGAGAAGGGAGATTATGTACGACAAAGGAGGGGAGGATAAGCAGCAGGTTATGAAGGGAGACGGGGAGAAGGGAGATTATGTACGACAAAGGAAGGGGAGGATAAGCAGCAGGTTATGAAGGGAGACGGGAGAAGGGAGATTATGTACGACAAAGGAAGGGGAGGATAAGCAGCAGGTTATGAAGGGAGACGGGAGAAGGGAGATTATGTACGACAAAGGAAGGGGAGGATAAGCAGCAGGTTATGAAGGGAGACGGGAGAAGGGAGATTATGTACGACAAAGGAAGGGATAAAATAAAGCAGGTAGGAAGGAAACAGCAGGTTATGAAGGGAGACGGGAGAAGGGAGATATGTACGACAAAGGAGGGAATAAGCAGCAGTTATAAGGGACAAAGGAGATTATGTTGAGACGGGTTTTTTGTTAGTTTGAAAATTTGAGGAAAAGATTTGNTACCCAGGTCATGATAGTCTATTATAGATTAAAAAAAAATATTAGTCACTTAAAACCGGTTGTCTTCATTCATCTTTCTCAATCCTTGCTGCCTTCCATCCCCCCTAATTCCCACTCCTCCCTATTAATTTACATTATATTTTCCTCACAGACTTTCATCATTATCTTTTTTCCAGTTTCTCTCTCTCTCTCTCTCTCTCTCTCTCTCTCTCTCTCTCTCTCTCTCTCTCTCTCTCTCTCTCTCTCTCTCTCTCTCTCTCTCTCTCTCTCTCTCTCTCTCTCTCATTAAACCTTCATTAATCTCTAAACTCCCCTTTGCTTCCTTCGTTTCTAGGTCTGACACGCCCTTGCTTTCCTTCCTCCCCTTCTTCCCTTCCCTCCCTTTCTTCCATTCCCTTCCCTTACTTCTATCCATTAGTCATATTATTAACATCCCCCGGATTGATTAGTGTTAGTGGTAGTTTTAGTTAGCATATTACATTTCTGTCATTCTTCACTATGAAATGTCCATGTTCCACTCTTTAGGGGCATGGTATCCTTTCCCAACTGTTATTTTACATGTAGTTTGTTAATTACTAGTATATAGTTCAGCAGATACCTTCGTTACAAACAAATAGATCTGGTATCTGTTGTTCCTATGTATTCCTATGTATTCCTTGCCTTTCTTCTGCAACAGTCGACGAGAAAATTGCAAATCGGATCACAGTCTCTCCCTTAGTCTTTCCTCACCAAGCTACTTTTTCTTATATTTCTAGCCTCACCCACTTGATGGTTTAACCAAAACGATCCTATTAAGGAAATTCGTGAAGAGTTGGGAACGAAAAGAAAATGGCAGAAGGAAGTGAAGTGAAGGAAGCGAGGGAAGGCAATGGAGGTGTGTCAATATTGGGCAGTCACTAGCCAATTTTTCACGTCGGCGGGAGTTCCAATTGTCGGCGACAGTTCTAGTTCTTGATCTTGATATTACAGTACCCAATATATCATTTAATAAGCTTTTAATCATGTTTCTGCATTCAGGGATTACATACCAGCAAAAACTTGAACTATCAAAGGCTTTCAGTGGGAGAAATATACTAGTAAAGTTGTCAACACCCTTCTCCTGACTCCGCCCCCTTGGAGACTTGACCTGGCGCAGCATCGCAAGCGACGCAAGGCGATCGCAATAGTACGGCCCTAGGTGTCTTGAAGACACCTTCACCTCCCTCTCCTTAATTCTCTCCTTCTCTCATTCCATCCTTTCCTCCTCTATTTCATCCTTGTACGAGACAGACATATAGGAGCCACGAACATATATATATATGAGCTTCCAGCAAAATTTTAACTATCAAAGATTTGAAGGGGAAAAATATCAGGTAAAGTTGTCTCCCACCCTCCTCCGAGGGGCGCCTCTTTGGGAGATTAGCGGGGAAAGGGAATTTACCCTAACCCCCCCCCTTTCCCCCCCCAAACTGGGGGTGTCCCACTGGGAGTGCCCTCCCACCGCCCGCCCGTTGCCCGAAAAAGAAAACAGTAGCAAAATTTTGAAACCGTATATACTTCCCAGATAAAAAGGCAAAAAAACAACGCTGAAACGGGGTTTAGAAAATTACTTTATAAAAAACTACTGTGCATCATCTTCAGGGGCCCATAACACACAATAGTGATGCACAATTCGAAATATATGGCGCCTGGCGCATTAGTGCGGGTGGGGGCCTTTTAGTGTTAACTAGGGTTTAGTTCCCTATTTATTTTTTTTAAAGTTTTTTTTATGTAATAATAAAGGGCTTGAGGGCGTAACCAAACTGGTTTTCCCAGAAGGGGTTGGTGTGTGTGTGTGGTGTGTTTTTATATATATATAAGATTATTATATTATATATAATTTTATATATAATATATAAAATATATATAATATATACACCTACACACACCCACAAAACCAGATAGGGGAGGGGAGAGAGGAGGAGGGGAGAAAAAAGAGAGAGAGAGAGAGAGAGGAGGAAAAGGGGGGAGAGAGAGGAGAGAGAGAGAGAGAGAGGAAAAGAAGAGAAGAGAGAGAGAATGAAAAATATATATAAATTTTTAATTATTATATATATATATAATTATATATATTTTATATATATTTTTTAAAAATAAAATTTTCATATCTCTCCCCTTCCTCTCTCTCTTCTCTCTCTCTCTCCCCCCCCCTTTCTTCCCTCTTTATTTTATATTATATATATATTTATATATATAAAATTAAAAATATATTATATATATTTTTATATAATATTATATATATTTAATAAATATATCCTCAATTTTATTATATAATATATTTTTATATATATATATCAATATATATATATTATAATAATATAAAATTATATATAATATATTATATATACACACACCCGGGCCCCCTTTTGGAACCAGTTCGAATATCGACCCCCAACTTTTTATTATGATTACTAAATAAAAAAAAAAAAAAAAAAAAATAATTTGCATTTGGCCCAATTTTTTTATGTTTAAAAAAAATACACACACACAAACACCCCAACACACACACCACACACACACCCCACACCCCACACACCCCACACCTGGACAGCTCGGTGGGTTACAAAACTCAGCGTCAGGCAAAAATTTTCCCGCCCCGGAAAGTTCGACCCCCCGGTCCCACTCTTTACCGGGGTTTTTTTCACTGATAAATTACGGGTCCCCTTGAGCAAGGGAGGGGGGGTGGGTTTTGTGTGGGGCCCAGCTTTACCCAAAAAATGGGTTTATTTTTTAGCCCCAACCCTCGCCCCCCGGGGGGGTTTTTTTTTTGGGAAACTCCCGGGATTGCGGTCGACTCGCGTGGACAAAAACCATGTGTGAAACCATGGCCAGTGGGGGTTTTAACAGATTTTAATGAGGCAGCAGCCCCGGGCCCCGGGCATTTTGGGGGTTTCCCCGTTTAAAATAATAAAAAAATAAAAATAAAAAAAAATAGATTTAATAAAATATAGTAATAAAAAACATTTTAGTATAAAAAACATGATATACTGAAGGCACCCAAATAACTCACATTCGAGTTGGTAGTATATTTTGGCGACTTTTTTACTTGGGGGTCTTTTTATTATGAAGGTTACTTAAAAAACATTTTTAATGTTTTAAAAACAAAAAGTTTTTTAAAAATAGTCATAAACCGGTCTTTGAAGCGATTTATGTGAGGTGAGTGGTTGTAAAAGTGGTAGGTATGAGGGGTGTAAAGTAATAAAGTGGTGGGGGTTAGGGTGGGGTTGAGAAATAAAGTGGTGGGGTAGGGGGGGTGTAAAGAAATGAGGGGGGGGGATATATTTTGAGTGTGGTAGAAAAGGAGTGGTGATATATATGAGGGGGTTTGTAATGAGGGGGGAAAATTACGTATGGGTGGGGGCACTGGGGGTAGTAATGAGGGGAAGGTAGGGGCAGAGTGGGCACAAATACATTGAATGTTTTTAAAATACTAAATACGAAATAACAGGGAGAAATGTATTAAATAAAAATACAAAATCCCTTTTAGGAATGTTTTTAAATCCATTTAAAAAATACTTTTTTAAAAAAGCAAAAATTTTTTTAACTTGTATTCAGTAATTTTGTTTAAACAAACAAAGGGCTTGTTTAAAATGATAAAGGATACTTTCCATTTTTATTTTTAAATTAATTGTTTAAATTTATCTTAAAGAAATTGAGATTTTTTAATTTTGAGGTTATTGAGTAATTCCCTGAAAAAAAAGTATTTATTTTTATTTATATTATAGTTTTTTAAATACATTTTTAAAAAATTTTAAAATTTACTGTTTTAAAATACTTTTTTAAACCCAAATGTATTAAAAATACAGTTCAAAATTTACCAAAGATTTTTTTAAATACAAATGTTTTTAAAATTTACGGCCCAGTTGGGGCAAAATGGGTTGGGTAATGAGTGGTGGGGTTTTAGGGTTTTTGTGGGGGAATGAGGGGTTTGGGGTATGTATTTGTGAGTAATGTTTGGGGTTTAGGTATGGGTGTGAGTAATGAGGGGTTTTGGGGGTTAATGGATGTGTGGGGTAATTAATGAGGGGGTAAAGGTTTTGGGATGTGGGGGGTTGAGTAGTGAGATCGGGGTGTGTGATTTAATGAGGGGTTTTAGGAAATGGATGTGTGAGTAATGAGGGGTGAGGTAGGGATGTGGGAGAAATGAGTGGAGGTATGGATTGGGAATGAGTGGTGAGTTTAGGGGTGTGTGGTAAGAGTGGTGAGGTAGGGATGTGTAAAGTTTTAAGTGGTGAGGAAATGGATGTGTGAGTAATAAAGGTGGGTTTAGGGTGTGGTAGTAATGAGGGGTGAGTTTTTGCACTGCCCTTTTTTCATTAAATTGTCCTATTTCCAGGGAATTTTTCCCTTTTTTTTATTTTTAGACAGTGGTTTAACCTTTGTTCTGTTTTTTCCCCCCTTTCCCCCCTTTTTCAACCAGCGGATTTCCCCCTTCATGGGTGAAAAAAAAAAGTAGCCAAAAAAACAACTTTCCCCTTTGTTTAAATAAAAGTTAAACAAAAATCCTTTTAAATTCCCTTTAAAAGGAAAAAAGAAGTCAATTAGCTGAACTCTAAACCTGGGAAAATTTTTTTCTGTCGACTAAATGCTAGAAATTTTTAGAGGTCCCTCGGTACATTTCCCCCCTTAGAACCCTTTAAATTTTCCCACCGGGGAAAAATTTTCCCCCCTTTTTGGGGAAAATTTTGGTTTTAGTTTAGCCCTGGAAACCCCCTTAGTTGACCACCTTTCATTAAAAATTTTGGGGGTCCCCTTGGCTCGTAACATTAATGACAGCCCTAGAGGCCAAAAAATCGGAAAAAAAATTTTGGGTTTCTTCGAAAATAGTTTGGGGATGAAAGGTGGTGTAGGAAAGAAATGTACTGTGTTAAAGGGAAACCCTACCACTTTGTACTTTAAGACTCCCGGCCCTCTTGTAGTTTCCTTTATTTCTTGACTCAAGTGGGGGGGGGCACCGGGCGGTAGGTCACCCCCCTTTACCCGTTAAAACCCGGGGCCCTCATCACCCCCCGCTCCACACATTTTGAATTTTAGTGCCAAGTTTTCCTTTGATATAAATTTACAAATAAACCCCCATCCCCCCCATCTAACCCAACCCTTATACCCGACAATCACATTTTAAAAAATACTTGGGAGGAGGGGAATGGGGGGGGTTTATAGAAAGATAATTAAAAACCCGGCCATAAATTCCTCCCCCTCCCCCTTTGGGCGTGATCTTTTTCTTTTGTGCCCCTCTACCGCTTATAGGCGCATTTTTGGGCTGATTTGTATTTAGAGAGACCCCAGTTTAATGATACTATAAGCCCTTCATACAAGGGAAAAATCCTTATAAAAACTAATTATAATCCAGCAATAGTAGAAAAATCCTTGTAAAAAAAGAAATAAGGGTTTTTTTGGGAAATGGGCGCCGAAGGAACCCGTCGCCGACGGGAACAAACGAGAAAATGTCGCCGACAGTGGAAAAGCTCGCCGACGGGGAAATTCCCCGGGGACAGTTTTCCCTTTGGGTAATGTAAAGGAAGAAAAAAGGGTTTAAATTAAAGGAACTGTCTTCTAAAGGAAGAACTATGAAAAGTGTCCCCAAACCCCAAAGAAGGGCCCCTGGTCGGGCCAAGTTCCCAAACGTTTTAAATGGGGCATTTTTTACAAATTTACAAGTTTTAACCCCGCATCTGTAGCCCTTTGGGGTTCCCGTTTTACCGTTTCTTTTTTTACTATCAAAAAATTTTTTCTATTTTTTACAAAGGGTAATTTACTAATTTCTGGATTTTTAAAATTTGTATTTTAAGGATTTTCTTGTAAGGAGGGTTTAGTTTTCATTTATTGGTCTCTTATACAAAACAGCCCAAATGGGTGCGCCTATAAGCGGTTTGAGGTAACAAGAAGAAGAAGATTTACGCCAAGGGTTTGAAATTTGAGGAATTTATGGCGGTTTTTAAAATATCTTTCATAAAAAGCCCCATCCTCTCCTCCAAGTATATTGAATATGTGATTGTCGGCTATAAGGGGTTTGGGGTTTGATGAGATGGGGGGGATTAATTTTGTAAATTGATATAAAAAGGGGAAAAACTTGGGAAATACTTCAAAATGTGTTTGGAAACGGGGGGGGTGATGAGGCCCGGGTTTTTAAAGGGGGAGGGGCGTGAACCCACCGCCCGGTGCCCACAACCACTTGAGTCAAAAAACATAAGGGAAAAAATACAAGGGCCGGGGAGTCTTTTCGTAAAGTGGTTTGTTCCTTTTAAAAACATGTACATTACCTAAATCCCCCTTTCATCCCCAACCTATTTTCGAAGACAAAAATATATTATTTTTTCCGGGTTTTCCCGGCCCCTTGTCTGTCATTTAAAGTTACAGATGCCAGTGAACCCCCAAAATTTGTAATGAAAGGTGGTCAAAAAGGGTTTCCTGAAAACCCAAAACCCCTATTTCCCAACCTGGGGGGGAAATTTTCCCCTGGTGGGAAAATTTTAGGTTTTTAAAAGGGGGAAAGTATCCAGGGAGGGGAAAACTAAAAATTTCAGCATTTAGTCGACAGAAAAAAAAACTTTTAGGTTCAGAGTTCAGCTATTGAAATTCTTTTTTTTTTAAAATGTATATATATAGAAGGGTAGTGTCTATTACTTTTTATTAAGGGAAGTGAATGTTGTGTTTTGGGGTTTCTTTTTTTTTTTTCACCACATGAAGGTGGGAAACCGGATGGTTGAAAAAGGGGGGAAGGGGGGGGAAAAACAGAACAAAGGTTTTGGAACCCCCCTGGGTTTTAACATAAAAAAAAGACCGAATTCCCCCCGGGAAAAAGGACAAATTTTAAAGAAAAAAGGACAGCAAATCTCACCACTATTACTTTCCACACCCATACCTCACCACCATTAATCACACACCATACCTCACCACCCCATTACTCAACATCCAACCTCACCCCCCATTACTCCCCACCCCTAATTTAACCCCTCTTACCCCACACCTCCATACCTCACCAATCATTTAAAAATCACACCATACCTCAACTCATTTCTCACACACCCCTACCTCACCCCCTCATTAAATCACAATCCATACCTCCCCCACTCATTACTCACCCCCAAAAAAGCCCGAGTGGGGAGTATTTTAAAAACATTTTTATTTAAAATCTTTGTGGGATTTAGAACTGTATTTATAAAAAAAATTGGTTTAAAAGATTTTTAAAAACAGTATTTAAATTCTTTAATATTATTTTAATCTCATAAAATAAATATATAAATACTTTTTTCAAATTAAATTTTCCCAAAAACCTCAAAATAAACTTTATTTACTCCCAAAATAATTAAAAACAATTAATTAAATATACAATAGGAAAAATATCCTTTTCCTTTATCAAACTTTTGTATTGTTAATCAAGAATTTCTGAATAAGGGTTAAAAAATTTTTGCGGGATTTAAAATGTATTTTAAAGTATTTAAATACATTCCTAAAATGTATTTAGATTTTTGGGGGATTTAGATTTCATTTTTTCCCATGTATTTAGTATTTTTTTAAATTTAAAAAACATTCAATGGATTTTGTGCCCCGCTTGCCCCCTACCCCACCACTCATTACTACCACCCCATACGTATATATCCCCCCATTCATTACTACACCCCCTCATATATAAACACCACTCATTTCTCCACACTCAAATATCACCACTCATTACTACCACACTATACCCCCATAAATCATTACTCACACAAAACCCCTACCCCACCACTAATTTCTCCCCAAACCATACCTCACCCCTCATTACTCTTACCCCAATACCTCACCACTCATTATACCACATCCTACCTCACCACTCATTTCTCACACACTCATTTCCTCACCACTTTTTACAAATCACTCACTACCTCAAATCGCCCCAAAGACCCTGGGTTTGATTTGTACTATTTTTAAAAAAACTTTATTGTTTAAATCATTAAAAAAATGTTTATTAAAATAACAAAATAAAAAGACCCCAAGTAACAAATCGCCAAAATATAATACCAATCGAAAGTCGAGTTTTGGCTGCCTTAGAAAATCAGTGGTTTTTTATAGTACATGTTTTTTATTACTAAAAATTTTATTAAAAACTATTTTTTTTTTTATTTTAATTTTTACTATTTTATCGGGGAAACCCCCCAAAAGCCCGGGGGCCCGGGGGTCCTTTCCCCATTAACCCCAATGTAATCCGCCATGGCCATGGTTTTACCCATTTTTTGTCCCGCGAGTCCCGAACTCGCAAAACGGCCCGTTTCCCCCCCCCCGGGGCCGAGCTTGGAAAACTCATAAAAACCGATCTTTTTGGGAAAGTGGGCCCCAAAAAACCACACCCACCCTCACTTTCTCAAAGGGGGAAAAGTAAAATTTTCCCGTGGAAAAAAAACCCCGGGAATGAGTGGGACCGGGGATCCCAAATCCGGACGAAAAGATTTTTGCCTGACGCGCAGTGTGTAAACCCCCCGACTGTCCAGGTGTGTGTGGGTGTGTGTTTTGGGGTTTTTGTGGGTTTTGTGTGTGTGTGTTGTTGTGTGTGTGTGTGTGTTTTTGTGTGTGTGGTGTGTGTGTATTTTATTTTTTGTCATAAAAGGGTTGGGCCAAATGCAAATTTTTTTTCTTTTTTTTTTGTTTTTTTATGAAAACATAATAAGCTTTGGGGGCGAATTCGAACGGATTTTCCCGAAGGGGGCTGGGTGGGTGTATAAAATTATATAATATATATATATATATATATATATATATTATATATATATTAAAAAAATAAAGGGGAGAGGAGAGAGAGAGAGAAAGAGAGAGGAGAAGGAAAAGAGAGAAAAGAGAGAGAGGGGGAGAGAAGAGAGAGGGGAGAGAGAGAGGGGGAGAGAGAGAGAAAATTAAAAAAATATAAAATATTTTAAAATATAATATTTATATATTTTCATCTCCCCCTCTTCCTTCTTCTCTTCTCTCTCTTTTCCCTTTCTCTCTCTCCCCTCTCCTCTTTTCCGGGGGGGGTGGTGTGGGTAGGGTAATAAATATATATAATATATTATTATATATATTTATATAAAATTATATATAAAAATTTCCCCCCGAACCCCCTTTGGAAATCCCGTTCGGGGTTTTCGACCCCAACATTTTTTTATTAATAAAAAAAAATTAAAATAAATAAAAAAACGTAATACTAAACCGGGGTTAACACTTAAAAGGGGCCACCTTTCACCCAATGCGCCAGGCGCCATATAAATTTTTGAATTTTAGATCCCTATTGGGGTGTGTAGTGCCACCGAGATGATACACGTACGTAGTTTTTATAACTGTATTTCTACTTTTTTGTTTCATCGGGTTTTTTTTAAAGCCCTTTTTATTTTTGCAAGTATATTTCGGTTTCAAATTTTTGCCCATCTTTTCTTTTTTTGGGCAACGACGGGCGGTGGGAGGGGCAAATCCCCGTGGGACACCCCCAGGGGGGGGAAGGGGGGTAGGGTATATTTTCCGCGCTAATTTCCAATGAGGCGGCCTTTAGGGGGGAGGCTTTTAGAAAACTTTAAAATGTAATTTTTTTCTCCCATTCAAAATCTTTTTAGTTCAAGTTTTTGCGGAAAAACTCATATATATTTAATGTTCGTGGCTCCTTATGTCTGGGCTCGAACAAGGGGAAATAGGGAGGAAAAAGGAAAGGAAAAGAAGGGAAAGGGGAAATTAAGGGGAGGGGGGGTGAAGGTGTCTTCAAGGGCCCTAGGGGGCCCGGGCATTTGCGTTTGCCTTGGCCCCTTGCGATGCTGCGCCAGGTCAAGTCCCAAGGGGGCGGAGTCAGGAGAAGGGGGTTGACAACTTTTTCAAGTAATTTCTTTCCCCTTTAAAGCCTTTGAAAAGTTCAAGTTTTTTGGGGGGTGTTTTCCCTGAATGCGAAAAAATATTAAAAAACTTATTAAATTAAATTTGGGTTTCTGTAAAACAAGAAACAAGAACTTTGAACTTCCCCCGACAATTTGGGAAATTCCCCCCGACTTTAAAAAATTGGGAACCGTCGCCCATACGGCGACAGTTTCCTACGGCGCCCGGTTTCCCGGGAACCCTTTTAGAAATGCCCCATTTGAAACGCCCCAGACTTCCCCCCGTGCAGCATGGGCCCTTTTCTGGGGGTTGGGGGCGGGCTCCCTTTATAGCTTCCTAGAAGACAGTTCCATAAATCCTTTACTTTTCCTTTACATCTACTCCAAATGGAACTGTCGCCGAGAATTTCCGCTTCGGCGAGCGTTCCACTGTCGGCGACAGTTCTCGTTTGTTGCTTCGGCGACAGTTCCTATCGGCGACAGTTCCATAAACCGTTGGTACTGGTGCGTCACAACGATGGTCTGCAAACGAGAAAACACTGGTGCCCGCACTGCCCACCAGGAATATAGTGTGTGATCCGCCATAACGGGATCCGGTTTTTCCTGAATAATTCTTGAACCAGTGGTGATAAACATTTGTCAAATAACAAGTGTTTGTTAACCAACTTTGAGGGAATATTTTCATGATCAAGGAAAATAAAGACGTAATGGCTATTCTACTAAATCAGTGGAGTTTTTTCTTATATGATTTATGTCTATCATATAATATACATATATATATATATATATATATTATAATATTATATATATATATATATATATATATAATATATATTATATATATATATATATATATTATATATATATATATATATATATATATATATATATATATATATATATATATATATAATATATATATATATATATATATATATATATATATACACATATCTTATATGACCTAAAACCAACATCCACTTCATAAACCACAAACGTTTCCAAGAACGTAGAGTTATGAGTAATGTACCGTTGTCTTCCTTTCTAGGGGAATGATTCATGATCAAGGAAAACATATGTAACAGAAGCAAAAACATGGGGGTATTTAACAACCTTGGTGGAGGTTGGGACTGCTTTTGTCTTTAGTGCAATTAATACAAATATATCGCCTGGGTTATATTTCACATTGTTCTTTCCTTTACGGCCGCCGTTCTTCATCTAAAAATGTGTTGCCTGTAATATAGTTTTGGCAGCAGCTTGGAGCTCCTACTGTTGGCGTTTCATGACGGCTATTCATCTATTGGATCAAAGATGTCACTCATTCATGCGATCAAAAACAATCACAGAACTCTTCAATAATGTCTCTTTGTGCTGTGTAGAGTCGACATTCTGTGTTTAATAAAGTGTCAAACATATTTTGATGCTGGTTCAGTGCTGGGTCATCGCAAGCCCACGAATTACAAGCGTGAACACGTATGAAACCTTAATTAGTGATGCTCGTGGGGAGGAATGCACGGGAGGACACATAATAATTCCATCAGAGCGGCGCAGAATATGAGATGGATTAGGAAAAGAATACCTAAGGAGAGTAGCGGCACGAGGACTATTTGAGGGCAAGACAAGACTGTAATGGTGAGGCAGTGTTGAGTGAGCGATGAAAATGATAGCTTTTTTCTCACAGGCTACGCTGAATTTTCTCCTTCGTCCCCATCTTCCTCACCATCTCACCGCCTAAAAAATATGAAGTATTGAGTATTTGAGGGCAAGATACCATGCCACCACAGTCTCTTGTCCCGTTCCCGTCACGGTATCGCGTAACCTTGTATCACTCCTGTCTGTACTAGGGTTAATCCGTAATATAAGAGCCTACCTATACTTCAACGTGTGTTTTCCTGCCCCTTCTGGTCTGCGGGAACCACTACACACACCCGCATGTACTATTTATTTTCGTATAATAAAAAAAAATTAAAAACATATTCTTTGTAGAACTTATAGTTTTAGTAATGTAATTAATCAATTTGCATACGAAACAAATAGATAAATAAATGCAAGTAATTAATAAGAACTAATTTATAAAAAATTAATGCAACTTCCAAACTGTCATTTAGCATTTTTGTAAGAGAACTTCTCTGTGTAGTACCATACCACATGTCTAAAAGAACGCCTCATGTATGAAAATAATAAACATAAACCTAAGGAAGGAAGATAATAGCCTACAGGTGCTATAGTTTCAAACGTAAAAAAAAAACTAAAAAACATATATGATCGTAAACGCCTTCTAACAAAGAGATATATAAGTATGATCAAGACAAAGATGACGAAAATACTGAGGAGCTACAATCTTTGGCGGCTTTTCCTGAAGAGCTACAATCTTTGGCGGCTTTTTCTGAGGGGCTACAATCTTTGGCGGCTTTTCCTGAGGGGCTACAATCTTTGGCGGCTGTTCCTGATGAGCTACACTCTTTGGCGGCTGTTCCTGATGAGCTACACTCTTTGGCAGCTTTTCCTGATGAGCTACACTCTTTGGCGGCTGTTCCTGATGAGCTACACTCTTTGGCGGCTGTTCCTGATGAGCTACACTCTTTGGCGGCTGTTCCTGATGAGCTACACTCTTTGGCGGCTGTTCCTGAGGGGCTACATTCTTTGGCGGCTGTTCCTGATGAGCTACACTCTTTGGCGGCTTTTCCTGATGAGCTACACTCTTTGGCGGCTGTTCCTGATGAGCTACACTCTTTGGCGGCTGTTCCTGATGAGCTACACTCTTTGGCGGCTGTTCCTGATGAGCTACACTCTTTGGCGGCTGTTCCTGATGAGCTGTAATTTATTATTCTTGACGGTTGATTTTAATGTTACTTTCTACCTTTTTTTTTCACAGCAAATCATCAGAATCATGGAAGCATTAGAGGGAACCGGACCGGCCATGACCAGCCCCATTTCTGCAGCAGCACGCAATCTATTGGTTGGCATGATCCGGGAGGCCTTGTACGACGGTGACGCATATGCCACATATGACCAGGAAAAAGGACACGAGGATGTAAGCAAGATCAACGAGAGGAAGGCATATCTTGTAGAACTACAAATAGAAGATATGCTGATCAAAATTGAGGAATCCAAAATAAAGCGCGAAACAGCAAAAAGAAAACTGGAAATATTAAATAAACTGTAAAATGTTGTACACAGCAGACGTGTTTCTTTATTCAGACGTATTTTTCGGGTGCAAATGATTGAAGGTGGACTTTTGGGATCAAGGCTATGTAATGTAATGGATTGATAGAATGCTGTACATCATACTAACACATAAGGGAAAGGTCGGGGCTACATTTGCAAAAAATGTAATAGGAATTACCAAGTGTAGGTCTCGCGACCTCTTGTAGCTTTCTTCTTTTCTTATTTTTTTATGTAAGGAAAAGAAAAAAGAAACTATATGCTAGCCCTTAATAATATTTTCACTTACACATTATTACTAATGATGATTTATACAGAAAAAATACAATAATCATACATCTGGTGGTAGCTGACTGTATTACTAGACAGTGCTTCATATCAATAAAAAGATAATTAGTTTAATTTCATCTTAAAAGGTGCCACCATGTCACAGGAAAATTTAACGATCAAATAGTAATGTGTTACTATGTATTGACTCATGCACCAACAATTGGAAAAGCAAAGAAGTTATCATACAACAAGTCATGTAATTAGCTATGAAGAAAATAATAAGTAAGTAAGTAATGTTGAAAAAGGGAAACTGCCAGACATCAGAGGTCATATGGCAGTATGGCAAAGCATAATAAAGGGGAGGGGTTATAGAGAAACCTATGTAGCCTGGGAATGGGTGGGAGGAAAATATGAAACATCTCCATATATGACTCCTGTGATGATGCCCCGTACCTGCTTAGAAGTAATCCCTGATTACTTGTTGTCGTTTCAATCTCCCTTGAAGATTTCCACGTACCTGTACCGGCACCACATTATCATGGTCATGGTAATTGATGTTGAGGCCGGCCCCATCTTGAGGCAAAACCAGTCTAGTTTTAACAGCTATGTTGTGCAGTACCATACATGCAACAATCATAGCTTTGGTAGTTTCTAGATCTGTTCTTACCTTCATCCCTAAATATCCAAATCTCCTTTTCAAAACACCAAATGCACGTTCAATGGTATTTCTTGTTTTGGAATGACTGGTGTTATATGCTGTCTCGTGTGCATTACTTGGATCTGACACTGGAGTTAACAGATATCTTCTCAAGGAGTATCCACGATCGCCAAGTAGGTGATACCTAGGATTTAAATTAGTTTCTACCTCAGCGTAGAGCCTACTATTTCCAAAAATTCTACTGTCATGGACACTCCCAGGCCAACGGGCAACAACATTTTGGAACAGTAGATCTGGCCCACACACAGCTTGAACGAAAAGTGAACTCTGTCTAGCAAGCTGACATTATAACTAAAAGTTAATTCTGTCTAGCAGGCTTACATTATAACAAAAAGTGAACTCTGTCTAGCAAGCTTACATTATAACAAAAAGTGAACTCTGTCTAGCAAGCTTACATTATAACAAAAAGTGAACTCTGTCTAGCAAGCTTACATTATAACAAAAAGTGAACTCTGTCTAGCAAGCTGACATTATAACTAAAAGTGAACTCTTGTCTAGCAAGCTTACATTATAACAAAAAGTGAACGCTGTCTAGCAAGCTTACATTATAACAAAAAGTGAACTCTGTCTAGCAAGCTTACATTATAACAAAAAGTGAACGCTGTCTAGCAAGCTTACATTATAACAAAAAGTGAACTCTGTCTAGCAAGCTTACATTATAACAAAAAGTGCACTCTGTCTAGCAAGCTTACATTATAACAAAAAGTGAACTCTGTCTAGCAAGCTTACATTATAACAAAAAGTGAACTCTTGTCTAGCAAGCTTACATTATAACAAAAAGTGAACTCTGTCTAGCAAGCTGATATTATAACAAAAAGTTAACTCTGTCTAGCAAGCTGACATTTTAACAAAAAGTGAACTCTGTCTAGCAAGCTGACATTATAACAAAAAGTGAACTCTGTCTAGCAAGCTGACATTATAACAAAAAGTGAGCTCTGTATAGCAGGCTTACATTATAACAAAAAGTGAACTCTGTCTAACAAGCTGACATTATAACAAAAAGTGAACTCTGTCTAGCAAGCTGACATTATAACAAAAAGTGAACGCTGTCTAGCAAGCTGACATTATAACAAAAAGTGAACTCTGTCTAACAAGCTGACATTATAACAAAAAGTGAACTCTGTCTAGCAAGCTGACATTATAACAAAAAGTGAACTCTGTCTAGCAAGCTGACATTATAACTAAAAGTGAACTCTGTCTAGCAAGCTGACATTATAACAAAAAGTGAACTCTGTCTAGCAAGCTGACATTATAACAAAAAGTGAACTCTGTCTAGCAAGCTGACATTATAACAAAAAGTGAAAGTACTGAACCCTTAGTACCCTTAGGCTGGATGCAAAATGACGGTATTCTTCGCGTCTAGCACAAGATAGATACGCGAAGCTACACTACAAAGAATGCATTAGGTTAGATTAGGTATATTTTAGGTATTTTTAGGTATTATTTAGGTTAGATTAAGTATTTTTAGGTATTTTCAGGTTAGATCAGGAAGATTTTAGGCTTTTTTTTTAGGTTAGATTTGGTATATTTTCTTTTTTTTAAGTTAGATTAGGAAGATTTTAGGTATTTATTGGGTTAGATTTTTTTGTAGATTTTTTTGTTAGGGATATTTTAAAGGTTATTATAGACATGGCGGAGATGCACGGATAAAAACATGGGTGAACTGCAAGGAAGATAGAAGAGGTTAGGTTAGGTCAGGTTAGATTAGGTTAGGATAGGTTAGGTTAGGTTCTTCTATGTTCCTTGGGTGATCTGTATATATGTAAGGGATGAGAAGCAGAATAATACGTCAACCATGCACAATAGGACGACAACCAAGGGATAGTCCAGCAGCCAGCTAGCTTAACCTGGAAGTAGAGTATATACAATGTTTTTCGTTTTGATTTGGGTCACTGAGTCCATAAATAATAAGAATCCGCTTGATGACACCCTGTCACCTTTGGGCATTTTTTCTAATTTGCATAAAACCAAGATGGTCGCCATTGTTCTACTGAATATACTATAATTAAGATATCTCGGCTTCTAGAAGGGATTTTAAAACAATCTAAAATGTTTTAACGGGGCTTTAAGACTTTAGGAACCCAATGGAATAACTTTTATTATGATTTGACATCTCCATTTGTTATTTGGTACATTCAAAGTTAGATCGGAGCATCGATCCTCTGTCCACCAGCAACGAAGCAGACAAGATAGTGAACATTGTCAGAGGTCGAGTGGCACCTGTTTCAGTGAACGTGGATAAGACTGTGGCCATTGAGACCAAACAAATGGAAGAATTCGAGGGTTCTTGGCCAGATGGCTTCTACAACAATCCCATTTCAAAGAAGACGGTGACAATGCAAGTAACAAAGAAGCATGTGAATATTGGTACAGCAAAGTTGTTCAATACCACCTTTCTCTTTTCACGAGTCATAGGACTCCAGGCTAGCTGCCGTGACACATTAGACATCAAGACATTACTATCGTATGAGCTATCCCCGGTGCTTACATCGATGTTCAACGACTCGGGTGACATGAGAACGGGAAAGGCTAAGGCACAGTTGAAGAAGCAACTACAAGTTGAGATGTCACCAAGAAACGTATTCCCCAAAGTCAAATGTAGGGTGCTAGATGGTTCAGCTGTCCTCTGGGTGATACACTGACCAGCGAATGGGACAGTCCGCGACTTTGTTGTGAACTTCAAACAGTACATCCAACAGAAACTTACTTTACGATGTCTATATGTGTTCGAGGTCCAGGAGTTCATCCCAAGATCGACCAATGCAATAGAAAAAACAGAAGCAAGCGATACATCGACTGGCTCTAGAACCCCTACCCAACAAAAAATTGCCTGACGGTCAAAAATAACTCACAGCGCTGAAATTATCTGTGAGGAGATGACAGAGACCTACCTCCATCGAGACTACACAATGACCCACAAACTTGTCATCACTAGCAGTAAAAAAACCCTGTTTAAATAAGTTATGGGGGTTGGTGATCCACCGGGAACACGCTACATCTCATGAGGGATGTCAACAAGAAAAAAAAAAATCTGAAAAAAAATAAAGGGCACCAAAATCACCGGGCGCGAAGGACCGAGCGAGCGAGGGAACCTCCCAGCTGGGGTTTGGGGGCGCTGAACCCCCCCAATTTTTTGTAAATTTCATGTTGGGTAGCTTCTGAGAGGTCCTTGGTTATAAAATCTTTAATAATTTTTGGTCTCAAATTTTTTCTGTTTTTGTGTATATTATTATATATATATAGGTATATCATGCAACTTAAATTGTGAAATGCATATGAAATTTTTAACCCTTTTGACATGATAAATAAATATTACTGTTTTTTCCCTTGGAAAAGTAATAACACAACAAAAATTTGTCATAATATTTGTCAAATTTATCCATTATTTTGGCCCCATATAAAAGTATAAAAAAAACAATAAACATGTATTCTTGCACATATGACATGCCAATACATGCATCTGCATGACGAACTGAATCAATTGCCAATTTACTAACTTGTATTGTAATAACTATTTTGACCATCATGATCATACCTTACCTGCCCAGTAAAACTGCACAGTCACACCTTAATTGCCCTGTTGATAACAAATTGTATAAAAACAAACATACAAATCACACTCTACACTATTGTCAGAATATCCAGGTCATCTTGTACCTCGTATAAACACATAAGAACATGTCATGCAGATAGCATTAACTTCCCGCTAGGCAACCCAAAAAATGTTTTGTGGTCTGTGCTGGATCAGTGGCCAGGGTCGGTTCGGCGGGGGGCTAGCCAACTTGACACCCCCCCCCCCAAAATTTTTTTAAACCGAATCTACACGATTCACAAAATGCCCCACTAAAAAAAATCCGGGAAATCCGCAAATCCCAAAATTAACCCCCCTCTCAAAAGGCAAGCATATTTTTCAACAACATACGTTCATAAATGCCAATAGGGGGTTCTTTTCTTTGCCCCCACTTTACCGTTACCATTTTTTGACAAGAACCGCCAATGTCGAAAACCCGTTTGGTAAACCGTTAAAAAAAGACTTTTAAAAACGGGCATGGGAAAGGGTTTGTCTTGCACCCCCTTCGGGTTTTTCCAGTCTGATTTCGGAGGAAAATCTTGTACTTTTTTGGGGCTCTCTTGTCCTTTTTGGGGAACATCATTTTCCAGTAAAACCCAGACAGCTAATTTTGGGCCCGAGCATCACAAGTGAGGAAATTAGGCAAAAAAATTCATCCCCCCTTTTGGAAAAACAACGCCAAAAAAAACCCGGTTTAAACCTAAACAAAACTTTTCAAAAATTTAAAACGGAACCCCTTCGGCGCGTTAAACATTTTTTGGATCTAGACCCCCCCTGCAACCACAGAAAGGAACGTTCGTGCCTTTTAAGAATTTTCCCAAATCAAAAAGATGTGTTTGTGACAAAAATTTCTGAAACTGATTGCGTCGTTGGGAAAAGTAAAAACGAAATCCAAATGGGGATTTTAGCAAAATCCGGCCCCGGGGCTTTTTGCTAGGATTGTTCAACGACAAATTTGAGAACCTCTGTGAGTACACAAGCATTAGCATAAATATAATCCAAAAAAAAAGAAGGAAATCTTTTATCTGTTAAAATGCATTACTTAAAATTATTTTTCCCGTATTAAAAAAAATGTAAACTTTTTTTAGGGGCCCTGGGTTAAAAAATTTGAACTTAACTTTTCACCCACATTTATTAAGGTCTAAAATTTTTTTACTTAACCTGGAGGGGAAATTTCCATTTTTTTGCAAAGTTCCCTTCAAACAACCTTTGGAAGGTTCAAAATTTTTTAGATTTTTACAACGAGAAAACTTCCAATTTCCACTATTCCTACCCTAAAACCTTAAAACTAAAAAACTCCAAAAGCCCCCAAAATATCCTTACCTCAAAACTAACCTTACATCCCCCAAAAAATCTTTGATTAAACCTCTATGCCAATTTTTTATGGGCTTTAAAAAAACCCCGGGGTTTTTCCTCAATTTTAGTTTGTTTTTTGGGTTTTTTTTAAAAAAATTTTTTTCCCAATTGATAAAAAGGGAAAATGAAACTATCAAACTATGTTTTTCCCGGGATTTGTTGGAAAAAATTGGTTGGAAGGGGTTTTTTTAGTAAAAATTTATAAAAAAAACCCCAAAAAACTTGGTTTTTCTGGGGGGATTTCCTTTGCCCCGAAAAAATTTTCGATTGCAAGCGAAATTTTAAGGGCCCATAATTTTTTGGGTCCCCAAAAAAATTTTCCCCCCGAAAAATAAAAAACATTTTGCGGGGGGGCCCAAACCCGGTGGCACAATTTACAAAATTTTTTTTTTCCCAAGCGAAATCCCCCAAAATGGAATAAAATAGAAAAAGTTTCCAGCCAGGGGGGGTTGGGACCCCCTACTTATAAAACTTTTTTTTTCCAAAAAAAACAAGCAAAAATTTCAACCTATAGGGGGTGGGATCTTTCATACCTTAGCCACCGGCTAGAGATCTTTTTCTACCTATAGCCACCGCGGCTAGAATACTTTCATCCATAGCCCCGGAAATTTTTTAACTAAAACTACTACTACTACTACTACTAAACTATAATTTTAAAATTAAAAAATTTTAAAAAATTTCAATGGGTTTTAAGAGGATTTTCCCCGTTTTGGTTTTTACTAGGGGAAAAAATCAAAATTGGTCAACAAATTCCCCAATTTTTTTTTTCAAAAAATTAAAAAAGGGTTTTTTTGGTGGGTGTGTGGTGTGTGTGTTTTGGGGTGTGTTTTGTGTGTGTGTGTGGTGTGTGGTGTGTGTGTTGGGGTGGTGTGTGTACGTGTGTGTTTTGGTGTGTGTTTTAAACGGTGTTGGTGTTTTTAAACATTTACGGTGTTTAAAAAAAAAAAAGACAAAAAAAAAAAAAACAAAACAAACAAACCCAAAACAAAAAAAAAAAAATAATCACCGCAATTTTTTAAGAAAAAAAAAAATTTACTAATTGTCAAGGAAAAGAAAAAAAAAAAAAAACCCTTAAAAATCAAAAGTGAAACAGTCCTTTTAACCGAATTTTAAAAAAAGGGTTAAAAACTCATAAAGGGAAAAAAAACCCAAAATTTTAGGTTTTTTTGAACCCATAAAAAAAAGAAAAAAAAAAAAATTTTTTAAATTCTAAAAAAAAAAAAAAATTTAAAAATGAAAAAAAGTTTTTTTTTTAATTTTAAAAAAAAAAAAAAAAAATAAGGGGTTGTAAAAAGTTTTATTATTAAAAAAAAAAAGAAAAAAAAAAAATTTTTTAAAATTTTTGGGGAATTTTTAAAAAAAGAAAAAAAAAAGGGAAAAATACCTTTTCATTATGTGGGAAAAATTTTTTTAAAAGAAAAAAAGAAAAATTTTCCAGAAAATCACTTGAACCAAAAAAGAAGTTTTAAAAAAATTTAAATATTAACCTTTTTTTCCATCCCCTTTTTATTTTAAAAAAACACAATAAAAAAAAAAAGAATAAATAAAATAAAAACAGAATCTTTTTTTTTTTTTTTTTATTTATTTCATCTATTAATTTTTAACAAAAACAAATAAAAAAAAAAAAAAAAATCACCCCTTTTAAATTTAATTAAAAAAAAAATTTTTTCCCTCCTAATTTCCAAATTTAATTTACTTAAAAAGGTTGAAAATCCAAAATTTAAAAAAACCAATAACCACATTGTCTTTTAAAATTTCTAAAAAAAGAAAATTTTTTCCCCTTAATCATGCTGTTTTTTACAGCCCATAGATTAGGAAATTTTTTCAAAAATTTTTGTCCATTTTTCCCTTTTTCCACTTTTTTAATGGGTTTAAAAGTTTTTATGTTCCCAAATTTTTTCTTTATAATTTTAAAATTTAAATATTTTTTGGGATTATAATTTTTATTTTAAAATTTTTTTAAAATTTTTTTTTAAAATATGTTTTTTATTTAAACCCTTAAATATATTAATTTAAATATATATATATTATATATATATATTATATTATATATTAATATATATAATTATATATATATATATATTATATATTATATTATAATATATATATATATATATATTAAAAAATAAAAAAAAAAAACTTTTGTTTCATTTTTATTTTTTTTTCTCTTTTTTCTTCATTAATATTTTTTGCATTTCTTTAAAAGAAATTTTTGAATTTATAAAAACCCGTACCTTCTTTGTATTGGACTTTCCATTTTACTGATCTTTAAAACTGACATCGAAATTCGTAAATTAAAGCTGACACAACCTTTTAAATTCATTATTCAACATTTCGGAATTAAACGTTTTGTGTTTTTATTTTTGGGCCTGCCCCGTTTTTTGGGCGCCATCCCGGAAACCTCTCAATCATCGGCCGTCATCATCGTCACTGTCTGGTCGTCATCGCTTGCTTCATAGTTTGGGCAACATCGACAGCTGTGATGAATCATCTTCCTTCAACCGAGAGGGTTCGAGGCCCTCTCCGTGTGTCCACCGTGGGCCCCATCTGCAGGAGGGAATCGCTCTGGTATATGGGCTCGCTTCCGATTCCCACCTGGTAATTTACACGGGGAAAGTTTGTACAAAGATCTTCGACTGGGAGGTAAGTGGCCCCTTCAAGGTTCTGTGAAGGTTAGCACTTCGTCTCTGGTGCATAGTTCATGATTTTGATTTTGCCTTAAGTCTCCACGTTGTGCACCTTGGGGTGCCCTAGATGACACAACGTGAAAAACTCGAGATCTGTGCAAGTTGTGGTCTACGTCCCCCAAATTTTTCCCCAAGCTTTGCAACACTGGAAAATACTTTTGGGATTTTCAGCAAGATTTTCATGGCTTTTACCTTTCCAATGCCCTTTAAAACACTTGTTGTGTCACAGCCACAAAAGGCCCTATCACCCGGGAACTGTACAATATCCGTGAGGTTTTTTCGCAGCTCCGTGCGTAACAACCTTTTCTTTTTGCCCGGTTTGGTGTCGAAAAGGATGGGATCCTGGG
Source organism: Chionoecetes opilio (assembly GCA_016584305.1). Classification (NCBI taxonomy): domain Eukaryota; kingdom Metazoa; phylum Arthropoda; class Malacostraca; order Decapoda; family Majidae; genus Chionoecetes; species Chionoecetes opilio. Next base: position 96,081 of record JACEEZ010025146.1, read on the forward strand.
GATTTTCAGGGGGTGTGTAAAGAAAAGAAGACGTCTGGTCCGGGCTTTTCACTCAAACATAGCTATCCCCTTTCCTGAGCAATTTGCGTAAGTATGTTCCCTTTAGTCAGTTTTTTTTTTCTTGGTCGATACCAGCGTATCCGTACTTTAGAAAAGTTGTTTTTCCCGTCTTCAACGTCAAACATGTGGTACACGTCACAAAAAAAGAATCACTTCCCCTCCTTTACCCTTGGGGCATACTCATCCGGTTTTCCACACCTAAAAATCAGCTGGTGAACTGACTTTTGTTTTTGTCTTAGAAAAGGGAAATTCTTCCCCGTCTGGGGCTTCTTTTTTTGCTTCGCCTTTGACGATCATTTTTTTTCGCCAACTCCCCCCTTCCTTCCTTTCCAAGCCTTCACAATTTTGGGGGTACCTATCAGTGCTGAAAATTTAATCCCCTTTTTTGACATTTGTCAAAAACTTTTTGGAGATATTTGGGTGAAGTTGCTGGTAGACCTTCCCATATAGAAACTGCATTTTCCATCCCGAAGGAGGGGGTTTTTTTTCGCGGGACAGATGCATCCTCACGCTCAAAGTTCTTCTTGAACTTTCCTTTTCAAATGAAAAAAGGTTCTTAACTAAAGAAAAAAGGGGCGCAGTTGATGACAAATATCGACAAAAATCCTAAAAGTAACTATTATGACAAGTGGTTTTTTTCCCGGGGGGAAAAGAAAAAATTATTAAAAAAACCTTCAAAAACAATTGTTCAATACGTAAAAATTATGAAAACCAAGGGAAAAGATGATTTGCCAAAACAACCAACAAAAATCGATTTAAAGATTTTTGGGAACATTAAAAAGGTCTAAATTTACTTACATTGGAGAGAAAGTGACGAATGAGGTAAAAATAAAGCTGGAACACAGTGTAAACGAACCCATAATTAAAAAATTGGGGAATAAATGACAAAATTGACATTACAAGTGAAAAAATAAAATTTGATTTTCTGTTCGAAGTCGGGAACCGCAATGGGTACTGGTTTCATCACCCTCTACACGAAGCTATGGGGAAACGCTGTCGGATAAAACTACAAGAAAGAGTATGTCATAGGCTTTTTATTTAGTGTATCAGCGTCGAAAAAAAGGGGATTATTAGTAGTTTTGATCAATGATTTATATCTGCACTCAACCGGTCGATGTCGAACGCGCGTCGCGATCTGAAATATCCGCTTCATTCCCCAGACGAAAAAAGTGGCACCTTACTTATTTTTTTTTTCTCGAGCTCCTCATCTTTCCCCAAATTAAAATTTTTCCCTCATTTCGCCCTCCCCCCCCCCCCCCCACCACACAAAAACCCCCCCCCCCCGTCCGTGACCCCCCAGGCACGTCCGGGTTCCAATTTTAAAAAAAAAAAATTTCCTCAAATTTTTCGCACGTTTTTCCTTCTCTCCGCTAAAGGTCCTGTTTTGCCTGCCCCCTACGTGCACAGGGGAGTGTACTGTTGTCGCCTTTGGGGGACGTGTTTTTCATGCATTAATAAGTACGTTAATCCTATAGCCCCGCGCTAGAGATACGTTTCTCCTATAGCCACCGCGGGTAGAATAGGGTTCATCTACCTATAGCCACCGGGCCCAAGATACGTTTCATACCCATAGCCCCGCGGGTAAAATACGGGGCTCATACCTATAGCCCCCGCGGGTAAAATGGTTCCTTTCCCTTTCCAAATAAGGGGTACGGGTTTATACCCAAGGCCGGGTAGAGAAGGGGCCCTAACCTTACCCCGCGGGAAAAGTTAAAAAAAAAAACCCCCCTTTTACCACCCCTAGGATATTCTCCCTTATACACCCGGGGAGAATAAATTTTCTACTTTTGGCAAATATTTTTCCTTGGGTAATTGTTTTTTTTAGGCAAAATTTTATTTGGCGGTAAATACGTTTTTAAAACCCCCCCCAAAGGGGCGGGTTCCTTTCCAAGCCGCCCCCGATTTTTTTTGGGGATAAATAGTTCGAAGGATAAATCACTTGAAAATTCCCTCTTATTTCCGCGCCAAAATTTGATCAAAACCTTTTAATATTTTTTGCTGCAATAATTTTCTTACAAGAAAAGACAACTTTTTAAATTTTTGGAATTTCCTTTTTATTTGTTATTTTTTTTTAACAAATTATTAGGGGGGGTTTAAAATTTTTTTTTTCCCAAAAACCCAAAACAAAACTTTAAAATGTTCCAAATGTCCCCATTAATTTTGGAAAAAAAAACGGTTCCCTTTTGGTTTTTCCCCCGGCGCCACCCAAAATTATTCAAATAGGAAATTTTCAAACATAATTTTAAAAGGGTTTTCAATGTTTTCCCTTTTTAAAAAGTTCTTAAAAAAAAAATTTTATTTTTTAACCTCTCAAAAAGCCCAAATTTATCCGAAGTTGATAAAATTAGAACGGCGGGCCCTCTTGGTTTTTCAAATTGAAAAAATCCCAAAAAGTTTTCCCGGGTTCCTAATGTTTAAAATTTTAGTTTTGGAAACCCAAAACCAAAAAAAAAATTAAAAGAAAACCCCCCCAGGTTTTTTGCTTAAAAAAAAACCCCGGGCGGGCCAAAACGGATTGAAAATTTTTGGCCGTCCCCATAAAAAAAAAACAGAAAAATTACTTAGGAAAAAGTATTTGGGGGGCCAGGGATAAAAATCCCCCAAAAAGTAAAGTAAAAAAAAAAAAGACCCAAAAAAAGAGGGCCCGAATAAAAAGCCAAAAAAAGTAAGCCAGGGAAAAAAGCCAAAAAAGTAAGGCAGGAATAAAAGACCCACAAAAAGTAAAAGGGCCAGGAAAAAAAGACCACAAAAAAATAAGGGCCCAAAAAAAAAGACCCACAAAAAAAATAAGGGCCCGGAATAAAAGCCCAAAAAAGTAAGGCCAGGAATAAAAACCCACAAAAAAGTAAGGCCGGAATAAAAAACCCAAAAAAGTAAAAGGGCCCGGAATAAAAGACCCCCAAAAAAATAAAGGGCCCGGAATAAAAGACCCCCAAAAAGTAAGGCATGAATAAAAGACCCCCAAAAAAATAAAGGCCAGGAATAAAAGATCCACAAAAAGTAAGGGCCAGGATAAAGACCACAAAAAAAATAAAAGGGCCCGGGAAAAAAGACCCCCAAAAAGTAGGCCAGGAAAAAAAGGCCCCAAAAAAATAAGGGCCAGGAAAAAAAACCCCAAAAAAATAAGGCCAAAAAAAAAAAAGACCCCCAAAAAAAATTTGGCCCGGAAAAAAAGCCCACAAAAATAAGGCCCGGAATAAAAACCCCAAAAAGTAAGGCAGATAAAAACCCACAAAAAATTTTGGCCCGGAATAAAAGACCCACAAAAAATTAGGCCAGGAATAAAGACCCACAAAAAAAAGTAAAAGGGGCCAGGAATACAAACCCACAAAAAATAAGGGCCCGAATACAAGCCCCCAAAAAAATAAGGCCAGGAATAAAAGACCCACAACAAAAAAGATCGAAAAAAATGGGCCCTGAAAAAAAACTAAGACCAAGAAAACTATAGACTAAAAACCTTAAAACAAAAACAGAATAAAGGATAAAGGAAGCTATAAGGGAGGATGAATAACTGATAGTCTAAAAACCTGCGTTTTTTTTTTTGGGGGGG
>JACEEZ010025147.1:0-12798 GCA_016584305.1 Chionoecetes opilio
GAAAAGCAAAGTGTAGAGGAGGCTGTGGGGGGGGTTGGGGACTCGGGGCCCAGAAGATGGGGGGAATAAGGGGTATTAGGGTAGAAAAAATGAAGGACCACAGCTATCCCTCCCCGGGAAAAGTCTGGGGGGCTCCTGTCATGGATATCCCTTCGGAACGGCGGGAAAATTACTTAGGGACTTTCTCGAGACAGTAGTAGGAGGGGGGAAAGGAGACGAGGAAAAGGCGACGGGAGTAAGCCCAGGGCAGTCCTCAGCGCGGTTTTTTCCCCGGGGCCGTGGGGACGCAAGGGAATTATTTTTGGGGCGAGAGAACACAGTTTTCACGATGATGGTGTATTAAATTTTTAAATTAACGGAAGGCTGCGCCACCCCTTCAGGGGTGGGGGGCTATGTGCAGGGCGGACAGGCAGGGTGGTGAGGCGGGGGGAAAAGGCAAAATATAGCTTTGGGGTTGGTAGATAATGTCTTCTTTCTTCTTGTTTCTTTCTTTTTTCTTTTTTCTTTTTTCTTCAGTTAGGGGCACTAGGGCGGCGCGTAACACTTTTTTCTTCTTTCTTCTCTTCTTCCTGCTTGTTTTCTTACAAAAAAAAGGGGGAGCCAAAAAAAGTGGGGGCTGCATAGATAGATGATAATAATAAAACAAAGATTAGACTGGAAGAGGGGGAGGGGGGGCAATAATGGGGGGGGAAGAGAAGAAATTTAGTTTTAGGAAAGCACAGGGGTTTAAAATCTGCGTGCCGTGGGGGCAGGACAGGGCAGAAAGTGATTTATCCCGGTAGAGAAGCAAAGGCTGCATCTTTTTATTGGGGAGAGGGTCTTGGGAGTGTGATGGTGGAGGAAGGGGGGCATTTTGGTGATGTTTATGTAAAGGGTGAAAAATTTGTTTTTTTTTTAAGACTGGTTGTGTTGTTGGCGGGTAAAAGAAAGCATGTCCATTTTGGTGCCTCTGATTGGCTGTTTGAGTTGAGAGATTTGTGAGGCAGCGGGTTTAAGGCATGGTCTCGATTGGCCAAATACTGTTATAGTGTTTTTTCAGCGAGGGTAACCCTAGAGAGCCGTGCTAAGCTTGGGGCCCTTCAATACAGCGTGTTTTTCCACTCACCGGGCATAAATTTTAGAGTGGTGTCAATGGCAATTTGTACAAAATGTAAGATCGAAAATTAGAAAGAGTTATGGCGAGGGAAAAGGGTTTTTTATGAAAGGATAGTTTCGGAAAGGGAATGTATTTTTGTCAAGAGAGATGGTTAGGGGGTTTGGCACAGGGCGGCTGAGACGGGAATTTGCCTTGAACTGGGGGGAAAAAGGGGTATTTTTCAAGTTGTTTCATAATTTTATTGGGGAAAACGATTTAATTTGGGGGGGCGATTTTTTTGCGACATGGAGGGATTTGAGGTATTAAAATCATCCCCTTTAGTGTCTGTATCCATTTTAAAGGCGCTTTTCTGTATTCTCTAAAGGAGTTTGGTTTTTGTTAAGCAGAGATTTTAAGAGCCATGGGCAGAAAGTAAAGGAAGAAATAAATGCGCTGTATAGGTGTTTTTATTTTTTGGGGAAAGGGCTGAGCGAGCGTATAGAGAGGAGAGAGTTTTTTTCTTTGCCTGTTTTTTTTTATGTTTTGGGTTGAATCAAAATTTTATTGTCGATATTGACCCCCAAGATTGTGGGGTTTTGGTGTGTATGGGGAAAAGGATGGGGTGGATTGAGTTATGGTAGAGGTGGGGGGGGTTTTAGTTTTAATTGAAAAAAGTGGTTTTGTCTTGTCAGGAGGGGAGTGGTTGCCTTTTTCGCTCCCAAAAGGACAATACATTTATTCCCCGTTGCAGGGGGGGTTGTCAAGCGTCTAGCGCGTTTGCGTTTGAAAGGACTTCACGTCGCAGCGATTGAATAAACATTGATCGGGTGAAAGTGTCCTGGAATGCAGCGTATACATTTAAAAGTGGGGGAGCTAAGCCCGGCCTTGAGGAACCGCTTGTGGGTAAAAAGTCGACTTTTTAAAGTGCGATTCTACTTTGTCTGTCATCAGATATGAAAAGTAATTTAATGAGTGGATTGGGTGTTAAAGTCGTGTAGAATCTTGTACTTGAGCCCCTGTGTCCGACTGTTCAAATGCTTTCGCACGTTTTTTGTCACGATAAGCGTTTTATTTCTGGTGTATCTGGGGGATTCAACGTGGTCAAAAGGGTGTTTAGAGCGTTTTCTGTCGAGGTTGGGGCGGAAAAACCAATTGTGCGGGGGGATGAAATTTTTCAGCCCCTTAGATTGTCCTAAGTCTGAAAAAAAATTAAGCGTTCAAATGTTTTTCCCGAGCCGTAAAAGTAGGCTAGGGGTCTGTAGTGGAGGGTTTGTCGGGGGTTTGGGGGCTGGGTATAAGTCGTTTTTTGGGGCTTTCTTGAAGGGTAGGGGGAATACCCGCATGAAAGGGGAAGCATTGTAAAGGTTTTTGTGAAGCCTCAAGGCGTTAGGAGGGGTTTTCGGAGGGAGGGTAGGAAAGGGCCCTGTTGGGCCGGGGCACGTGGGGTGGGGGAGGGAGAACTTTCACCCGCCGGGTAAAGGTAGGATGAGTGTTGGTAAGGTGATTATTATGGGGTTTTGCGGGGAGTATTCGTGGTTCATGTGTATTAGATGTGTCCCTGTCGCATTTGTTGTTCAATATTATTAAGTGTTGTATAACAGGAGGTGTTTTTTAGTGGGGGGGGTTGAAAGAGTTTCCCAGTGTTGCTTGAAACTTCGGCTACCTCACGGGGGTCTGTTTTTTTGTTTTTGTTTATTGGGTATTCGAATTTTGTTTTGTTGGTAAACCCTTTTTAGTGAACTATTCGTGCCCAAATTTGGGAAAGGGGAGGGGTGATTCTGTGTAATTCGTGCGTTTTGAGATTGTCCCAGTGTTCATGTGGTCTTCCTGTGGGTGGCAAGTAGTGTCTCCGAGAATTTGAGGCCCCAGAGCACTCTCTGACGCGAACTGGTTGTGGTTATCGGTGTCTGTAGCATTGATGGTCTAGTGTTGTGTGGGGCTTGAAGCCCCTGTGGGTTTTTGTGGTGTACTGTTGTGATGGGTTTGGGCGGCATCCAATGTTTTGGATTCTTTCGGCCTTTTGGGTCAGTGTCTCAGGGGGTTTCCCTTCAAGTTGTAGGAAAGTCAGCCCTTTAAATAGGGGGTCGTAAAATTGTCCCAGTCTTTTTTGCTGATTTGTCAGGGGGGAGGGTAGGAAAGGGGTTAGAAGAAATATGAAAAATGACGGATGTGTCAATCCAACACGGGTCCAGGTGAGATGTGATGGTGGAGAAAAGGCTTTGAGGGTTTTGTGAAGATGAGGTCGGGGGGGGCCCAGGGCCGTTGTGATGAACGAGGTGGGGAATTGGGGGCCTGGAATCAAAGGTGTTTCAGTTACTGAACTAGTAGCTGGGTGCCGCGTGGATTTTTTCGGTGTGATAAAGGCTGGTGTGGGGTTTGAAGTCTGCGAGTATATATGTTGGATGTTTGAAGTAAAAAGATTTGGGTCTGCGTAGGGGATGTGTGTGTTGGGTCGGGTAGGTGTGCTACCTGAGGGGCCTGTATTGTTGGGGTTTCCCGGGCCAGAAATGCCCAAACCTCCACTGGGAACAAACTCATCCTGGTGTGTTTTTAATGAAATGCAAGCCGTCTGCGTTTTGTAGGTAGCGGTAGTGAACCGAAGTTTTTAAATGGGTTTCTTGTGATTCCAGTGCTATTTAAGAGTGTATTCAGGGTTTTGTTCGTCTATGAGGTGAAATATTGGTGTTTTTTGGTAGTAAAACGCGTTTAATAAAATGACTTTTATAGAGGAAAAGGAAGAAATGGGTCTCCCCTTTTCCGCTACGGGTAACTGCGGGAAAGATTTGGGTTGGAGGCGGGTGGGGGAAGGGGTGGGGGTTTTTCGGTAGGTCCTCAGGTTTACTTCTATGATGAGATCGACAGAGAGGAGGGGGAGGGGATGGGGGAGGCGGGGGAAAGGGACGGGGAAATCATTGTGGTGGTGTAGGGGGATTTTACGGGTAGGTTGGTTTGTGGTCTGTTTTTTTAAAAGGGAGGTTTTTGGGTTGGGATAGGGGGGGGGGGAAAGGGAGGGTGGGGTAATAGAGAAGTTGGGGGAAGGGGGGGGGAAGGGGAGGGGGATTGGGAAATTGGGGGGGAGAAAGGTTTAAAGGACGTCGGGGGGGGTTTGGCGGTGTGGGGGGATTGATCCCATCGCGTCTTTGGCGGGCGGGGACGCAGTTTGAGGCAGAGGGAACTACGCCGAGCGGTGGGCGCTGTCCCCTGTAAACCGGGGGCTGAGGTTTGAGTAGGTGGTCCTGAGAAAGTGCGACAACGGCCTTGAGTTGTATGTTTGGTGGGGCCTTTATCTTTTGGGGTTTTTTGGGAAAACTTTTTTGCATATATTTAAAGTCCCTTTACTGGGGGTATTGGCAGCAGCTGAGCAGGCAAAAACCTTGGCGCTATGATGGACGAGGCGGGGGGCAGGGTTTGGGAAGGAAAAAAGGATTTTTTGGGTTTGGGGTGGGTGAAGGGGGTGGGTGGTGGGGACGGGGGGAAGGTCTTGCCGTGACGGGGAAGGGGGTTGGGGAATTTTGGGGGAAGGAAATATGAGGTTTTTGGGTTATTGTGGGGGGGGTGCAGGGGTGTTCTGTTTTTTTTGGGGCTTTTTTTTTTGGGGGGAGCTAATGAGCGCAGTGTGTGGCCCTCAAATTGAGACATTTGTACACGTCTGACGTCATTGCGTGGGAGTGGCCTTGAGCAGCACTTTTGAAGCAACTGGGGTTTTCATTTTACAGGGGGGGTATGGGGGGTGGTAAAAATTTGACTTTTTAGGCTTGTTGTATGGGTTTGTATTTTTCGGGTTAATTTTGTAGGGGGGTATTTATGATAGAACCTCCCCTAATCCTTTCTAAAGGGATTTTTCTGGCACTTTTGGGTGTGAGAGGATTTTTTAGGATGGGGAAATTTTTGACGGAATCGGGTAAGGTCCTAAACTTTACCTCGTTGCGGTGTTTAGTCTTGGGATAACGCTTGTTTTGGTTGGTGGAAGTTTGACAAAACCCGGAAGGGGCCAGATGGTTCGGAAGCCCGGGGGCTTGCAGGGATTCCCCCCAAGTGGAACCCATTGTTCACGAGTTTCCGTGTTTTTTGTTATTTATTGTGGGGTGTAGTTTCATGGCCCCGCTAGGCGAACATGATTTTTTTCCCGGATAAAGCAGTAAGGGGATTCTGTATGTTGAAAAGCTGTCTTATGTCTGCAGGGGTGTAGGGAGTAAAAGGTATAGCGAAGTGTGAGTTTGGGGGGCGAGTGTAGAGGGAGGGGGGGGTTGGGGGACGCATGGTCCAGAAGCATGTGGAGAAAAGGTGAGTATTAGGGATAAAAAAAAAGGGACCACTACTATCCGCACCCCGGAAGTTGAGGGCTCCTGTCATGGATATCCCTTGGGGAAAGGGCGGGAAATTAGCTAGTGACTTTCCGAGACAGTAGTGGGGGAGGAAGGAAGCGAGGTAAGGCGAGGGGAGTAACACCAGGGCACGTCCTCAGCACGGTTTCTACCCCTGGCCGGGGGACTGTCAATGGAATTCTTTGCGAGCGAGAGAAGCACAGTTTTACGATGATGGGGGTATTAAATTTTTTTAATTAAAGGGAAGGTGGCGCCCCCCCTTCGGGGGTGGGGGGCTAGTGCAGGGCGAGGAAGGCAGGGGGTGAGGCAGGTGGTAAGGAAAATATGGGTTTGGGGCGTTGGGTAGAGTAGATGTCTTCTTTTTTCTTGCTTCTTTTTTCTTTCTTCTTTTCTTCTTTCTTCATTTAGGGCACTAGGGGGGGCCCCAAAAACACTTTCTTCTTTTTCTCTCTTTTCTTCTTTTGTTTTTCTTACATAAAAGGGGGAGCCAAAAAAATGGGGGCGCATAGTAGATAGAAATAATTGACAAGATATAACTGGAAGAGGGAAGGGGGCAAGTAATAGGGGGGGAAGAGAAGTAATTTAGTATTAAGAAAGACACAGGGGCTTAAACTCTCTGCCGTGGGGGCAGGACAGAGCAGAAAAGTGAGTTATCCCGGTGAGAGAAGCAAGGCTGCATTTTTTTTTTGGGGGTTTATGAGGGTGATTTTGGGAGGTGTGATGGTGGGAGAAAGGAGGCATTTGGTGTTTTTTTGTAAGGTGAGAAGATTTGGTATTTTTAAGACATGTATTGTGTTTTTGGGCGGGTCAAAGAAAGCATGTCCCCGGGTTTTGGTGCCTTGTTTGGGCTGTTTGAGTTGAGAGAGTTTTGTGGGGCAGGGGGGATAAAGGCTGGTCCTGTTTGGGCCCAAATACTTTTTGAGTGTTTTTTCGCGGGGGTAACCTCAGAGACCCGTGCTAAGCCTTTGGTACCTTAGTACAGCGTGCTTTCCCAGCTCACCGGGCGTAAATTTTAAGTAGGTGTCAATGGAAATTTTTGTACCAAAATGAAAGATCAAAAATTAAAAGAGTTATGGGGGGGGAGAAGGATTTTATTTATGAAGGGATAGCTTCAGGAAGGATATTAGTTTTGGTCAAGGAGAGATAGAGTTAGGGGTTGGCACACGCGGCGGACGGTAAGTTTGTCCTTGAACGGGGGGCGAAAAAGGGATTTTTTTTCAGTTGTTTCATATTTTATTGGGGCCAAACGATATTAATGGGGGCGATTAGTTGCGACATGGGGGATTTTGATGTTTTAAAATCATACCTTTAGTGTCAGTATCCCTTAAGGCGCTATTCGTATTCTCTAAAGGGAGCTTGGTGTTTGTTAATGAGGATTTAAGACCATGGGGCGTAGAAAGGAGAGGAAGAATAAACGCTGTATAGGTGTTTTTTAGTTTTTAGGGGGGCTGAGCGGACGGTAATAGAGAGGAGAGAGCCTTTTTTGCTATTCCTGTTTTGTTTTTTAGTTTTGGTTTGTCAAAAGTTTTTGCCCGATATGAGCCCCAAGTTGTGGGGTTTTGGTGATGGATATGGGGACGGAGGGGGTGGGATTGAGTTAGGAGAGGATGCGGGGGTTTTATTTTTAAAGTTGAAATAAGGGGTTTAGTCTTGCCCAGGAGGGGAGTGGATAGCCATTTCACTCCCACAAGGACAAAACTTTTGTTCCCGTTGCATGCGGGGTTTTCAAAGCGCTAGCGCGTTTGGGGCTTGTAAGGACTGTCCGCGTCAGCGTATTGAATAAACTTTATCAGGGTGAAAAATGTTGGGAAAGTCAGCGTTTCATGGTTTTAAAATAGGGGGCTAAGACCGGCCTTGAGGGACACCGGTTTTGGGGGAAAAAAGTCTGATTCTTTTTTAAGTGCAAGTTCTCTTTGGGCTGTCAGTCAATGTTGCAAAATAATTTTTTGAGTGGATTGGTGGTTAAGTCGTTGAAATCTTGTACTTGAGTCCTGGTGCCCGACTGTGTCAAATGCTTTCTGCACGTCTTTTTTTCACATAAAACTTTTTTTTTTGGTGTATCTGGAGAGTCACGTAGGGCAGAATGGTGTTTAGAGCGTCTTCTGTCGAGGTGTGGGGCGGAAACCAAAAATTTTGCGGGGGGGATGTAAAATTTTTTCTCTGATGTGTCCTAAGTCTGTAAAAAAAATTTAAACTTTTAAATTCTTTCCGATCCGTCAAATAGGCTTGGGTTGTAGTTGGGGGTCGTCGGGGGTTTGGAGGGTTGGGTAAAAAAGTCTATTTGGCTGTCTGATGGTTGGGGAAGTACCCCCGCAAGGGAACATTGTAAAAGGTTTGTGAGAGCCTCAATGGGGTTGGAGGGAGTTTTCAGGGCATGGTAGTAAGGCCCGTTGGGGGGGGAGCACGTCGGGTGAGGCGGGGAAAAACTTTCACCTCGTCCGGGGGAAAAGGTGGGTAGATGTTTTTAAGGGGATTTTTATGGGTTTTTTCTGGGGATTCGTGGTTCATGTTGAATTTGAGTGTCCCTGCGCATTTGTTGTTCAAAAAATTTTTTACATGTTGTTAACAGGAGAGTTGTGTGGTGGGGGTTTGGGGTTTAAAATGTTTCCCATGTTGCTTGAAAGCTTCGGGTACCTCACAAGGGTCTGAAAATTTTTTGTTTTTTATTGGGGTATTCGAGGTTGGTTTTGGGGAACCTTTAGTGAAAGTATTTTTGCCCAAAATTTGGAAGATGGTGATTTTGTTAATTCGTGCGTTGATAGATTGTGCCCGTGTTTTATTGTGGTCTTTCCCGTAGGGTGGCAAGTATGTGTCTCCGAAAATATTGAGGTCCCCCGGCCTCCTGGGCGCGAAGCTGGTTTTGTGTGTATCGTGTCTTAGATTGTGATTGATGTTCGGTGGGGGCTTGAAGTCCGTGGGTGTTTTGGTGTACTGTTGGTGAGTGGGTTTGGGGCATCCAGGGAAGGTTTTGGATTCTTTCGGCCCGTTTGGGCAAATGTCTCAGGGGTTTTTTCCTTCAAAGTTGTAGCGTAAGTCATCTCTTCAAAAGTGGGCGTGAAATTGTCCCTCTGTTTGCGGAGTTGTGTCTAGGTGGGGGGGGTAGGAAATGGGTTAGAAAAAATTGAAGAAGCGGATGTGGTAGATCCCCCACGGGTCCAGGTTAGATGTGATGGTGGAGAAAAAGGGTTTGACGTTTGTGAAATGAGGTCGGGGGGGCCCCGGCCTTTTTATTGAAAAGGTAGGGAAATCGGGGGTAGGGGAAACTAAGGTTTTCAGGATATACGTAGTACTGGGGCCCCGTGGATTATTACGGTGTGTAAGGGTGGTGTTGGCGTTGAAATCTGCGAGTATATATGTTGGGGGTGTTGAAGTTAAAAAAGTATTTAGGCTGCGTACGGGATGTTGTGTTGGGGCTGGTGTAGGGGGGTAGCTACATTGGGGGGGCCCTGTATTGTTGTGAGCTTCACGGCCAGAAAATGCCCCAACCTCCACTGGAACAAAATCATGCTGAGTGGTTTTTTTTTGAGAAAAGCAAAAGCCGTCGTGCTGTGTTTCTGTATTAGGTGTAGTGTAACCGAAGTTTTAATGGGTGTTCTTGTATTCCAGTGCTATTTAAAAGTAGTTTCAGGGTTTTTTTTCGTCATGAGTGAAAAATTTGGGGTTTTTTTGTGTAGTACAACGGGAGTTGGATGAATGCTTTTATGAAAAGGGTAAAGGAAAAGAGATGAGGTCTGCCTTTTCGCTACGGGTAAAATGCGGGAAAAGGGGTTTTGGGTTTGGGGTCGGGTAGGGAAGGGTTTAGACTTTCGGGAGGTCCTCAGGTTCATATCTAAATGAGATCGAGACGGGAGGGGGAGGGTCGGGAGGGATGGGAAGGGCGTGGAAATCTTTGGTGGTGTAAGGGGGTTTTTACGGGGTAGGTTGTGGGGGTCGTTTTTGAACGTAGGTTTTTTGGGGTTTGGATAGGGGTTGGGAAGGGGGGGTAGGGGAATAGAGGAATTTGGGGGGAAGGGGAAGGGAAGGGGGGGGGGATTGGAAGTGGAGGGGGGGAAATTCAAAAGGACTGGGCAGGGGGGGTTGGGGGTGTGGGGGGGGAGTTTATGCCATCGGTCATTGGTGGGGGACTGCAGGTTTTTAGCAGAGGGAACTCGCGGCGCGTGGGGGGCGGTGCCCCCGTGAACCGGCGCTGAGGTTTGAGCCGGTTTTCCGCTGAGCAAATGCGACAACGGCCCCTGAGATTGTATGTTTTTGGGAGGCCCATCTATTGGATTTTTGGAAAAATTTTTCAGTAATTTCAAGTCTCCTTTACGAGGGGATTTTCAGCATGAGCAGGCAAAAACCTGGGTCAGATGGCGAGGGAAGGGCATGGGGTTGGGAAAAGGGGAAAGGGGTGTTGGTTGGGTGTGGGTAAGAGAGGTGGAGGTGGTGAGGGCGGGGGGGAAGGGGCTTGCGCCGAGGAGGGAAAGGGGTGAGGAAAGTGGGGAAGAAAAATAGGTTGTTGGTTTTAAATTTGGGGGTGGGTGCAGGGGTGTTTGTGTTTTTGGCTATTTTTTTTGGGGGGGCAGTATATGAACACGGTGTGGTCCGTACAATTGAGACATTTGTACCGTCGCGGCATTGCTGTGGGTGGGCCTTGAGCACACATTTGGGCAAACTAGGGGATCATTTTACATCGGGATGTGGGGTGTCAAATTTTACTTTTTGCATTTTTGTATCGGGTTTTTATTTTTTAGGTTCAATTGTAGAGGGTATTTGATAGAAACCTACCCTAATGCCTTTTTGAAGGAGTTTTTGGCATCGTTTGGTGTTAGCAGCGAATTTTTAGGTAAAGGGAATTTTTAGCTGCGAATAGGAGGGTCCTCAACAGTTACCCGTTCGGGGGGTGTTTATGTCTTTGGGTAAGCGCTTGTGTTTTTGCCCGTGGAGAGTTTTTAAGACCCGGGAAGGCCCTGATGGTTCTGGGGTCCGGGCTTTCAGGATTCCACCAATGGAACCCATTGTTACGAGTTTTTCCCTGTTTGTTATGTTTTTGTGGGTTGGGGTAGTCTCATTTTCCCCTAGGCGAACAAAGATTTTTTTTTCCGGAGTAAAGCAGCTGACTGTGGGATCTCGTAATGTTAAAATGCTGTCTTTTGTCTGCAGGTGGGGTAGTGGGGCAAAGGGATAGCGAAGTGTGGAATTTGGAGGCGGTGTAGAGGGAGGAGGGGGTTTTTGGACTATGTGCCCAAAAATGTGAGGGGATAAGTGAGATTAGGGATGAATAATGAAGGCCATAGCTATCCGCTACCCCCGGAAAATTGAGGGGGTCCTTTATGGGTATACCTTCGGGGAAAGGAGGAAAATTCTTAGGGCTTTCTCGAGACAGTATGGAGGGAGGAAAAAGACGGGTAAGCGCGGGAGAATGCACCGGGGACTCCCTCAGCAGCGGTTTCTACCCTGGGGCCCCTGGGGGCTGCAATGGAATTTTCTTTTTCGAGCGAGAGAAGCACGTTTTTACGATGATGGTGGTATTGAATTTTTAATTAAAAAGGAAGGCTGGCGCCCCCCCTTCAGGGTGGGGGCTTTGCAGGGGGAGGCAAGGCGGGTGGGGGGGCAGGTGTAAGGCAAAATATAGCGTTGGCGTTGGGAGGTAGATGTTTCTTTCTTCTTGCTTCTTTTTTCTTTCTTTTTTCTTTTTTTTTCAGTTAGCGGCCTAGGGCGGCGCGCTAAAACTTTCTTCTTCTCTTCTCTCTCTTTTTCTTGTTGTTTTCTTACATAAAAGGGGGGACCCAAAAAAAGGGGGGCCATAAAGATAGTTAATAATTAGAAAAAAGATATAGATTTGGGAAGGGGGGGTAGGGGGCAAGTAATAGGGGGGGGAAGAGAAATAATTTATTTTAGAGAAAGACCAGAGGCTTAACTCTGCGTGCCGTGGGGGGCGGGAATGAGGCAAAAAAGTGGTTTGCCGGGAGAAAAGCAAAGGTGCATCGTTTGTGGTGTTATGGGGGTGTCTTAGGAGGTGTGATGGTGGAGGAAGGAGGCTTTTTGGGTTTATGTTTTATGTAAAGGGTAAAGATTTTGTTATTTTTTAAGACAGTGATTGTGTTGGGGGGGGCAAAAAAAAGCAGTGCCGGGTTGGTGCGCCGTTTGGGCTTTTTTGATTTGAGGGGTTTTGGAGGCAGCGGGATGAAGGCATGGTTCTGATTGGCCGAATACTGTTATGAGTTTTTTTTTCAGCGAGGGAACCTCAGAGAGCCCGTGCTAACCCTTTGGGGTACCTTCAGATACGCGTGCTTTCCCAGCCCCCCGGGCATAAATTTAGAGTAGGTCTAATGGCAATTTGTCCCAAAATGTAAAGATCGAAAATTCAGTAAGAGTTATGGCGGGGAAAAGGATTTTATTTATGAAAGGTAGCTTCAGGAAGGATTTATTCTTGGTCAAGGGAGATAGATTTGGGGGTTGGCCGACGGCGGCTGAACGGGTAAGTTTGTCCTTGAACGGGGGGCGAATAGGGATATTTTTCAAGTTGTTTTATAATTTTATTTTGGGAAAAAGATTTAGTGGGGGGCGTTAGTTGCGAATGGAGGGTTTTTTTATTATTTAAATCTACCCTTTAGTGTCAGTACCTTTAAGGCGTATTCGATTTTCTGAAAGGGGCTTGGTGTTTGTTAATGCGGAGTTTTAAAAGCCCCAGGGCGTAAAAAGGGAGGGAAAATAAAATGCGCTGTATAGGGTTTTTTTGTTTTTAGGAGGCTGAGCGGAGCGGTATAAGGGAGAGAGCCTTTTTTTCTATTGCCTTTTTGTTTTTTGGTTTGGTTGAATCTAAAGTTATTTTCGATATTTAGCCCCCAAAATTGTGGGGTTTGGTGATGGGGAGGGGGGCAGGATGGGGGGAGGATTGAGTTATGGTAGAGATGCGGGGGTTTTTTTTAATGTTGAAAAAGGGCTTTTTCTTTTCAGGGTGGGGGTGGATTACCATTTCAGCTCCCCCAAAGGGCAAAACATTTAGTTCCCGTTTCATGCGGGTTTTCAAAGCGGTAGCGCGTTTGGCTTTTTTTAAGGACTGTCACGTCGTCAGCGTATTGAATAAACATTTAGTCAGGGTGAAATGTCTGGGAATGTCATGCGTAACATGTTATAAAGTAGGGGAGCTAAAACCGAGCCTTTAGGGACACCCGGGTTGGGGGGGGAAAGAAGTTGATGTCTTTTTTAAGTGCAAAATTTATTTTTCTGGCAGTCAAATTTTCAAAGAATTTTAAAGAGTGGGTTTGGTAGTTAAAATCGTGTAGAATCTTTTACTTAGTCCTGTGTCAGACGTGTCAAAGCTTTTTGCACTCTTTTGTCACGAAAGCGTTTTATTTTTTTCTGGGGGTTATTGGGAGGGTTTTTTCAAAAACGTAGGCGAATGGTTGGTTTTTT
>JACEEZ010025148.1:0-22500 GCA_016584305.1 Chionoecetes opilio
TTTGGCTATGTCAGCACTTTTGCCCACGTTCATTTCACAAGTGATATGAAGTTATCTCTCATATGTGGTGTTTTGTCAAATAATATGACAATCGTTAAAGTGTGTGGCGGCAATTACCACGAAACGCTGCCGTTATCATGGCCGCATTAACGTCCCACTCATATAAGCAAATACAAGTACAGTAAAACCCTTATAAACTCGGCACTGTATAACTCTGAATTTGATATAACACGGCATGGCAAAGACAAGGTTTTTTTTTTTTTTTTTTTTTTTTTTTACACACACACACACCTATGCCTATAGCGCGTGCGGCGTGTAGGCAGTGAGATCCAGGGGTGGGATGGTAGGCCCTGGAGGCTCACTTGAGGGCTGTGATGGTTGGCCCTCGCCCGTGGTGGCGCAGGCAGGATTCTTATAGTGACGCCTGTGATTAGAGGCTCGTGCCGCCCCCTGTGTCCTCCCATGCACTCACAGTCGAAGGTAGAGTTAATGGACAGAGCATAGTGTTGCAGTAATTAAGTGCTCAAGTGATGTAAAATTAAGTTGTACAGTACTATATAACATACAGTACAGAGTTGTGATTATAAAGTGAATAAAGTGATACCAGTGTTAAAATGCGACAGAGTCCCCCTAACATCTTCTACATGTTACAACAAGGATCCTCTCTCCTTGGATTACATGCCTGCTGCTACCCGTTCATTGGTTAGTGTTGTTTATATGCTTTTACAGTATTTTTTATTTTTTTTATTATTTATTTATTTATTATTATATATTTTTTTTAACCCATATCAGAGGAGGACATTGCATAACTCGGCACATTGAATAACTCGGCAAGGGCCAGAGCCCCATCGTGCCGAGTTATAAGGCTTTTACTGTATAGTACATCGGAACCACCATGTTCATTCGTTACCTGCTATATTATAGTCTCCCATGTGGAATTCACAACGTAACACTGTATATCAATATATCCGTTTATATAAACAAAATATTACTCATTGTTGACACTGTATTATGCTATATGGTGATATATGGCATATTCCTGCCATCAGGACTACCAACATATAGCTGGTATCACACTATGTTTCGTTTTCTTCGTTCCAGTGTCAATATTTCACGCATATAGTGCACCGATACTTGTTTTACCCATAGTACATCAGGGCGAATATCGTCAATCCCGACTCACTGCCCTTCAACAATATAACAAAGTAGAGATGGTTACCTTACAGTGTTCTTAATATCTTGGTAAATTTTCGTTATTGTGCAACCACCGATTTCGAGGTCGAAACTTAGTATTCCTCATAGTTTTGATGTGCTTTGATTTAATCTAAAAATCATTTAGGTCGGTAATCAATGTTTGTATACAGGTGTGGAGGGTGCCCGCCCCGCCCCCCCCGGGCCCCTTTCCCGCAAACCTTGTCAGCTTCACACTGCCATAGTATTCTTTTTTTTCTTCTTGATATCATCTGTTACTTCTAATCTGATTTAACCTAACTTAACTTTCTGGCTGAAATAAGGTCAATTTCGGTAGTACATATAATGCCATTATTATTCAATTTTGCCATTTTTCATTTGTGTGGGTGAATGGGGTTCAAAATACTCAGAATGAAGAAAGCTACTGATGATGTAGTAAGAATCTTAGACATTTTGAAAGCCCACTACCGAAATAATACCAATATCTGAAACTGTAAATTGTCCCAAAGCTTAATAAACACATTGCAGGATAGCAACAAAGGCATGCCTGCAATATTGAATTTAAGCTAATGTCATAGGTAGCAAAATCTTAGAATATAGTGCAATAAATTATTACCGATTTTGGTTACCCTACAGCAGTGCTCTTCAACCTTTTTTTGATGTCGTCCACCCCTAATGGGATTTGGTAAGAGCTGTCCCCCCCAAGTCTTTCTCTCGCTTTTAAATCCACGGCTCTGACATTTTAAATCTAACTATATCATTCTACAAAATATATACTGTAGGTGGGAAAAAGCAGTTTCACTTCATTTTTAATCAATAGTTTACATATTCTAATGTATCTTGCAACCTCATGCAATCTAAAATTATAAGTACAAGGAAAAATTCAACATACCTGCGGAATTCCACAGCAAATGCATTTTTTTTATGTAACAAAAGTAACTTGCATCTAATATGCGTTTATATTTGGTAATCCAGAAAACAAAGCCTTTTCCTTCAAGGAAAAAAAATCAGGGCTTGGCTGCTGCTGCAATTTGTCTGCTATCAGCTTAAATCGAGGCATCAGACAATTTCAAATGCAACCTGCATGGGAGGACCCAAATTCAGAATGGCAGTCCTTTTCTATGTCTTGATTAAAACTAAGCTTGAGAAACCTTGCTCACACAGTATGATGTTTGGGAGTGCACAAAAATGACTGTTGCCTAACTCCTTGTATTCCTGAGTATCAAGCAGGACAACCCAGAAAAGCATGGGATGGGCCAAATGTTTTGAAAATTGCTTTTGAGAATAATTCATGGAAGCTCCAATAGGGCAAACAGATGATCAGTTCCATCATCTGAAAAGGGAGTAAGCATCCACATGTTGGGGTCTGGTCTCTTGGAATATAAGTCAAGGTTTTCCTGCATCAAAATAAGGTGTCTGGTAATCAAGTGGGACATTCGTACCTCCAGTCTCTGTTCTGCTGTCTGCATACCACATCATGTTCTCAGCGACAATCTCTCATATAGGCATCAAAAAATTCAAAATCAGAAAAACACTGATCTATACCGACACGTGGGCATGATATCGTCCACCCACCTGTCCACCCAAGACAGCCATCCACCCATCACCCAGTCTGTCCACCTTAAGGGGGACCGTCCCCCGGTTTGAATAGCATGCCCTCAGCTTTCCCCTTTACATTTAATAAATTTTTTTCATTCACTTTCACTGAAATGTAAATATTGAATTTAGGTACATGCTTAAAAAAATTTTGTTTTTCCCCTGAAAACCCATTTTAAAAAATTTGATAAATTTTCAAAAAAAATTTTGGGGTAAAAACACCAATATTTTTTTTATCAAATTCCCCTTGTAAACTGGGCTTGCGTTTTAGCGGAGGTGGTCTTATACCCCGGGGCAAATTGGTTACACTGGACCCTGACTTACGAGTCCCCAATTTACGTTTTTTCCGAGTCACGAGCGTCGCTTGGAAATTTTTTTTTGATTTGGGAGCCAAAACCCGATTTACGAGCGATTTTTTTTTTTTTTTTTTTTTTTTTTTGTTATAAAGCGAGCTTCAGTAGCCGCCGCTAGTTGGTGCAGCAAAACCCCACAACATCCCCCCAGACCCCCGCATCTCAGGGTTTTCACTTTCACGGGTTACCTCGCCGTGGAAGCATCTCTTGTGTTGTTCAGACAGGCGAATGCAAAGGGCAGGGGGTGAGTGCATACGTTAGCGGCATTCCACCCATTTTTTCCAACAGCTGATCACAAGTATAACACGGGGAAATGCAAATGGCAGGGGGTGAGTGCAGTAGTTTGGGCGGCAGTTCCACCCACAGCTGTTTCCAAAGCTGATACACAGAGTGTAAACCTGGCGAATGCAAATGCGGTGGGGAGTGCGTACGTTTAGGGGGCAGTTCCCCCCGGGGCCAGGGTGCAGGTAAATGGTACTGGGGCGATTGTAAAGAAGTCATTTGACCCACAAGACTTTGCGCCCAAAAGTATAAAAACCCAAGCAATTGGGTATCAGGTCATACCGAAATGAAGATTTTTCCCTTGTTTCAACTTGCCCCCTAGGACAAACCGGACAAAACCCTCATAAAATGTTCCCTTCCAAGCCACTTGACCGCAAGTTTTTCAAAAAAATGCGTCAGAGAGAAGAGAGAGAAAAAGGGGTTAAAAGAGAGGAAAAGAGAAGAGAGAGAGAGAGAGAGAAGAGAGAGAGAGGGGAAAAAGAGAGAGAGAGAGAGAGAGGAGAGAGAAAGAGAGAGAGAGAGAGAGAGAGAGAGAGAGAGAGAGAGAGAGAGAGAAGAGAGGAGAGAGAAGAGAGAGAGAGAGAGAGAGAGAATTTTAAAAAAGAATGGGAAAAGGAAAAAGAGAGAAAGGATAGAGAAGACATAATAAGGAGAAAGAGAGTGAGGGAAAAAAAGAGAATGGGAGATATATAAGATAGGGGTTTTTAATAAGCTAGACAATGAGAGAGAGAGAGAGAGAGAGAGAGAGAGGAGAGGAGAGAGAAGAGAGAGAGAGAGAGGAGAGGAGAGGAGAGAGAGAGAGAGAGAGAGAGGAGAAGAGAGAGAGAGAGAGAGAGAGAGAGAAGAGAGAGAGAGAGAGAGAGAGAGAGAGAGAAGAAGGAAAAAAGAGAGAGAGAGAGAGAGAGGAGAGAGAGAGGAAGAGAGAATACTTTTTCGAGCGGAGGACGATTGAGCGAATCTTTTTTTGAGCGGAGGGCGATTCGAGCGAAACTTTTTTGGGCGGAGGACGATTCGAGCGAATACTTTTTCGGGGGGAGGCGATTAGAGCTAATACTTTTTCGGGCGGAGGACGATTCGAGCGAATACTTTTTGGGCGGGGATGATTTGAGGAAAACTTTTTTTGGGCGGAGGACGATTCGAGCGAAAAACTTTTTGGGCAGAGGACGATTCGAGCGAATACTTTTTTGGGCGGGGGGACGATTCGAGCGAATCTTTTTTGGGGGGAGGACGATTCGAGCGTACTTTTCGAGCGGAGGACGAAATTTGAGCGAATACTTTTTTGAGCGGAGGGCGATTTGAGCGAAAACTTTTTTTGGGCGGAGGACGATTAGAGCGAATACTTTTTCAGCGGAGGACGATTAGAGCGAAACTTTTTTGAGCGGAGGACATTCGAGCGAAAACTTTTTTGGCGGGGGACGATTTGACGAAAACTTTTTCGACCGGAGGACGATTAGAGCGAATACTTTTTCAGCGGAGGGGCGAGAGCGAATATTTTCGAGTGGAGGACGATTAGAGGAATACTTTTTCGAGCGGAGGACGATTCGAGCAAATACTTTTTCGAGCGGGGGGACGATTAGAGCGAATATTTTTCGAGCGGAGGACATTAGACGAAATTTTTCGGGCGGAGGACGATTAAGCGAAACTTTTTCGGGGGGAGGGCGATAGACAATACTTTTTCGGGCGGGAGGACGATTTTGAGTAATACTTTTTTTGGGGGGGAGGCGATTGACGAAAAACTTTTTTTGGGCGGAGGACGATTAAGCGAATACTTTTTTTGGGGCGGGGGGACGATTTTGGCGAATACTTTTTTTGGGGGGGGGGGGCGATTAGAGCGAATCTTTTTCGAGCGGAGGACGATTTGAGCGAAAAACTTTTTTGGGCGGAGGACGATCGAGCGAAAACTTTTTCGAGCGGAGGACGATTTGGCGAATACTTTTCGAGCGGAGGACGATTAGAGCGCATACTTTTTCGAGCGAATACTTTTGGGCGGAGGACGATTCGAGCGAATACTTTTTCGAGCGGAGGACGATTCGAGCGAAAACTTTTTCGAGCGGGGACGATTAGAGCGAATACTTTTTTGAGCGGAGGGCATTCGAGCGAATCTTTTTTTGAGGGAGGACGTTAAACGAAATTTTTCGACCGGAGGACGATTAGAGTAATACTTTTTTGGGCGGAGGGCATTCGAGCGAAAACTTTTTTTGGGGGGGGATGATTTGGCGAAAAACTTTTTGGGCGGAGGACGATCGAGCGAATACTTTTTCGGGCAGGGACGATTTGAGCGAATCTTTTTCGGGGGGAGGACGATTCGAGCGAATACTTTTTCGGGGGAGGACGATTCGAGCGAAACTTTTTCGAGCGGAGGACGATTAGGCGAAAACTTTTTCGAGCGGAGGACATCGAGCAAATACTTTTCGGGCGGAGGGCGATTAGGGAATACTTTTCGAGCGGGGACGATTAGGCGAATACTTTTTTGAGCGGGGACGATTCGAGCGAATACTTTTTTGAGCGGAGGACGATTAGAGGAATACTTTTTCGACCCGGGGGACGATTAGGCGAAACTTTTTTTGGGGGAGGACGATTCGAGCGAATACTTTTTTTAGTGGAGGACGATTTGAGGGGAAAAATTTTCGAGCGGGGGACGATTTTAAAACGAAAACTTTTTCGGCGGAGGACGATTAGAGCGAATACTTTTTCGGGGGGAGGGCGATTAAGCGAATACTTTTGGGGGGGAGGACTTAGAGCGAATATTTTTCGGGGGAGGACGATTAGAGCTAATACTTTTTCGGGCGGAGGACGATTAGAGCGAATACTTTTTCGGGGGGAAGGGCGATTTGAGCGAAAAATTTTTCGGGCGGAGGACGATTAGAGCGAATACTTTTTTGGGCGGAGGACGATTAGAGGAATACTTTTTCGAGGGAGGCGATTCGAGCGAATACTTTTCGGGGAAAGGGCGATTCGACGAAAACTTTTTCGGCGGGGACGATTTTGAGCGAATACTTTTTGAGCGGAGGCCCATTAGAGCGCATACTTTTTCGAGCGAATACTTTTTTCGGGGGGAGGACGATTCGAGCGAATACTTTTTTTTGAGCGGAGGGCGATTTGAGCGAATACTTTTTTGAGCGGAGGGGGGGGGGGATTTTGAGCGAATCTTTTTCGAGCGGAGGACTTCGAGCGAATACTTTTTCGAGCGGAGGACCAAATTTAGTTTTTCCTTATTTGCCTACGGACAATTTGCTTAAGTAAAATTGTGTGTTTTGCTTTTTAGATATTATAGGATTATTTTTTTGCTTTAAAATTTTTTTGATGTTCACTTTAACAATTTTTTGTATATTAAATTTTTAAATTTTTTAGCCTGAGATGCCCAAGTGACTTGGCAAAAAAAGTTGCACCGTAAGAATATAAAGAACTCAAGAAAGACGAGTGTCTTTGCCCCCTGAAAAATATCGTATATTAAAATATTTATAAATATATATATTATATATTTTTATTATATATATATATATAAATATAGTAAGGTATGATATACTATATATATAATATATATTAATAGGGTATATATATATAGAATTTATAAATATAAATATATATATATATATATATATATATATATATTCTATATATAGTATAGTATATTTAGAATATAGATAGTAGTACAAAAATCTATATATAAGTATATAAAGATTATATATATATATATTATAGAGTATAAATAAAGTAGATATATAGTATATATATATATATATATATATATATATATTATATATATATATATCTATCTTATATATATATATATATAGAATATTATATATAATATATATTATATATATATAGTATAATATGTATAATATATATATATATATATATATAATATATATATAGAGTATAGTAGATATATATATACTACTATCTATATCATGTATATACATGTAGTATAATTATATAATTTATTATATATATAGTATATTTTATATATATATATTATATATATTTAGATAGTGAATATGTATATTATATATATATATATTTATAGCAGAGGTCTATATATGTATATAATATATATAGATATATGGAGATATGATATAAGTAGTAGTATTTTATTATATATATTATTATAATATAGAGATGTGATAGTAGTATATATATATACTTATATATATATATATATATTTATATATATCTATATAGCAAGTATATAACTATAATATATATATATATATATATATCATATATTAATATATATATAAATGTATAGTATATTCATATATTATATATATATATATACTATCTATACTAGATATATAGTATATATTTGAATTATATTTATATAAATATAAATTTATATATATAATAAATTTCTATATTATTATAGTAATATCTATATAGGTATATATAATATACATAGATATATATATACATATATATAGCATATTATATAGAAATATATATATACAATATATATAAAATATAGTATTTATATATATATAGATATACATATTATATATTATATGTATATATATATATGGTAGATATATATATAAATATATATATATATATAATCTTGTATAGTATATATATATATATATATATCTAGTAGTATATAGACTAGATATTGAGAATATATATTAAATATATACATATATAAATATTTATATCGCAATCTAAATATATATAGATCTAATATATAATATATATATATTAATATATGATATATAGTAGTTAAAAATTTTAATATATCGATAGATATGAGTTATAATAATATATAGTATATTTATGTATATATATTTAGTACTATTATATAATATAATATATATATATATATATATTATATATATATAGTATAATAATATATATATTATAATATATATCTATATAGGTTAGTGATATATAAGGTTTATGATGTAAAATATATATATATATTATATAGGATATATATATATTATATAAGTATATATATATATATACTATATATAATATATATATATATATATATATATATGAATAGTAATAGTATATATATATATATATATATATATATAGTAATAAAGTATATATAACTATAAATAATAAATATAAAATATATAAATATATATAAAATATATATATATAGCTATATACATATATATATATTTATTTATCATTATGTACATATATATATTTATTATTTATATATATATATATATATTATTTATATATACTATATATATGTAATAGTAATAATATATATATTATATATATATATGATGGTAGATATATACTATAAACAAATATATATATATATATATATAGTATATAGATAAAAATATGTAAGGTATATAATAATATAAAAAATATATATATATATATATCATATATATATATATATATATTATATATATATATATATATATATGTATAATATGTATATGTAGTATATATGTAGTATATATCAAAGATATATTATATATATATATATATTATGATGATATAATGTATAAATGTGATAATATATGGAGTATGATATAATATATATATATATAATATAAATATATATATATATATATATTTATGGATACTACATATATAGATATAGATATTATAATAGATAATATAGAATATATATATGCATAGATATTATTATACTATAAATATAGATGAAAAGGTATAGTAGGAGAGTATATATATATATATAGGTATATATATATATATCTATATATATATATATATCTATATATATATATGTATACATAATAATATATGTAAATATATGTACGAAGTATATATGTATATATCAATATATATAGATATCTAAATACGTCATATAATATATTATATGTATATATATTATATACTATATATATTATATTATATATATATATATATATATATTATATATATATATATATATATATATATATAATATATATATATATATATATATAATATATATCTAGATATATAATATATATATATATAGTATAGTATTAAGTATATATATTGGACATATTATTTATATACTGATATTTTGCACCCAGGGTGGCCAAAGACACTCGTCATTCTTGAGGGTTAGACGCGTGCAACGTTGTCGCACCAAAGACAGCGTTGTCAGCATCAGAGGCTAAAAAATAATTTATAAATGTAGTATAGAACAACTGTTAAAAGGACTATCGAAAAATTAAAATAATAGAAATAAATCCATATATTACTAAAAAAGCTAAACACACAGTTAACTAGGCAGGATAGTCCGTAGGCAACTAAAGCGAATAAAGTTGATCCTGCTGTACGAAAAAGTATTAGCGCGAATCGTGTCCTAGCTCGACGAAAGAAGTATTCGCTTGATGTCCTCCGCATCGAAAAGAAGTATTCGCGCGAATCGTTCCTCGACTCGAAAAAAGTATTCGAGCGTGCTCGAATCTGTACTCCGCTTCGAAAAAAGTATTTGGTCTAATCGTATCTTCCGCTCGAAAAAGGTGATTCACGACTGAATCGTCGACTACCGTGGTGCCAAAGTTATTCGGAGCTGATCGTCCTCCACTCGAAAAAGTATTCGCTCGAATCGTCCTCGCTCGAAAAAACGATTAGCTCTATCGTCCTCGAGGAGCGAAAGAAGTACGGCCGAATATACCTCCGCTCGAAAAAGTAATCGCTCGAAATCGTCCTCGCTCCTGTGTCCAAAGTATTAGCTCGAATGTCCTCCGCTCGAAAAAATGTATTCGCTCGAATATTCCTCCGCTGAAAAGTATTCTCGAGCGATATCGTCCTCCGCTCGAAAAAATTATTCGCTCGAATCGTCCTACACGCTCGCAAACAGCTATTCGCTGGAATCGTTCCTCCGCTCGAAAAAGTATTCCGCTCAATAGTCTCCCTGTCCCCGACTCGAATCTTCCTACGTCGAATATCCTCGCTGAAAAAGATTCGCTCGCACATCGTCCTCCGCACATCGGAAAAAGTATGACGCTCGCTCGCCTTCCGCTTCACACGAAAAGTAGTCGCTCTATCGTCCTCGCGGGCTCGAGAAAAAGTATTCCGCTCGAATCGTGTCTCCGCTCGAAAAAGTTAGTTCGCTTCGAAAAAGTATTCGCTCGAATTGTCCTCGGTCGAAAAAATTCTTTCGGTCTAATCGTCCTCCGCTCGAAAAAGTATTCGGTTAATCGTCCTGTCCGCTCGAAAAAGTATATAATCGTCCTCCGCTCGAAAAAAATATTCGGCTAATCGTCCTTCCGCTCGCAAAAAAAAAGTCTTCAGATCTATCGTCCCTCGCTCCGAAAAAATATTGGTCTAAACGTCCTCCGCTCGAAAAGTTTCACCGGTATAAGGGATCCTCCGCTCGAAAGAAAATATTCGGTCTACTCGTCGCTCCACACAGTCAACAAGAATTTCGGTCTACTTCGTCCTACCGTCGGAAAAACGATATTCGGTCTACTCGTTCCTCGCGCTCGAAAGACAAGTGATTCGCTCGAATCGACCTCCGCTCGGAAAAAAGTATTCGCTCTAATATATTCTCTTCTCTCTCTCTCTCTGCTTCTCTCTTCTCTCTCTCTACTCTCTCTCTCTCTCTCTTCTCTTCTCTCTCTACTCTCTCTCTCTCCTCTCTCTCTCTCTGCTCTCTCTTCTCATTGTCTATCTATTAAGTAACCCTGGTCTTATTATATCTCCATTATCTTTTTTCCTCTACCTCTCATCGCTCTTATTATGTCTTCTCTCCTTCTTTCTCCCATATCCTCCTTCCCCTTCTCCTCTTATATCTCTTATCTCTCATCTACTCTCTCTCTATCTCTCTCTCTCTCTCTCGTGTCCCTCTCTCTCTCTCCTCTCTCTCTTCACTCTCTCTCATCTCTCTCTCTCTCTCTCCTCTCTCTCTGCTCTCTCCTCTCTCCTTCTTTCTCTCTCTCTCTCTCTCCTCGTCTCTCTCACTCATCTCTCTCTCTTCTCTCTCTCTCTCTCTCTCTTCTCTCTCTCTCCTCTTTCTCTCTCTCTCTCTCTCTCTCATCTCTCTCTCTCTGACGACATTTATTGATAAACTTGCGGTCCAGATGGCTTGAGAAGGGACCCTTGCTGCATCCGGTTTGTCCGAAGTGTGAGTCCTCGGGGACCACGTTGAGCGAGGGGCAGCGAGGAGACTTGTAGTTTTTCTGCCTTGGGACGCACTGTCTTTGTGGTGACGCGCACTACGGACTCCATAATTCACACTGCTCAGTCCCATCTGACATTGTAAAACCGAGATGATTGGTTGGTGACCGGGAGAATTCCGCCACTGCTGAATGTGCTGATTCACAACTTCTTCGCGACACCAAAACTCTTGCTGCTCGGGGAAGCGCCGCTGCTCGGTTCTCGTCGACCAGGATGCTCTGCAGATCCGAAGGAAGGTGGCAGCAAGCAGCTGACCGGGTCAAGTTGACCTCTCGCGGAAACCCACCACGTCTTCTCTTGCCATCGCTGCAGACAGGAGTGCTGAGTCCGTCCACCTCGTCCATCGACGACATCGGAAAGTGTTGCGGACGGCGACAGAGGAAGAGCCGTCAAGGATTATCGAAACCAAGACAGGAGCCCCGCCGCACGGTTCATCCTCCTTCATTGGGACGGGATGAACTTTGCGGGGATCGACAGTCCAAATGTCGATCGCTTTGGCCATCGATGTCACCAGTCGTCCCTTTTGCGTAGGAGAGAAGCTCCGGCTATCCCTGACCTTCGCGCATGGGTGACCGGAAGAAAGCAATGGCAGCACAGTCGAGGAGACCATCAGACACTGGAAAGTTCGAAAGACAGAGTTGAGATCTCGCTTCCCCAGACCCCGAACACCCACACAGGTCCAAACACGGGATGTCCCTTGTGGCTGGTGCAACACTCCTCGACCAGAAGTGTGAGGTCGCGTCCGTTTATGAAAGTTGCGTGCGCCACCACGTTATGGAGCTCATCTGGCCTCAGCCATTCAAGGCCACCTCGGCGACAGCTAGGTCTGCCAGACGTTCAAATATTCAAACGGTTCCAAAGCAATGGCCCACTCTCATAAAAGCCAATGTAGATCATCAACGGACCCACGATTGGTGGAAACCATGACGAATGAAGAGGGCCGACCTTTGAGGCTCTTGGCCAAGGCAGCCGCAATCGCCAAGAGACGATTATAAAGAGTTAAGCGGAACTAACAGCAAAAGGCCATTAAGGGGGGTTCCCAACACTATCCGCAAAACAGGAGGCACACCAATACGGGGCTGGATGGACGCAGGCGATCATACACGCTCAAGAATGACAGATGTTTTAAAGGAGCGCTGGTTCGAACTCACGCCGCGGGCATGCGTAGGTCTTCCAGGAGATGAGTGTGATTATCATCCTACTCTACGCCCGTGCTTATGTTCAAGGCCCTACACTTGGCCGCAGGCCTCTCTTTCAACGATCTCACTCTCTTCCATGCTCTCCACAAGTACAGAGACTTCAACTCAAAGATCTCGGAGGCACGGTGAAGGACTTACAAGCGGCACTTTTGGTACTTGGAACGGACCTTGTGGCACTTGCCTTGGTTCAGCGACAAAGTCACGATCGAGGGAGAAGACCAAAATGGTGGAAAGTGACCTGACCCGGAGCCTCGACGAAGAAGCGAGTAGGAAGGCGACAGCACCCGAAGGATGCTACTTCGGTCACTTTGAGTGAATTGTCACAAGGAGGCACTTTTCTCCTTCCCGGAACTGAAGTTGGATGCTCGTTTCTCCAATCTCCTGTGCTAGCTGGAAGGGAAACCGAGGCGATACACAACCAGGGCGAGGAGACCGTCCAACATCTGGCAGTGACCATGCTCTGCGGGAACGGGCGATCAAAACTTATCACTGATTCTTCCCAGATCCTCACCAAGGAGAGAGCGATCGACAAGGTCTCTCTGCCAAGCTGTTTCGAGCGCCAGGACGGTATGAACCTGAACCTTTAACTGTTAATCTTAGAGAAGGATATACATAATCGTTCAATCGTTCTTTCAGTCATGTTTGCAGTTTTCGTTTAAGAGGCGTCCGGAGTGCCATCCTTATCCGTTCCTTGTATCGTGTCCCCGTAATATTATCCTTGTCTCCCCTGCTGTCTCGTGCCCTGTTCCTCGCCTAGTTAGTTACCTCACTGCCGAGCCCATAGTTACGTTTCTGTGGCCATATCTAGTGGAGGTGGCATAAATACCTTGAGCACATGAATATTGTGATGAGTTGTGGCAGACACACATCAACTATCCTGTACCCCCCCCTACAATCTGAAGATTCCCCTGCACCTTTTTGTGCTTTGTTATCTTGCCCATTTCTCCACACTCATTCATGTGTGGCGTCCGCGCTTTCACCTTTAATTTTTTTGAACCATCCCAATAAATAATATAATACGAGATTATATATAAAGATATATATATATATATATATATATATCATATATATATATATAGCTATATAATCTATATATATATATATAATAAGTATTATATAATAATCATATATATATATATATTATATTATAGTATTGGATATATAGGTAGATATATATATATATATATATATATAATATCTAGTAGATGTGATATATTAATATATATATATATATATATATATTATATATAATATATATATATTATATAATATACTATATATATAATTATATATATAGATATTAATATATATATTCATAGTAGATATATATATTCAAGTATTATTGATTTATATATATATACAATATATATATATATAGATCACTATATCTATTGAAATATTAAATTATATATATATATATATATATAAATGTATTAATATTATTACAGATATATATATCTATATTATATATAATAATACTCTACATATATATATATATATATTTACATACTATATATATATTTATCATACTCTTCTATAATATAATATAAAATGTATATATTTATATTTATATATATATATAAGTATATATATAAATAATAAATATTTATATTTATCTTATATAAATTATATATTATATATAATATATTATCTTATAATATATGTATAAATATGTTCTATATTTAAACCTACATACATATATATTTAATATATATACTAATATTTAATATTAGATATTACATACCATATAGATATACTATATTTATTATGTATTATATAAAAAAAAATTCTATATACCCCCACATATCCATTATATATATATATACCTACTATTATTATGATGATATGAGACTCTATACACACTATATATATATGATATATATAGATATATTATAGATAATTATAGATATAAGTAGAGATATACTGATATATAGTAAATATATATATATTCAAGGTATCTATATATCAAATATATATATATTTAATATATTGGATATATAATATATATTAAAACAGCTATTATATGTATTAATAATATTATATTAAATATATACTATGTAAAAGTACTATCATATATAAATGTCTAAAATACATAATATATTAATATATATTATATATACATATATGAAATATAATATAATACTCTATATATATATATATGAAATCTATCTATATGATTGAAATAATAATATATTAAAAAATATACATAGAAATAATATATTCTATGTATATCATTAAAATATATATCATATTAAACAATATATATATTAAATATATACATATATGATAAATTATAGATATAGAATATGTATATTATATATATAAATAAATATATGTATATATAGATACTATTATATGTATATATTATAACCTATATATATATACTACTATATATCTATAGATCATAAATATAAAAATATATATATTATATATATATATATATATATATACTCATCATATATATATATATACATAATTGTATTTATACATACTATGATATATGGTATATATATATAACATCTATATATATATAATGTATCCTATATAATATATATAGTATATATATATAATATGTATATATATATGTACTATATATATATAAAAAATATATATATATGTATCACTATATAAATATATACTATATATCACTATACAAAATAATATAATATATATATATAATATAAATATATATATATAAATATGCACTACTATATACTATATATATATATTATATAATACTATTATATGTCATATGTATACTATATACTTATATATGCGATATACTATCATATATATGTAACTAATGTAGAAATATATCATACTATCATATACTACCACAACTATTTTTTATCTATATATATCAATCAAATATATATATATATATATATAATATACTATATATATCACTATATAAATACCTTATATATCATATATATATATATATATATATATATGTATATGTACTATCCGTATATGTTACTATGATATGTATATATAATATAAATACCTATACATATATATATATATATAATATAAATATATATATATATATATATATATATATATTATATGAGTATATATATATTATATATATATATATAAATATACCCTCTATATATATAAATAAAAATCTCTATACACAAAATAAATCTATATATAAAATATATATATATATAAATATAGAAATATATAGATAAGAGATATATATATGAATAGTATATATATGTAAAAGATATGAAAAATATACAATATATATAACATACCTATAATATAAAGAAAATATACCAAATAGATGGTCAAAACATATATAATATATTATATATCATATATATTTATATATATATATATTTATCAACTAAATATATAAATTTAAATATATATATAATCTATCTATATACTATACTATATAATCTATATCTATATATCATCTATATATATATCTATATTTATTATATATATATATATATATATATACATATATATATATATATATATATCTACTAGATATACTTAAATATAAATATATTCATATATAATATATTGCATATATATATATAATATATATAATATATATTCTATATATATCTTATCTTAAATAAACTATATAGGTTTACTTTATATATGTTTATGTTAAATAGATTATTTACTATAACACATATCTATATATCTATCAATATTATATATATTTATATATATCAACTATAATATATATCATATATATATATCTATATAATATATATACTATAATTAATATATATTATAGATAAATATAAATACAAATATATAACCTATACATATATAATATCAATATCTATCTATCTAATATATATGAATATGTATGTATAATATATATATATATATACTCCACTCATATATATACCTATACTATATATATATAGATATATAGTCTAAATATATATGTATACTATATATATATGATATATATAATAATATCGGTAATATATATATAAGATATATATATACTTATATATATATCCACTATATCATGTAACTTATATATCACTATATATATAAACATTATAGATACTAATACTACTATATATATAGAGTATATATAGTATATATAGATATCTATATAGTATATAATATATATAATATTATATACTACTACTATATATATATAACTATAACCTACTATAATCTAACTAACTATTATACTACCAGATATATACTATATATGTATAATATATATATAACTATATATATATATAAACTACATACATAATCAACTATAGATATATAATGTATATAGTAGATGGATATTTATAATAATATACACATATATATACTATATATATAAGACTACCTCTAGAAATACATTGTAATAACTATATATAATATAATAGATATATACGGTACTATGGATAATACATATATACTTATCATCTAATCATAAGATCATATTCAACATAATCATAATATATATAGAGCGCCCGCTATCCCCGCCTGGGAGGTACTTTCTGATCGGGACGCCCGCCCCAAGCCTCACCCCCTACCCTCCCCCCCGCCCCCCCCCCCCTACCCCCCAGAAACCTACCACGCCCCCCAGCCTCCGCCCCTTATGACCCCCCATCCACGCGCCCCCCACCGCCCATCCGACAGGGGGGGGTGGGGGCCGGGGGCGGGGGGGGGGGGGGGGTCCCCCTGCTCCCCCGTTTCCTTCACTCACCTCCACCCCTCCCCCACTTCTCCATCCCACTCCCCTCCCACACCGTCCGCACTCCCCCCTCCCCCCCCCCTCTCTACTTTCATTTATCCACACACCTTCCCCATCCCACTCCCCCTCCCTTCTCTCTCCCATGTCCTATCTTCTTCCCCTTTCCCCTCCTCATCTTCTCCACTTCACCCCTCTCCCATCACATTTTTTTTCCGTATTCCTCATTTACCCCTCGCACTGCTCCCCCCATTACACCTTCACCACGCCTCTCCGTCCGCCACCCATTCCCACTCTCTCCCTTCTCCATTTTCGGTCTTCACCTTAGGGCGAGACACAGCTAATAGTGTTTTTCTGGAGGCTTATAAATGCTAGAGTTAGAAAAACATGTGATAGCATTGTGGCAGTGCAGACACGGTCGATTTATGAGGGAGTCGACCTCCCCCTCTTTCCCACCGTATCTTCTATAATTATATAACTCTCACATACACTATCAATTCACCCAAACAATATTTTTCAGGTGTCGTATTCCATCGGCGACAGAGAGACGGACCGGACGCTCGAACGCGCCGTTGGGCGGACCACCTCCGAGAGAGACCACCACTGCCGAGAAGACCAGCCGGCCCGCAAGTGCCGTTCGAGAAAGGTCGGCCGTTTTTGGAGGGGACAGAGGTAGCGTAGCAGCCGACTACCTCTCGAACGCTCATAATGAGGCTCGGTGATTCTGTAGAGAAGACGTCGGGACCCGCAATCCCGGTGGTCGTGGTCGCTGTGAACTCTCAAATGTAGAGGCCCTGGAGCATGTCCGTTAAACCTGAAAACGCCACAGGCACACCGCCACAGACACCGTTGCATACTACACCAGGCAGTATCCGACGGAGATGAACATTACCTCAAAGCCATGCATCCTGTTAACCTTACTTGAAGACGCCAACCCAGTCAGGAACGATGTCCCATTCCTAGACGTTATATCACAACAAAAACGCTTAAGGACAAAGAAGTTCCAATCCTATATTTCTATTCATCGAAAAAATGTAGAAGCGCATGTGATCACCAGAAAGAATTGGAAACACTCTGAAAAGTAAAGCAGGTGAAGTAGTAAGTGATCATCTGGTAGTAGCGACTGTCTCCAAAAAAGTCTTCCAGAACATCAACACATGAATCAGAGTTCTATGCTCCGATCTGCGTATTCTGTAGCAAGGCTCAAGTTTCAAAAAGCAATCCCAATACACGGAAACACTACGCAGCTTCAAATAGAGGTAGTAGAACAACATTTTCTCACCACCCCTCTAAGAGAGAGTGCCGTCAGAAATGGCAGACGGCAGGATGATAGCCACTAACCACAGTAGACGAGACATTGTTGCCGCAAGAGCACACTACCAGCTTAATGCTATAGGAAATTACACTATAGGAACAAATGAGAGACAAGGCAATGAGACTGCGAGAGGAAGTAACAGTAGAATTCTATACCGTGTATCACAAAAGGTTGAAGGAGAAGCTACAAAGAATTTACACGAATAATCAGAGAAAGATATATATCCCCACACAGAGGATATATAACCACAGTATCACCTCATGACCACAAAATTGGAATCATTAATGTTGTCTTGGTGGAGTAATCTCTGAAGGATTCAACAAAGAAGAATATGACAAGAAGGACTAAAATCCGAGCTTGGAGGAGTAGAAATTTTCGCACGACAAGGAAAAGTTGTTTGCTGGTTTCCATGCTGTGTCTCATTAAAGGATGTTGTCTTGCGAACATCAAAAATACATAGGGAGCCTCACAAGCTTTGGAAGGCAAACAGTCTCTACAGATATCAACAAGATCATAGACCAGGACTTGTACAATATCCGACAACGGCCATCAAGACCATGATTTTCCCCCCGTGGCCATATTACATCCGTCTGCTGTAGCTACTCATATTCGCCATACCTCAACAGATAGAGTACATGATAGAGTCTAGCTCTACATGATAGGCCCATAAAACGAAAATTTAAAAATTTCATTAATTATGGGTGTGATTTTTGGACCCCCGGCCCATTTGGAAAAGGGAAGATCAACTCATATATAAGCTGCCACACCCACAAATGCCTATCACATGTTGTTCTAACTCATAGGCATTTATTACACTTCTCACAAAAAACACTCTAGCATTCTGACCTAATTTGATACCACGGCGAGCAAAATTCGGACCGGGGCGCTGACCGGAATCAAATAATACTAATCATATATATATAATACAACTTACCTATATAATATTACAACTATAAATAGATATAAATAAACACTATATAATATATATATATATTACATATAGATATAGTTAATAATATATATAGTATACCGATATATATAAATATACATGATAATATAAATATATATATATATATATATACTATACTATATATATATATAAATATATATATATGATAATATATATAAATATATATAAATATAGATATAAAAATGATAAAATAGATATCAAACGATCATATACTAAAATATATATACAATAGATATAATATGTAGCATAAACTTATAATATATACACGCGCACACACACACACGCGCATACACAGACACAAAACACAACACACCACACACACACACGCACTCTTCAAAACACACACACACACACCAACACAC
This sequence comes from Chionoecetes opilio, assembly GCA_016584305.1. NCBI lineage: Eukaryota > Metazoa > Arthropoda > Malacostraca > Decapoda > Majidae > Chionoecetes > Chionoecetes opilio. The sequence continues at coordinate 20,050 of JACEEZ010025148.1, forward strand.
ACACAACAACATCCATACACACACAAAACAACACACAAACACACCCACACCACCCACACACACAAATACACACACACACACACACACACAAACACACACACACACATACCTACGCACACACACAAACACACACACACACACACCCACCAACAACACACACAATAACACACACACACAACACACACCAATACTAGTACACACACACACACAACACACACACACGCAACACACACACACACCACACACACAACAACACACACACACACACACACCCAACACACACACAACACACACACACACTGGGGCGAGCTCGTTGGTGTAGGGGTTAGCACACTCGGCTACCACAACCGAGAAGTCCCAGGGTTCCCGATCCCGGGCGGAGCGAAGACAGAACGGTTGGTCCTTCTTACAACCCCGAGCCCTGTCCACCCAGCACACGTGAATGGGTACCGGGTGTTATCAGCCGGGGGTTGTGACCCGCATCCCGGCCCGGTGGTGCATCGGCCAACACTAAGAACTAAGGAGAATGATCAAAAATGTTGATCTTGGAAACGGGCCGAGTAGAGGCAAACTGCTCAGGCCCTGTTAAAATACAACTAGATTGAACTAACACTAGCACGAAATACAACACACAAACACACACACACACACACACACAAACCACTCCTGTTCACATTATTCCTCCCTTTTCCTCCCGCCGCCGTCAAAGCAAACTCTCTCTCTCTCTACTTCTCTCTCTCTCATTCATCTCTCTCTCTTCTCTCTCTCTCTCTCACTCTCTCTCTCTTCTCTCCCCACTTCTCTCTCTCTCTTCTTCTCACTCTCTACTCTCTCTCTCCTCTCTCTCTCTCTCCTCTACTCTCTTTATTCACAAAAAAACCATAACATACAGACAGGAGGGAGTCACAGTCAAGGCAGGGAAAGGTAAGATAATGATGGCTGCTATGCAGCGAGAGGGGTTGGTGCTGAATCCTACAGCTAATCCACTGTTCCCAATTCTCGCCCGCACTACACTGACTCACTTCCTCGTGTGTGTGTCGTGCTGTGTGCGTAGTGTGTGTGTGTGAGTGTGTGTTGTGTGGTGTGTGTATGTGTGTAGGTTTGCTTGAAACTATACACTACAGAACATAAGGACCCCAAGCATACCACGAGCCGTGAGACCTACACGATCGTAGTTATAACACTTGACATTTAAATCTTTCATATATAGCGACACATGAAATAAGAAAACACTAACATACAAATAAACTACACACCAGGACCCACACAACGAAGGACCATAATACAAAAAAATACACCCAACAAACACGTCGGCTTCACAGGACTTTCCTACACTATACCACTACGACTTAAATTCCCTCACGCCCACTTTTTATCAATCGGCCTCCTCGCCACCATTCCTTTCCTCCTCCATCCTTCACATCCTTCTGTCTATTTCCTGCCCCCTGCCTCCCACCTTCCACCTCCACGTCCCTCACGCTTCACACCTCTCCTTCTCTCTTTCCTTCCCCTCTCTTCCCACACTTATTTACACGCTGTCGCTTGTCCCTTCTCCCCCCATTACAGCCACCTCTCATTTTTACACTGTCGCCCTGTCCTCTATCCACACATTTACCACTCTCTCTCTCTCCTCTCTCCGATACAATCTTTTTGCCCGTTTGCGCGCGCGACTGAGCGCGCCCGCGAGACGAGAGCGAGCCGCCGCGAGAAGAAGAGAAAGAAAGAGAGAGAGAGATGTGAGAGACGAGTGAGAGAAGAGAGAGAGCCGAGAGGTGACGAGCAGAGAGAGAGGAAGTGGTGAGGGAACCAGAGGGAAAGAGAGAGAGAGAGACCGAGAGAGAGAGAGCAGCAAAGACGGAGCCGAAGAGAGAGAACGGAGAGAGAGCAAGGAGTGGTCGAGGGAATGCGGGAGAGAGAAGTTATCCTAGTCAACGGCCATTCATTCAATGCTTCATGCTTACCATACTGTCCACTGGGGTGGGCTATCCAATAGTTGCCTCTAAAACAAGTGATATAAATGAATACCCACACCAAAACACTTCTATGCGAAAATACGATGGAGTTTCAAATAGTCCTATACCACAATAATACCGGTGATACTTGTAGAAGAATACAATTGTCCCTTGGGTATATCTGTATAAGGCATAACAAGCAGGGCCTGTGTATTACAGGAATACAAATGGGGCTACTCATACCTCCCCCCTTGAGCGCAGAACCAAGTTAACCTGTAGCTGCTTTAGATAAAATGGCAATTTTTTTTGTTTTTCCTGGAACACTAAATGTGTGGGTATATTTCGATATTGAAGCACTAAACAGCTAAAAAAAAGTACCTACATAAGCTGAATGTTATTTCAGCCAGAAACGGTTAGGTTAGTTAAAATTAATTGTAACGAGATGGAGCGTCGCTTGTTTCTATACATTTGGATTTTATGTGTTAAAGAATGAGTGGTA
>JACEEZ010025148.1:30000-67500 GCA_016584305.1 Chionoecetes opilio
TTGGGAACGCAAATGTCCTTGTGGGTTCAATGACTTCATTCAACATCGAATCGCCCTCAAGTACCAGATTTGACCTGGCAACCCGGGAAGAAGAGGCCCTCTCACACGTCGCCCTCCGTGTGCCTTCACGGCACGAGTGAAGGAGGGCCTCACCAGCCCCCGCGTGCCTTCATTGCACGGGGCAGGGCGGCCCTCACCCGCCCCCACGTGCCTTCACAGCACGAGTGAAGGAGGGCCTCACCAGCCCTGCGTGCCTTCACGGTACGGGTGAAGGAGGGCCTCACCCGCCCCCGCGTGCCTTCACGGCACGAGTGAAGAAGGGCCTCACCAGCCCCCGTGTGCCTCCACTGCACGGGGCAGGGCGGCCCTCACCCGCCCCCATGTGCTTTCACGGCACGAGTGAAGGAGGGCCTCACCCGCCCCCGTGTTCCTTCACGGCACGAGTGAAGGAGGGCCTTACCCGCCCCCGCGTGCCTTCACGGGACGGGTGAAGGCACGGGGGGTTTAGGTACCGCAGAGTCTCTTCCTGTAATCTAATACTCATAAAAGTGTTTTTAGCCCAAACCCCACTTCAAAATTATTAAATCGACATGGGACCAAGCCGCTTTCCACCTACGATTTATTTATCACTATTATATTCATTATCACCCTTATTCACTCTCTGCACAGCTATCATAGGGTATTAGCAAGGTATTATCACCCTTATTCCCTCTCACACAGGCATTATAGGGTGTTAGCAAGGTATTAACACCCTTATTCCCTCTCACACAGGCATTATAGGGTATTAGCAAGGCATTAACCGCCTTATTATCTCCCTGCACAGCTATCATAGGGTATTAGCAAGGCATTAACACCCTTACTCCCTCTCTGTACAACTATCATAGGAAATTAGCAGGGCATTATCACCCTTATTCCTTCTCTGTACAGCTATCATAGGGTGTTAGCAAGGCATTAACACCCTTATTCCCTCTCTGCCCTGCTATCATAGGGTACTAGCAAGGCATTATCACCCTTATTTTCTCTCTGTACAGCTATCATATGGTGTTAGCAAGGCATTATCACCCTTATTCCCTCTCAGCTATTATATATATAACATTTATCAACATTTATTCATCAGTCCATGTGTCCTTCACCACCTGTCACCACCTATCACAACGTCCTCATAACATTATTGTTACTACTACTTTTATCATTAGTATTGTCATTATTAATATATATATTTTGTACTATTATTATCATTAGTATTATTATGACAATTTTTTTTCAATATTATAGTCATTGACATTATTGTTATTATTATTGCTATTGTTATTCATATTATCATTATTATTTTATCATCATAAATATCCTTATTAATATTAATAATATCGCCCTATCCGCCATTAAGCTCTGACTCACGTTTAAGCTTCTTGGAGCGCCAGAGATTATTTGCGATAGATAACACTGGGGAACAAATTTTTGTTGAGTTAGGTCTGACACTTGTTATTAAGTAATTTTTGGGTGCTGAATCCAAAACTGATCTCAGTTTTTCTCTATCACGTCAAGTTTTTGAACTGTAGGATTTTCGTTTTCTTAAAAAATATGCAAAATACTGTACATAACAGTAACAGTGCTTATTTTATAAAAAGTTGCAAATGTTAACATACAATGAAAAATGAAAGAAATAGGCATGAATATAATGTTTATTTAACATTATCATGTTTTTAGAAAGGATAAGGCTATAATTGTGTGCAGGTTAAGGAAAAAATTTTACGTTTTGTAGCTTTGTCTGGAGTGTCAACTGAGGACTATCGCGTTTGATGCTCCAACAATAGTCAGCCATCATATGCACATCCCATCTACCCTGGTAACGTTCTTCCATAACCTTCAAATCTTGGTGAAATCGTTCACCTTGCTCGTCGCTAGCAGCACCAAGATTTTCCGGAAAGTTGGCAAGATGGCTATGCAAAAAATGTACTTTAATACTCATGTTGCAACCAAGCGCTTTGTAGCTCTCCAATAGTTTCTGAACAATTTCTGTGTAATTACTTGCACGTGTATTTCCAAGAAAGTTCTTGACGATGTCTTTGAATGATAGCCAAGCATTCTTTTCAAGGTCGACATAGTACCGTTAAAAATGTTCATCTTTGATGAGCTGTCGAATTTGTGGCCCATCAAACACACCGGCCTTGATTTTTTCAATTGACAGTCCAGGAAATGCCAAGATGATGTACTTAAAAACAGTCGCCATCAGTTGACAATGCTTTTACAAATTGTTTCATGAGACCTAGTTTTATGTGCAGAGGTGGGAATATTATTTTTTTCCTGTCAACAAGTGGCTCATGTACAATGTTAGGATCTCCAGGTTTAAGATCAGATCTCGGAGGCCAATTCGTCTGAACCCAATGCTTCTCTCGAGCTCTGCTATCCCACATACAGAGAAAGCAGGGATACTTTGTGTATCCACGTTGTTGACCAAGAAGGAAGGACACCATTTTAAGGTCAACACAGATGATCCAATTGTGTTTGTCATATTGCAATAACTCAATGACTCTCTTTACATCTCCATATTCTTCACGAAGACAGACCGAATGCCCAATAGGGACTGCGCCAAACAAATTGCCATTGTGTAGAAGGACACACTTCAAGCTCCGCTTTGAGCTATCAATAAACAATCACCATTCATTTGGATTGTAGATTGAAAGCCCTAATTCCTTCAGTAAACCAGGAATGTTATGACAAAACACAAAACCGCTGGCACTTCGAAAGTACTGCAGAAATGAACTTTCTCTGGTTCGAAAGTATGATACCTTCACTCCTTGTTCAAGTATGTTTTTCTCGTTCAGTCTTGATGTTTCTGAAGCTTTTTTGGATAGGCCCAAATCACGTGCTAAATCATTCAACTCGTGCTGATCAAATCCCCTCCGAACTGAATCCTCGTGAATGTCAAAATCTGCATCATTGCTGTCACTGCGTTCTTCAACATCACTCAGATCTTCTAGAGGAGGTAGTTGTTCGAAAAATGGCACTGGAATTTCAGCTGAATGAGGCATTGGTCTTATAGCTGACGGTAGATTAGGATATTCTATTTTACTTTTATTTTTCTTGTTAAATTTCCTGATGTTTTCACTAAACAAAAGTAACAGTCTGTGGAATGATCTTTTTGCTCTCGCCAAACCATGGGGATACCAAATGCCAACTTTTCACGTGTTCCTTTGGTCCACATCTGTAATCTCTCGACACACTGCTTGCACAATTTGTGAGGGGCCCATAGCTTGTCTTGATCACCGAGTTTCACTTTAAAATATGCGAAATATGCTTGTTTGACAAATACGCTGATGCTTGCCCTCTGACTTGGAATGGTGAAACTACCACATATATAGCAGAAGGAGTCAGGGTTGTTTAGGCATTTACGACGAGACGTAGCAGGAGCAGACATGATCTGAAACAAAAGAAATATATACCTATGTAAATAAAACACTAAGCTGGAATAGTTACAAGCTTTGAAAACAAAAAAAAACAGCATAAAACGAAATAGAAATTACAATGGTATGTTGTTACAAGGTTAAGAGAAAAGCCATAACAAATCCTCCTAATTCCTACTATCCTAGCTTTCTGTTTGCAGATATTGATAGTACTGACCTATTGGGAGCTGCACACACCTCTTACCGCACTGTCTCAATTGTAACTGCACAAATAAGTTGCCACATAGCTCTCGATGAGTCAAATCGTAATCAGCTGGCAAGCTTTACTACAGCTCACAAGTGGAATTTTGCTTATCTGGAGGGTAAGCTGTGGAGAAAAAACTTGACGTGCTAGAAAACAACTGACTACAGATTTGGAATCAGCATGCCAATTTTAGTCTAAATAAGTTCAAAAATTAACCAAACAATTTTTTTTCTTCAAATTGTTCCCCAGTGTAATGTTAGAGCAGTCCTAAGGATATGATAAGTGAATAAATAATCATATATGTTAAAATAAGAAATAGGTAAATATGTACATGAATAAATACACTTTTGTCAAACAAGAAACAATATTCGTTTGAATCCGTCGATAATTCTCTTCTCATATAACATGAATTGTGTATCAATTTAATTGCAATTACAATTGCTAATTTACAATTGTGTGCAATTTAATATCTCGTAGCTTAATAACTGTTGGTCACAAAACCGGTGAACTCAGAAATGCTGAAGTTTTTCCATAAAGCGGGCATTTTTTTTTTTCGCCCCTGGCCAGTCCTTTGTGAAAATAAGTGTGATCCAGTCAGCTTTTTTGGAATTACTGGTGTTTTCAAGCGTTGTTTCGTAGGTTTTTTTCAGGCATTTGCGGAGATCTCACTAGGGAGGGAAGTGGATCCCGTTGTTCGTTCGTTGTTGGTGTAGGGCGGGAACGCTGTCTGGAAATGTTAGTTTTTTTGGTGTTGATATTCCTTTTACGTGTGTTTTCCTGCCCGTATCTACCAAATGCTCCTCTTCCTTCTCCTCCTCCACCTAATACTACTAAACTACTAAATTTGATAAATTAAAAAACTTAGCATCAGCTGACCACCTTGATTACTTCGTCTCTACGTAATTTTTTTCTCTTAAAGTATAGGAGTATGTTTTGATATTGCCACGCGAGATATATTATTAACATCCCAGGATTGATTAAGGTTAGTGGTTGTTTGAGTAAACTTACTTCATTCCTACTATTCTTCATAAGGGAACTTCCCATTTTTCTATCATCTTTAGGGACACGGTATACTTTTCCAACTATTCTCTTACATGCATGACGTACCGCAAACGTGATTTATGGATCTCTGATTTAGATGTGTGTATTGTATCACCGCAGCTATTAGACTCTGTTAATGATTTTTCTGTGGTGCATTATAGTGGCCTCCCTTCTGAACACGCCCCGATAACCATGAGAGCCACTAGCACAGGGTTTAACCTTGGTAACCTACTTGTTCGGGCAACGTCACTATGGAGGCCACGCAGCACTGCTGGGAATGGCGGGAGGTCTAGAATGATCCAAGAGCCTCTCAAGTACTATAATATCAACAAGGATAGCTTTTTGAGAAATATCACACAACAAATGCCATGCATACGGGATGATGATTTTATTCATATGTTAGAAAATTCTCAGAAGCTTTGTATGCGTGTGCTAAGAGCAGTGTTACCGAGGATGAGGAGAGAGTGGCGTGTAGATGGGATGGATTTAGGGAGATGGGAGAGGCTATTGGAGGATGAGGACGATTCAATGGAAAGCCATTAATTGGAAGGGTAACTATGATGTATCAGCTTATGGTGATGGTACTTTACCAATTGATGCAGATTTTAGGGACCACTGAACTTCCACTTTAGGAAGCTGAACCCCCCACGAGCTTTTTATTATGAAAAACCCGAATGTGACAAGATTTTAAAAATCCGTATGGACGAACCCAATTCCCCAGAGGTACAAAATCGATACGAAGGGAATTTTGAAAAGGCGTGTGGGCCAATGATTTTCCCCCAGGTGTTTCACACTTTGCCACCCCAGAGGATTTTACCCCTACCACTTTATTCAAAAACGTTTTTATTCTGGAGTTTTTCCTGTGCATGGATTTGAGCAAAATTTTTGTGATTTTCAAGAAAGGAGTTTAAAAACCAATTCTAAAACTATCGGGAAAAGGTCATAAATGCTATTCCCAAAATTGTAGGAGATTTTTTGTGCGAAGTTGAGTCAGTGGTTAAAAAACCCTATAAAGATCAAGCAGGAGCAGAACGGAAAAGGGAGTAGGAACATTTTTAGTGATGCTCAGACTTTTTACCAACACAGCAGGTTAATTTAGAATTTGATTGTTTGTGTTTTGTAGACTTCACAAAAGCCTATGAAATGTTCCCCCAACAAAAAATGTATGGTAATGAAGGGGTTTGGGTGGGGTTGGTAAGCTGGCGGCGGTGGTGGCCAGTACCGCACCACGAGAGTATCATGGGGCCCGCGTACTGACAGATCACAGGCTCAGGCAAGGCTCTCCCCCTCTTTTTTTATTTTTAAATGTTTGAATGTGAAAATTTGAACTGTTTCAGAAAAAATCACACCCGTGAGCTTTATTGAGGGTTACAATATTGATGTTTTAAAGGCGAATGGTTTTGTTTTCAACAAGTGGGAAAACATGTTTTCAAAGTTGAGGAATTGAAAAACTATTTTTGTTGTATACATGAGGGAAACAATGTAAAACCAAATTTTTTGTCATCAATAGGGAGAGAGGCGATGATGAGGGCCCTTCTTGTTGGGGGAGTGTTTGGTCGAGCACTTACTGTTACACGTTTTGGGGTTTACTGTTTAATGTGACGGTTCTGTGGTCTGCGTTTAAATAATGCAAAAAAACATTTTCTTGTCAATTGTTAAAATTTATATAATATTTAAAGAACAAAATGACATTCCTTTCATAGTGAAGGTATTGTCGTTTTTCGGTTTGGGGCGATCATGGGGGGGTGCTGATATGAAACCTATGGGGAAAGTGTAAACTGGGCACTGAACCAGCTGTTTGGGGCAGGGAAAACTACGCCAAATGTTGTTGCTACGTTTAGTCAGGTACCCGTCGCTTCCCCACCTTGTGAGGATAAACAAATAATTTTTCAAGATAAAGTGGGAGGAAGGTTTGGTATCGTTTTATTTTCCCCTTTCTTTTTGCAATAGGAAATAATTGTAGCGAAAAACATGATAGGAAAGCTTATGAGCGAAATATAAGAGAGGGAAACCCCATATGTGTTGTCTGTTAGAAAGTAAAAAGTTTTGTTAGAGAATCAAAGCATCGAGGTGTGTTGGTACAAAAAAATCTTTTAACTGAACAACGCCGCCCGATAAACCAATGAAGGCCACTAAAGCACAGGGTTGTTTTTTTTGGTTTTTAAACCTTGGGTAAAACCTACTGTTTCGGGCCAAAACCCCGTTCACTATGGAGGGCCCCACGCCAAAGCACTGGCCCCCTGGGGGAAATGGCGGGGAGGTTCACCTAGAAATGAATCACCCAAGCAAGCCCCCTCTCAATGTAACTATATATCAACAAGGACAACCATAGCTTTTTTTGAAAGGAAATATCCACACAACCACAATTGCCAATGCTCTGGGGAAAATTGATGATTTTTTAATTCCATATGGTTAGAAAATTCCTTCAGAAGCTTTTTGTACTGCCGTTGTGGTGCTTTAAAGAGCAAAGTTTGGGGTTTTTTAAACCGAGGAGAGGAGAGAGTGCGTGGTAAGAAATTGGGGGAATGGGGATTTTTCGGGAGATTTGGAGAGGCTCCTTTGGAGGATGAGGAAAAAACGATTCCACATGGAAAGCCCATAATTGGAAGGGGTAACTTATGATGGTTATCAGCTTATTGTGAAAATGGGTACTTTTTACCAATTGGAAATGGGCAAGATTTTTAGGGAAACCACTGGAAACCTTCCACTTTTAGGAAAGTAACTGAACCCCTCCCCCACCGATCTATTTTTTATTATGGAAAGAACCGAAAAATGTTGGACTTACAGATTGTTAGCATCCCCCTGGGTCCCCATGAACGGAACCCATATCTTTCCCCCCTCCAGAGGTTACAAAACATCAGAAATAACGAAAGGGAATGAAAGGGGTTTGTGACAAGAGGGGCCGGATGTGGGCCCCCAGATTAGTAATTCCCCCCCCCCCCAAGGATGGTGTTCACACTAAATTTGCCAGCCCCCAGAGGTTTTTTAACCCCTACCACCTTTTTTTTAATTCACCACCAGGGGGGGGGGGGGGGGGGGGGGTTTTTTATGTCTTGGCGTATTTTCCTGATTGCCATGGATTTTTGAGCAAAAAATCTGTTGTGGAAGTTTTTTCCAAAGAAAGGAGGATTTTCAAAACCCCAATTCCCTAATAACTATCGGGATAAGTGTTCCCCCCATAAATCTATTTGCCACAGTTGTAAAGGAGATGGTGTTTTGTGCGAATGCCCTTGGAGTTCAGAGTGGGGGTTCCAACCTTGGATTAAAAGAAATCAAGCAAGGAAAGCAGAACGGAAAGTGGATGTATGGAACATTATGTGAATGCTTCGACTTTTACCAAACCAAGCTAGTTTAAAATGAGAAAAACATTAGATTGTTTTGGTGCTTTTTTTTTTGGGTAGACCTTTCACAAAAGCCCTAATGAAAATAAATGTTTGCCCCAGAACAAAAAAAACTGTTTCCAAATGGTAATTGAAGGGGGTTTTTGTGAAATGCGGGTTTTGGGTAATTGCCCCCCTTGGCCGGCCCGGGTGGGTGGCCCATGTTTAAACAGCGCACCACCGAGAAGAAAGAAGTATCCATGGGCTCCCTGCTGGTAACTGACAGCCCATCCACGCAGGCCCGTCCCCCCCCAGGCAAGGGCTCCCCCATCTTTTTCCTACTGTTTTTTATAAGTTTGTTTTTTACTGTTTTTAAATTTAGAAACTGTGTTTTTTTACAGAAAAAGTACTACACCCAGTGGAAGCCCTGTCATTGAGTGGTTACAAATAATTGGGAATGTTAAATGGACGAACAAATGGGTTTCCTTGTTATCAACAAGGTCAGGGGAAAAAAACTGTTTTTGTTTTTTAACCAGTTTTGAAGGATATTGGGGAAGAACTATTGTTTGGTTTTTAAGTTAATAGCATGAGGTAACATGTGTAAAATACCCAAGTTTTTTTTCGGTCCCCCCCCAATCCAATAGTTGTGGGGGGGAAAAGAGGGGCCGATGATTAAGGGCCCCGTTTTTTTTTTTTTTCCCTTGTTGGCCGAGATTGTTTGGTCCGAGGCCCACTTGTAACTAGTTACACGTATTTTGGGTTTCAACTGTTTTTCCACAATGTGACGGGTTTTCTTGTTGTAAAAGTTCCTGGCTTGTTTTAAAGCTTTAATGCAAAAAGGCATACTATTGTTTCCAAAATTGGTTTTTTCAAATTTTTAATAAATCAATATTTTTTAAAGAAAACAAATAATGAAAACCAATTTCCTTTTCATAGTGAGGCGGCTTATTTGTTCGTTTCCCCTCGTGGGTTTTAAATGGGCCTTTGGGCGAGTCCCCCCCCCCCCCCCCCCATGGGGGTGGGGTGGGGGCTGATATGAAACCCTATGGGTGGAAAAAGTGGGGTTACAAACTGGGCAAAACTTGAAAACCCCAGCTGTTTTTGGGGTCCCAAGGAAGACTATACGTACGCCAAATTGTTTGTTTGCTTTTTTACTTTTGAAGTTTCAGGCTACCCGTCCGCATTCCCCCGACCCCTTGTGGAGGTATAAACCAACAAAATAAATTTTGTTTTCCCAGATTCATGTGGGCATGGGAAAAAGGGTTTTGGTAATTCGTTTTATGAAATTTTCCCACCTTTCTTTAGCAAATAGGACAAAAAAAGTAAATTGGTAGCGAACACAACTGAGAGGGAAAAGCTATTATGAGCCGAAAAAATGAATAAGAGAGGACAAACGGCCATATGGCGTCCCTGGTTTACCCTTGGTAGAAAAGCACTCCCAAAAAGTTGTTGTTAGAAGAAAATCAAACATGCATCCGAGGTGGTTTGTTTTGTGTACAAACAGAATCCTTTAACCCTACTTTTAAAACTACACATGACGACATTTTAAAACACTTCCCACGGACCAAAACCGATCCAATGTGTTTTTTATAAATAAGAATTTTACCAAGGTTTTTTCGACTCTCTGGGCCCACAATCTTAGCCAGATAAGAGAACCTTGTTGCGGCCTTGGGGAATAAGAAACGCGGGCCGGGGCCGGGGGCCCCGCTTAACCCGCATTTGGAAGGAGCCCGGGGGCCCTTGTTGGGGCAGGTGGTGGTTTTGAATGGTTGTTGCAGACTGAGAAAGGCCCAACAACGTGTGGTGAAAAAGCAAAGGTGTTGGTTTCCACCACCTTGAACACAAACACTAATAGAAACAACCAGGTAATCGCCCTGCCCAAAACTTTTGGAGGGGATCCTTTTTTTTTGCAAACCCTTTTCAAAAAGAAAAATGGTAATATGTGTAGATTTTTTAAAAATGTGGGGAATGTGGTAATATGTAATATAAAAATTTTTTTTTTAAATGAAGAACGCCCCTTGAAAAGGTTTTTTTATATAAAATGGGAAAAGGAAATAAATTTTTTGTGGTCCAAATGGGCTAAAACTACAACTGGGATGTTATAGATTTATGCCATGTAAGGTTAAGTAAATTTAGTTTTTTTTTTTTTTTATTTAAGAGGGTAATGCGGTTTTTTTTTTTTTCCCCCTTTACTTTTTAAAGTTTTTTCTTTTTTTGTGGGGTGTGGGGCGTGTGCGTGGTGCGTTGTGGCGTGTTGGCGTTGTGGGCGTGGTGGCCGTTGCGCCGTGCCCGCGCGCGGTGCGGTTGGTGGGGGCGCGTGGGCGTGTGGTGCGCGTGCCCCGTGGTGCGTGCCGGAGGGTTTGTGTGCGCGGGGTGTGGGGGCCGTGCGTTCGTGGGGGGGCGTGCCGGTGGCGTGGGGCGGGCCGTTGTGGTGGCATGGTGTGGGGGGGGGCGTGGGGGGGCGGGCGTCCCCTGTGGCCCGTGGCCGCGTGCCGCCCGGTGTGTATTTTTGTAAAATTATAGTAAAAAAAACGATTTATATCATATTTTTTTTTAAAAGAATCCATTGCTATTATCATTATTTTATTTTTAATTTATTTTTTTTATTATTATTCAATTATTATTAATTATTGAAAATGGAAAAAATCCGCAGTGTTTTTTTATTTATTTTATAAAATTTAAAATTATCCCCATTCTCATTACTAATTTAATCAAAACTATTTTACTGTTCCCCCGGTACACGTTAATATGAATGTTTAGGGAAATAATCGCTTGGAAAAAATGTGGTTTCCAGGGTATCAATCCTTGTTTTCCCCCAGCTTTGCCCAAGGGGCCCTGGCCTTCAACGGGAATACAACATTTATCCAACAATTTATTTCACCCTCAGTCCGTGTGTCTTCACCCACCTGCCAACCACCTGTTCAACAACGTCCCCACCCCTCCCATTAAGCATTGTTTTGTTGTTTTACTACGACGTTTTTATCATTAGTCTTGTTATTATTATAGAATTAATATTTTTTGTTTTTTACTATTAAATTATCTTGTAATGTTCTTTTAGACCTATTCCCACCCCCCTTTTTTACAATTATAGTCATGGAAACCATTTCTTGTTTATTCTTATTGCTTATTTGTTTTTATTCATATTTATCATTAGTTGTTTTTAATCCATCATAAATTTTTATACCCCTTGTGTTATCAAGTAATAAAATATCGGACCACATCCGCCCCCCTTTAAAGCTGGGTGACTCACTTTAAAGCTTCCTCAGAGCGGCCCAGGATTATTAATCCCCTGACAATTAAAAAAAAATTTAATAATCCGCAAACTATTTATAATAACGGTTTTTGGCGGATAAAATAATGTCCCCAAGAAGGCCCAATCTCCCCTAAGAATATGAAAAAATTAAAGGAAAATAAAGAATCTAATTATGTTCCCAAATTAATAAAAAGGTTAAAAATATGGAACAATAAATAAATACAATTTTTTGTGTCAAACCACGAACAAATTTATTCCGTGTTTGGAATCCGTTTGATACAATTTTTTATCCCCTTCTCTTCATAACCTCAAATTGGTGTGGAATTATCCTCGTAACCTTAATAAACTTGGGTTGGCCCACAAATCTGGAAATTTTGGAACCTCCAAGAAATGTTGAAAGTTTTTTTTTTCCATAAAGCGGGCCGGGCCTTTTTTTGTTTTACTTCTTTTTTTTGTTTGTCCCTTGGTCAGTCATTTGTGTGAAAAAAAAGTCTGGATCCAGTCGGCCCGTTTTATATTATTTACGGGTGTTGTTTTTAAAGCGGGTTTTTTTCGTAGGTTTTGTTTCCAGGGCATTTGGGGAGGGGGGGAGAACCTCACTAGGGAGGGGGGGGGGGGGAAAATGGGGATTCCCCCGTTTTTTGTTCCGTTTGTTGGTTGTGGAAGGAGGTTCCCGGGACGCTATCCCTGGAAAATGTTTAGTGTTGTTTGGTGTTTGAAAAAGATTCCAACCCCTGTACGTGGGTGGTTTGCCTGGCCCCCGTAAAATTCTACCAAATGCCTCCCCCCTTTTTAAAAAAAAAATTCCCCTACCCCTCCCTCCCTCTTTAATACTACTACACTACCTAAATTGATAAATTACTTAGCAATCAGCTTGCCCCCAATTAGGAAATTTACCGTTCGGCTTCAACGTCATTTTACATTTTTTCCTTAACAGTATAGGAGTAAAATGTTTTTGATATTTGCCCCACACCGAAATTGTATTTATTTAAACATCCCAGGGGACAAATCCACTTAAGGGTTTTAGTTGGGTAGTTTCCCCAGTTAGCATACTTAAATTCCCCTCTTTATTCTTTCCATAAAAAAAGAAGAACTTCCATGTTTTCTATTTTCTTTTTAGGGGACAAGGGTAAAGTCAACTTTTTTCCCAACTGTTTTATCTTACCAATTAAACCTTATTGGGGAATTAGCAAGTATAATTAAATTCCGCAGGTTAACCCCTCAAATTCTAGAACCAAATAGGTCCTCCTGGGTGTCCTGTTTCTTCCTCTTGTATTTACCCTATTTTATTCCTTTCTCCCTGCCTGTTTAAAATTATTCCCTATTCTGTGTTTTTTTTTGTGACCGCTCCTTCCCCTTAGGTTTTTTGGGGGCTCAAATAATGGGCATTAGCCGTTTATAATAAGTTCCCAAATGTAATATGAACAAAGGGGAGACCTTCGGGGGGGGGTCCCTTTCATTTGTTCCGATAGAATTTTTCACAACGCAACTTTCAGGGAAACTCCTTTCTTCACAGTCCCCCCTTAGGCAATGTTATTAAAAGTGGTTGTCCCCAGCCAATATCGTGAGAAATTGCCATATAAAAAAAAAAGTTTTTTCATTTTTGGGTGTCCCCTATTTAATCGGAATAGAATCTTCTGTGTACTAAATGGTTTTTGTTCATAATGTTGAAGAATAATTGATGAAGTTTTTAAGATTTTAAACTATATATGCAAAAATCTTAAATGTTCAGTTCCACGATTTAACCTTAAAACACTTTCAATTGTACTGGACCGTTTTTATAAACCCATGTTTTTTTGGAAAAAGGCTAAAAGGTTTTTTTGAAGTCCAATAAGAATAAATGGGACCTAACAAGATATAAACTTACTAATTTCCCAAAATAAATAAGATTTTCTTTGAAAAAAAAAAATTTTTTTGAAGCAGTAAAATTTTGTGATCAAAAAACCCCTTTTTTTAACCAATAATTCCCATTTATTATGGAAAAAAACTAAAAGAAAAGTTTTATTGCTTTTGAAGTAAAAGAGAAAAAAATACTTTTTTTTCCAGAAAAACCGCCCGCCCTTAAGTTTTTTGTAGTTAACTGTTTTTAACATGGATTTTTGTTCCACATTTCAAACCATGTTTTTTTTCACAAGTTTTTTTTTTTTTTTTCTTGAAAGACTCTACCCCTCAAAACACTCCTCATCCTCCTTTGTTGTTCCCAACTATCCTCTTCCCAAATACTATCCATGATTGTTTTTTAATATTTTTTATTTTTTTCCATAAATTTTTTCTATTTGGCCTCCTTCCCACCAGCCCTGTCCATTGAACTGTTGGTTTTCAAGCGATGGGGTTGTCCCAATTGGGGGGTACTAATAGGTGGTGGTTGGGTTTTGAAAATAAATGTAACCTTCCACCACAACCACCACCAAACCACCCACCACCACTGTTGTTTCTTTCCAATAGCCCTTCAAGTTTTGACATGTGTTTTTAAGGATGCCTTTTCTCGAGCCCCCTTCCCAAAAGCCCCCTCTTTACGCTTACTGCCCGAGTCCATGATGGAAAGTAAAAAAAATAAGAGGTTGTTAGAAAAGCACGACCCAAGGAAGACCCAAAATCTCGTTTTTTTTAATTGGCTGTTCCGACCTCTCCATTTTTACTATAATTTTTTTTTTTTTTTTAAATCCGGTTTGTTTTTGCGGTCCGCCCTATTATGAAAGGGGGTCCCGAGGCGAGGGCCCCAGGGGGGAGGCAGGTTCCATGGAAGGCGGCCTGTTTTTTTAGAAGGAGGGTACGAAAACAACACAACAAACAACAGAGTCATGTAAATTTTAAAACCATAAGAAGTGGATCCAATATTTTGGTCCCCACCCCCTGCGATCACTTAAAACTTAGAATTTAATGGAAAAATGCTCGGTTTTTTTTTTGCTTTCTTTTAATCCCCATCTATGGTTCCCCTTTGTGAAACATGACAACTGAAAGGCCCCGTGTGGGGGTGGAAAGCGAGGAAAAGGAACACCTGTTTTTTGGAAACATTTAAAACTTCCTTGGCGGTGGATCGTTGTTTTTTTTTTTTTGTCCACCCTCCAATTATGCCGATTTTGTTTTTTTTTAAATTGGTTTCATTTTTGTTTCCCCCCCCTATGTATTGTTTGGGTTTGCAATGAAATGGCCACCAATAAAACAATGTTAAAAATAAATTAAGGGGTTGCAGGTGTTGCGTAAAATAAGAGTTTTTACTTTAACATAACGTGTTATGTTTTAACCTGTTGCCCTCAAGCCTGGTGGAACGCCGCGCACTTCCCCCCCCCCCCACACCCCCACCCTTGGTGCCGACACCAAACACAGAAAACATTTTTAAGCTTAATTTTCAACCGAAACAAAAGTAAGTTTTTAATTAATCAACTTTAAGGTTAATTTAAATTTAAATTGTGATTTTTAAAAAAAAGAAACACTCGACACTATTTAACAAATGAAAGGATGAAAAAACTAATAATTTTCCCGAACAAATTTAAGGGGCCCCTTCCAACAAAAAATAAAAGAGATGGCTGAATTCCATGGACCGGGGGAGGTGGCGGGGTTCCCGAGTACCCCCCGGGTAAAAGATAACTTTTTATTTGCAGTGTGGGGGGTGTTCGGGATTTTCCCCAAGTTGGGTTTTTGGGCCATATGAACAGCACCAGGTGAAATTGGTGGGGGATTGGTGGGGTGGTTGGTGCATGGAAATGGTGGTGGGTTGGTGGGGTGGTGGTGGGTGGGTGGGTGGATGGTGGGGGGTTCCGTGGTGGTGGGTGGTTGTTTTGAAAATGTGGTTTTTTGGGTGGGTGGTGGGTTGGTTGGTGGGGTGGTGGTTGGTGGTGGTGGTGATGAATGGGTGGGTGGGTGGTGTGTGGGGTTGGTGAATGAGCAGAACACGATAGTAAAATGGTGGGTGCTTAGGATTTGTGGCCCCAAGTGGTAATAAGAAGTAAAGTAGGAATATAAGTTAAAAAAAACATCTCCCCTTTTTATTAAGTTTTGAGAGCTTGGTTTTTATTGGTTGGGGAATAATTCAGTCCCCCCCCCCCCCCCTTGGGTTATATTGGGCTTTTTCCCACTAAAGGATAATTTGTAACATTTGGGGGGCAGTCCCACCCCCTGTCATTTATTTAATAATATCCCTTTGCTATGTAAAATGTTAAAGAATGCAGTGACTCAATTTAATTTTAAGAAAAATAATGAAGGGTAGAAAAATGGTCCTTTTTAAAACCCCAAAAAGCATAGAAACAAAAATGGTGGCCCAGCCCTTGGGCTTTTGTTGGAAAAAATTAAGAAACCAGGAATAGGTCCCCCTTTTCAATTTCAACCCATAATAGTTAAACGAAATCCCATTAAACCCTTTTTAAAGAACCATTATACAGACATTTTTTTTGCAAGGTAAATTAAGCAACCCAAATTGACAAAAATTACATAATTTAAAATCACTTGGTTCAAAACCAGGCGGGAACGGGAACGAGCACAGCGGATTTTATTGGGCCATCAAAAACATGTTTTTTCCTTTCCCTTTCAAAGCATCATGTTTTTGTACCATTGTGTGGCTAAATTACGTACTGAATTGCAAGCGGCCACAATTTTATGTTTTAAATAGGAAATAGTTCCCCCCCCCCCCCCCCCCCCCCCCAACCCGTTTGACCCTTAACTGTGCGTTAACACATGAACCCGTGGGGAAATGAAGGCCCAGGTGATAACCGAAAGTGCAGGTTGTGGTGGGGGGGTGGAGGCCAGGGTGGGAAGGTAAAGGAAAAGAGAGAAGGTTAGGGAAATGGACCCGCCAAAGGGGGGAGGGGGGGAAGAATAAAAGTGGAAGGAATGGAAAAAAGGGGAAGTTGGGAAGGACTCATGAAGAACAGGGGGCAGGACAGATAGGATAATGGGGAATGGACCAGATGGATTTTAAGAAGGAAATAGTAAGTGAAAGGAGGGGGTAAAAAATGAACACAAAAAACAAAAAAAAAAAGAAAATTAGAGGGGGAAAGGGGGCCAAAGGTGGAAAAGTCAAACGGTATGGAAATAATTTGACATGTGTGGATAGCCTTTTGGTTGGGTATAGAAGGTGGAACCTTTTTAGGGCAGTTTGGGTATGAGATTTGAGTTTTAGAACGAGGAAAAGACCTTTGGGCCTGGGAACCTAAAAATTAAAAAGGTGAAGATTGAACCGTGAATATTAAAGGCTTTGTTTTTTATGGTGGTTTGTTCCCCGTGGTTTGGGGTTGTTTTTGGTGGTATACAATTAAACCTTTTATTTTACCAAGAATTTTTATTATTGGGTGTGGGGGTAGTTGTTGGGTGGGTTGTGGGGCCCCCTGTGCTTGGTGGGGGGGTGGTGGGTTTTTTGGGGTTTTCGAAACCCCCCCAGTTCACCATGCCCCCCCCCACCTTCAGCACTCGGGACCACCCTCCTAAAGTGGAAAATTTTTCATTGTTGATCAACCCGTCAAAAGGCCGAGGTGGAAGTAAGGGGAAGGCGCGGACCCCCTTCTCCAAACGAAACCCTGGCCCCGGTACGCCAACCCTCCCTACCCACGACTTTCCCCACCTTCAGAAATGGGGTGAACCCATCATCCCCAGCTAAGTTTTTTCCCGGCCGGCCTTAGTTGGGCATTCCTACCCCTCCCTTCCCCCTATTTTTTTTTCCCCCTTCTTCCCGTGATCTAGTTTGGGTGTAGATTAACTAGTCCCCCCCACCCCCCCTTAATTTTTCCACATTAAGTTTTTTTTTTCGGGCTGCCCTGTAACAACCATAATTTTTTGTAATTTCCTTTCCTCAAAATGGAATGAAGTAACTTCCCATGACCTTTTCCCCTTTTCCGGCTCCCCACGAGTTTGTTTGGTCCAATACTAGTTTTTTTTTTTTCCCAATCCCAAAA
The DNA here is from genome assembly GCA_016584305.1 of Chionoecetes opilio. Classification (NCBI taxonomy): domain Eukaryota; kingdom Metazoa; phylum Arthropoda; class Malacostraca; order Decapoda; family Majidae; genus Chionoecetes; species Chionoecetes opilio. The sequence goes on from JACEEZ010025148.1 coordinate 47,148, forward strand.
AGCCTGTAGAAAAGTTTTTTTTCCCCTACTCCCGTCCCTTAAGAACTATACTGGTTTGCCCCAAAATAAGTTTTTTAAAACTTGTGCCCTTCCTTTTTGTTCTGGAAGGGTTTTTGTTTTCCAATTCTTAAGCAATGTTAGTTAAATGGTTGGGATGTATGTAATTATCAATGGCCGTTGTTGTTATAGTGTATAGGTGGAAGTCCCAAAACCAGAGTGGAATAATGGATTAACCTAGATGGTGGGTATTGCAGGGGGGCACAAGTCTTGCCTGACCTTCCCGCCACCCTTTATTTGTAGTTGGCAGCATTTTATTTTTTTTATTTTTTTTTTTTATTTTTTAATTTTTATATAAAGTTAATGCCCTTTCCCCATTTGTAGGAAAGGCAACGGAGCCCCCTTTTGAAAGAGCCGCCGTACCCCACCCCACAGTTTGTTTAAGCAAGTTAGATTGTCCCCACACTAGTTTACCCCGGGGTGGGAAGGGGGGTATGAAAAGGCGGACCGATTTTCCAGCCAGGAATATTTAAGGGGAAACAGCCACTCCAGGACGGAAAGTTCCCTGGGCCGTTTTCCCCGGACTTCTTCTTTTTTTGGGTAGTTGCGATGATGGTAAATAGGCGCAAGCCCTGGGGCGGTGGAAGGGCCAATGCCGGGACAATAGTGTTTTTAGTAGTTGTTTTGTGATCCTCCCCCAATCTCTAGGCCCATTTGTTTTTGGCAATGGGTTTTTGGCCCCTTTTTTTATTTTGTCCATTGTGGGTGTTTTTGTTTGTTTTCCGAGGTAAGCCTCAGGGCGGAAAGGCCGGAATGGCCCAAAGGCCCTTTGGGTGGACAAGGGGAACCACCCCTTTCCTGGGTTTTGGCCGTGTTTCATACAAGTAAAGCGGTTTGGAAAAAAAAAGCCGTAACTTTCTGTTTCCGAGCCTCCCCCACAAGGGCGTTTCCCCACTGGGCAGAAGGTTAATGCCCTCTTAGCCCCGGTGGTTGGGAAAAATCTGTTGGTGGGTCCTGTAAATTGCCTTATCATTGGGGGCCAAACCGGGCCCACTTTAGACCGAGCCCTTGGGGGGAGTCCCCCCCTCGAGGCGAGCCACCCCCCTTGGAAAAAACCAAGGAAGGGAGGCAGTCAGTTTTTAGTTTGGTTTTTGGTGAGTCCCACACCCTGTCGAGAGAAAGGAAAGCGGGTGGGGGGGTTGAACCCCTGGGCGGCCTTTTTGACGGTTGATAACCGGCTTGCCAAGCTTTTTATCCTTTCTTGCTGATGGCCCTTGTCGGTAATGCTAGGGACCTACTACCCTCTCTAAAGGCCCCTCTAAGATTTTTTATTTCCGAGAATATTCCCACGACAATTGAGGTTAATCAGGGAAGGAAAATTATCAACGGAATTCCAAAAACGAAATCATTGGGGGTTTTCCTTGTTTTGAAACAATTGTATTTACTCCATGTCCCGATATTTTACCTTTTTTATATTTTTTGAAAATATTAGATTCTTTATTTTACTTATCCAAATTCCTAGGAACTGCCCCCTTCCCTGACAATTATTTATCGCAATATTTAATCTGCCCCGCTTTCTAAAGAAGCCCTTTAAAACGTGAGTACCCACACAGCTTGTTAAATGGGCCGGGGATTATGGGCGGGAAAATATTATTATTGATCCCAGGAATAATTTAATGAAATTGAATAAATTAAATAAAATGATTAATAATGAAAAATAACCAATAGCATTAATAAAAAACAAATAATGCCCAATTGACACTTATAATGTTTTAAAAAAAAATAGTCATAATAATAAAATACATGAATTAATAACGTTAAAAAAAAAATATATATATTTAATAATGACAATACTAATGAAATATAAAAGGTTAGCTAGGATCAACCTGAAGATTCGGTCCCAACCCCAGAATGTCACCCCCCAACCCTGAAGATCAGTCAACCCCCCCCCCCCCCCCACCACCCCAGGAACCTTTTTCCCCCACCTGAAAGATCTGTTTCAACAACCCCAGGATTTTTTTTCCCAATCTGCCAAGAACCCCGGTCACCCCAGGATATCCACCACCTTTAAGGATCCGTCCCCCACCCCAGGGCCCAACATGATTTCCTAATTTTTTATGAAATTCAAGGATACAAATTATATTTCCCTTTTGTGGTTTATGCCCCCACTTTATTTGGTTGAAACAATTTCAAAAGAAAAAACCCCATGCCGTAAAATATTCAGTTTCCCAAAATACAAAATCTTTTTACAATTTACCCTTCCCGGTATAAATACAAAATTTTTTCCCCAAATAGTTAAAAACCATAAGTTCCAAAATACAGTACCATGATACATATTACACAAGTGGCCATGTGAAACAGCAAAATTGTGGTTTTGGCATATAATTTCCAAAGAGGGAATTATCTAAAAAACGATTCCCAATGCCACAAATGAAAATTCCCTTCCCTGCAAGGTTAAGAAATTTAAAAAAGCCTTTTCGTTTTTTGCAGCATGCATGGTCCTTGAAATTTATAGCCTTCCCCTTTGTGGTGGGTGTTGGTTACAAAAAGCGTTCCCCCAAAGTGTCACAAGAAATTTAGTTGTGGTTTCCGTTGGGTTAATCCACTACCTTTCCTCTCTCACTACTCCTTCACTTTTACTCCGTATGAACCAAAATTAGGGGATCAACCTGAAAAGATCCCGTCACCCCAGGATTTTTCCCCACCCCTGAAAAAAAAGATTCCGTCCAAACCCCAAATGGGATGGTTTTTCCCACCTGAAAGAAAAACCCGTCCCCCCACCCCAGGATTTTATCCCAGCCTGAAAAGATTCCGTCCCACCCTGCCCAAAACTCTGGGGGGTTTTACGGAAAACTTTTCCAGGTGAAATCCGTATATTATTTAGATTTATTGTATAAATATATTATATATTATATTATATATATAATATATAATATAATATTATATTATTATAAATAATATAATATATAAATCATATATATTATAATTATATCTATATTATATAATATTAATATATTATATATAATTAGGAATAATTATCTTATATATATAATAATTATATAGTTATATTAATATTATTTAATATAATATTACTAAAGCCGCAAAGCCCGCCCTCCCCGGGCAGAACTTTTTTTGACTAGCCTTCATGGCGGAGGGCCTATTGGGTGGGCCCCCTTTCCGGCCCACCAAACCCACAGACACTCCCTTCCAGAAAAATAGCCCCTTCTAACCGTTTCCTGAAATCCATGGGATTTGGTTTGAAATGGGTTATGTATTACGCCCAACCCCCTTCAACAATCGTCCCCCCAACCCCCATTCACGTCCCACACATTAAACCCCCTCCAACCCCAACCCATTCAACTCACCCAGTACCCCCTCCACCCAAACCACACTACCATTCACTGGAACCAACCCATTACCCCCCATCCACCCCCCTCCCTAAATTACCCCTCCACCCATCACCCCCGAACCCCCTCACTCCCCCCCAATTTCACCCATTCAACGTCCCACCCATTACCCATCACCCCACACTACCCTTCCACTGAAACCCCCATTAACCCAGTCACCCCTCTCGTTTATTCCTCACCCATCACCCCCCAACCCCATCAAACCCCCCCCAACCCATGTCACTCCACCCCCCATCCACCAGCCCCCACAACCCATTACCCATCACCCCCACCCCATTCACTCACACCCATTACCCCATCCACCCCTACCATCACCCCAAAAGTTTTCCTCAATCCTTCTGCCAAAAACCCACTGTTTTTTTTCACCAAAATTCCCTCCCCTAGTAGGCGTTATTACTATAAAATAAAATTAAAAATTAAAAAAGGGATTCAGATTCATCTCAATAACAGGGGGCTTAAAATGGTTGGCCTCTGGTCCCCCGACTCGGTTTTTTTCCCCAACCTGTTGGCCATAATGATTGGGGGAATTGGGGCAAATGGAAGGGGCGGGCCACCTAAATCGCGGAACACAACCACACACAGAGAACCCACAACCAGCGACAACACAACACCTTTTTTTCGCTTATATTATTATAGATTTAATAACCTATATTATATTTTTAATATATTATCTGTCTATATTTTATATATACTTATTAATTCTATAAATTATTATATTTTTATATAAACTATAATTAAATTAATATATATATTTAATAAATATATATAATATAATTTCTACTATTAAATAATATATATAATATATTTTTATAATTATATATATTTTATATTTAATATAATTAATCTAGTACATCCCCATATTAAACATATAAATATATTTATTATATATATATAATAATTTATATATATATTTTATATAATATATAGATATACAATATTTTATATTAATATATTACTATAAATATATATAATATATATATATATCAGAATATATTATTATATAATATTATAAAGATTAATCTATATACAATATATACTATCTTTGAAAATCCATGGGATTGTAAGAAATGTATGTTTTTATTAACGCCAAAAACCCATTCAACATCGTTCCCCCACCCCCATTCACTCCACCCATTACCCCCATTCAACCCCCCACCCCCATTTCAAACGTCACCCCTTAACCCGCACCCCCCACCCACATTTTCACTCACCCATTTACCCGTCACCAACCAACCACCATTCACTCACCCCCATTTACCCACACGCCCCCCCTTCCCCTATTCCCTCCACCCATCCCACCCCCCCCCAAAACCCATCCACAACCCCCCCACCCCATTCACTCACCCAATCACCCCCACAACCCATTAACCCATCCACCCCACCCCATTTTTCAATCAACCCCATTAACCCCCACACAGACACACACACATTTCGCTTATATTTCTTTATAGAATATAACAATATATTAATATATATATATATATGGTATATATATAACATCTCAATATAATCATATTCTACATATATATATATTTATATAAATATATCATATATATATATATATCTATATAATATTATATATCATATATATATATATATAATTCTTTAATATAAAATTATATTATCATATATAATTAATTGATCATATATATATATTATATTATAACATAATATATATATATAATATATATATTATAATAAATATATATATCATATCTATTACCCATTAATATAATAATAATATATTATAATAATAATATTATAAATTTTATTATTTCTAGATTATAATATAGATAACATATAAATACTACCATATATATATAAATTTTATCTAAATATATATTATAATATATAATATATATAATCATATAATCTAGTAATATATATATATATATCAATATAATATATAATTATATATTATATTTATAATTAATATCAATACAATTATATATATTTAGATATAATATATAATATGTATATATATATAAATATATATTAATTTTAACAATATATAATTTGTTATAATATTAAAATATATTTTCATATATATATATATATATAAATTATATATATTATATAATAATAAAATATATATAATAATGTATAATATACAATATATAAATATTATTAATAATACCCCATTAATATATATAATATTTATATAATATATAATATATGTATACATCATATAATTTATATATAATTAACCATATTATATATTATTAAATAATATATACATACATACATTCATATAATAATTTATATATAATATATATAATATATATATATATTATATATATATACATATATTCTATAAAAGTTAGAATTAAGTACTTATAATATAAATATATAAAATAATATATTTATTATTATATATAATATCTATAATTATATATATATATATAGTATTATTAAATAAAATATAACCATCAATATTAACTAATTATATTCTATATATATATATATAATTATACCAAATATATATAATATATATTATAAATTACATATATATATAATTAATTTATCATATATAATTAGTTACATTAATATTAATTACATTATCTTAAACCAGTATATAATATATATAAACCCATATTTCTATAATTATATAATTACATATAAATATAATATATTAATATAAAAATATATAAATATTAATATATCATATAAATAAAAAATATATCATATAATATATATATATTATAATTATAATATAATAACAATATATTATAAATATATTATACTCCAGTGGGCAGCCAAATGTTTGGTGGGCGGGGGTTCTGGCGGCACGGGTTCCGGCCATGGAATGCCACCGGGAAGCCCCAAAATTAATAAATCCCCCTTTTCAAATGTTTTTTTTACAAAAAAAAAAGCAAACTCGAGCAAGCGGGAATTTTTTAAAAAATTGATGACAATTGGGGCAAACAAGGGCCCCAGACTGAACCACTTTAGCAACACCGCAGGGGTTATGGAACCGGTTTAACATTTTAAAGCCCAAAATCAGTGGGGTGCCAAAGTCCCCCCCCTAGGAGGAAAACAAGTGGGAGAGTTGGCCCAACGCACTGTTTTTCACTTCCTTTTTCCCGTCCATTAGTTTGTTTACAGGATTATTTTTTTCAAAACTGGGCCAAATCGTTTTTTTATTTTGCGTTATGGCCTCCTCGGGCCCGCATTAATATTTCCCAGGAGAAAACTAATAACGCTTCCTTAATGTGCCCTTGCAAATAGGGCTGGGTTTTTTTTTTGGGGTGCAAAGCCTATCGTAGAAACCAGACCAGGAAAATTTTTGCAAAAAAAGGACAGGTTTTTTTTGGAGGGCGGTGGTTTTTTTTAAAAACGTTTGTCCCGTGATGCCCCCCCTTTGTGGACGGGAGAGACTGCCTACACACTTAGCAAGAAGACCTGGGACGTCCAAAGGAACTGTGGCCTCCAAAGACCCTTTTACATGTTATCAAAAAGGGCGCTGAAAACTATCAAAAACTCAAACAAGCAACAGCCAACGTGAAGTGAAGGAAAACCAATCCCCTGCCCCGTTACCCTAAAGGTAAATGTTGGGGTCCCCCAAGTGAGAGTGTGGCAGCGTAAATGGGTTTTTTTGTTTTTACGTTGGGATTCCTCGGGACCTCTTTTCAAGATCCTGCCCTAAATTCGGGTATTTGCAAAAAAAATTTGATTCACTACCTATTTGGGAAAATTGAACTGCCAACAAACCTCTTACCGCACTGTCTCAATTGTAACTGCACAAAAAGTTGCACATAGCTCTCGATGAGTCAAATCGTAATCAGCTGGCAAGCTTTACTACAGCTCACAAGTGGAATTTTGCTTATCTGGAGGGTAAGCTGTGGAGAAAAAACTTGACGTGCTAGAAAACAACTGACTACAGATTTGGAATCAGCATGCCAATTTTAGTCTAAATAAGTTCAAAAATCTAACTCAACATTTTTTTTTCTTCAAATTGTTCCCCAGTGTAATGTTAGAGCAGTCCTAAGGATATGATAAGTGAATAAATAATCATATATGTTAAAATAAGAAATAGGTAAATATGTACATGAATAAATACACTTTTGTCAAACAAGAAACAATATTCGTTTGAATCCGTCGATAATTCTCTTCTCATATAACATGAATTGTGTATCAATTTAATTGCAATTACAATTGCTAATTTACAATTGTGTGCAATTTAATATCTCGTAGCTTAATAACTGTTGGTCACAAAACCGGTTGAACTCAGAAATGCTGAAGTTTTTCCATAAAGCGGGCATTTTTTTTTTTCGCCCCTGGCCAGTCCTTTGTGAAAAATAAGTGTGATCCAGTCAGCTGTTTTGAATTACTGGTGTTTTCAAGCGTTGTTTCGTAGGTTTTTTTCAGGGCATTGCGGAGATCTCACTAGGGAGGGAAGTGGATCCCGTTGTTCGTTCGTTGTTGGTGTAGGGCGGGAACGCTGTCTGGAAATGTTAGTGTTTTGGTGTTGATATTCCTGTACGTGTGTTTTCCTGCCCGTATCTACCAAATGCTCCTCTTCCTTCTCCTCCTCCACCTAATACTACTAAACTACTAAATTTGATAAATTAAATACTTAGCATCAGCTGACCACCTTGATTACTTCGTCTCTACGTAATTTTTTTCTCTTAAAGTATAGGAGTATGTTTTGATATTGCCACGCGAGATATATTATTAACATCCCAGGATTGATTAAGGTTAGTGGTTGTTTGAGTAAACTTACTTCATTCCTACTATTCTTCATAAGGGAACTTCCATTTTTCTATCATCTTTAGGGACACGGTATACTTTTCCAACTATTCTCTTACATGCATGACGTACCGCAAACGTGATTTATGGATCTCTGATTTAGATGTGTGTATTGTATCACCGCAGCTATTAGACTCTGTTAATGATTTTTCTGTGGTGCATCATAGTGGCCTCCCTTCTGAACACGCCCCCGATAACCATGAGAGCCACTAGCACAGGGTTTAACCTTGGTAACCTACTTGTTCGGGCAACGTCACTATGGAGGCCACGCAGCACTGCTGGGAATGGCGGGAGGTCTAGAATGATCCAAGAGCCTCTCAAGTACTATAATATCAACAAGGATAGCTTTTTGAGAAATATCACACAACAAATGCCATGCATACGGGATGATGATTTTAATTCATATGTTAGAAAATTCTCAGAAGCTTTGTATGCGTGTGCTAAGAGCAGTGTTACCGAGGATGAGGAGAGAGTGCGTGTAGATGGGATGGATTTAGGGAGATGGGAGAGGCTATTGGAGGATGAGGACGATTCAATGGAAAGCCATTAATTGGAAGGGTAACTATGATGTATCAGCTTATGGTGATGGTACTTTACCAATTGATGCAGATTTTAGGGACCACTGAACTTCCACTTTAGGAAGTACTGAACCCTCCACGAGCTATTTATTATGAAGAACCGAATGTGACTACAGATGTTAGCATCCCTGTCATGGACGAACCCATATCTCCCTCAGAGGTACAAAATCAGATACGAAGGATGAAGGTTGACAAGGCGTGTGGGCCAGATGATATTCCCCCAGGTGTGTTCACACTATTGCCAGCCCAGAGGATTTTTACCCCTACCACTTTATTCAACAACGTTTTTATGTCTGGAGTATTTCCTGATGCATGGATTTGAGCAAAAATCTTTGTGATTTTCAAGAAAGGAGATTAAACCAATTCTAATAACTATCGTGGAATAAGTGTCATAAATGCTATTGCCAAATTGTAGGAGATGGTTTTGTGCGAATGCTTGAGTCAGTGGTTCAAACCCGATAAAGATCAAGCAGGAGCAGAACGGAAAAGTGGATGTATGGAACATATAGTGATGCTCAGACTTATTACCAACACAGCTAGGTTAATGAGAATTAGATTGTTTGTGCTTTTTGTAGACTTCACAAAAGCCTATGATAATGTTCCCAGAACAAAACTGTTCATGGTAATGAAGGGGTTGGGATGCGGGTTGGTAATGCTGGCGGCGGTGGTGGCCATGTACCGCACCACCGAGAGTATCATGGGCTCTGCTGTACTGACAGCATCACGAGGCGTCAGGCAAGGCTCTCCCATCTTTTCCTTAATTTTTATAATGTTTGTTAATGTGTAAATTAGAACTGTTACAGAAAAGTCTACACCAGTGAGCTTCATTGAGTGGTTACAAATATTGATGTTAATGGACGACATGGTTCTGTTATCAACAAGTGGGGAAAACATGTTTACAAAGTTGAGGATATTGAAGAACTATTGTTGTTTGTATAGCATGAGGGTAAACAATGTAACAACCAAGTTTTTCGTCATCAATAGTGAGAGAGGCGATGATGAGCCGTTTCTTGTTGGCGAGATGTTGGTCGAGCACTGTACTAGTTACACGTATTTGGGTTCACTGTTCACATGTGACGGTTCTGTGTAGTCTGCTGTTAAGCTAATGCAAAAAGCATACTATGTCAATTGTTAAAATTTATATAATATTTAAAGAACAATAATGACATTCCTTTCATAGTGAAGCGCTATTGTCGTTCCTCGTGTATGGCTGCGAGTCATGGGTGGGTGCTGATATGAAACCTATGGTGAAAGTGTACAACTGGGCACTGAACCAGCTGTTTGGGGTCAGGAAGACTACGCCAAATGTTGTTTGCTACGTTGAGTCAGGCTACCCGTCGCTTCCCGACCTTGTGAGGTATAAACAACATAATTTTTTCAAGATAATGTGGGATGGAAGGTTTGGTATTCGTTATGATCCACTTTCTTTAGCAATAGGAAAAGTAATTGTAGCGAACACACTGATAGGAAAGCTTATGAGCGAAATGATAAGAGAGGAAACGCCATATGTGTCTGTCTTGTTAGAAAGCTCAAAAAGTTGTGTTAGAGAATCAAATGCATCGAGGTGTGTTGTGTACAAAGATCTTAACCCTACTTTAACTACACACGACATTTACACTCACGGACAACCGATCAATGTGTTTTATAGAATAGAATTTACAAGGTTTCGACTCTCTGGCCACACCTTAGCAGTAGAGACTGTGCGCTGGAATAGACGCGGGCGGGGCCGCTTACCGCTGGAAGAGCGGCTGTGCAGGTGTGGTGAGGTGCAGACGGAGAGGCACGTGGTGAAGCAGTGTGTCCTTACACAACACTATAGACACAGGTATGCCTGCCAGACTTTGGAGGATCTTTTTGCAAACCTTTCAAATAATGTAATATGTGTATATTTCAAATGTGATGTAATATGTAATATAATTTATGAGACGCTAAAGGTATATAAATGAGGAATAATTTGTCAATGGCTAACACAACTTGATGTATAGATTATGCATGTAAGTTAAGTAAATTTAGTTATTAGAGGGTATGCGTTTTCTTTACTTAAGTTTTTCTTTTTTGTGTGTGCGTGTGCGTGTGCGTGTGCGTGTGCGTGTGCGTGTGCGTGCGCGTGCGCGCGCGTGCGTGTGCGTGTGCGTGCGTGTGCGTGCGTGCGTGTGTGCGCGTGTGCGTGCGTGCGTGCGTGCGTGCGTGCGTGCGTGTGTGCATGTGTGCGTGCGCGTCTGCGTGCGCGTGCGCGGTGTATTTTAAATTATAGTACGATTATATCATTTAAATCATTGGTATTATCATTATTATTATTATTATTTTTATTATTATTATTATTATTATTATTGAAAATGATCGCAGTGTTATTAATTTTATAAATATTAAATTATCATTCTCATTACTATTATCACTATTACTGTCGGTACGTAGATGATGTAGGGAATAATCGCTGAAAAATGTGTCATGTATCATCCTTGTTCAGCTTTGCCCAAAGGCTGCTTCACGGGAATACAACATTTATCAACATTTATTCCTCAGTCCGTGTGTCCTTCACCACCTGCCACCACCTGTCACAACGTCCTCATAGCATTGTTGTTACTACTACTTTTATCATTAGTATTGTTATTATTAATAGATATATATTTTTTACTATTATTATCATTATTGTTATTATGACTATTCTTTTTTACATTATAGTCATTGACATTATTGTTATTATTATTGCTATTGTTATTCATATTATCATTATTATTTTATCATCATAAATATCCTTGTTATCATTAATAATATCGCCACATCCGCCTTTAAGCTGTGACTCACTTTAAGCTTCTCAGAGCGGCAGATAATTATCTGACATTATTTATCGCAACTATTATAATAGTTGCGATAAATAATGTCAGAGCAGTCCTAAGAATATGATAAGGAAATAAAGAATCTAATATGTCAAAATAATAAAAAGGTAAATATGGACATAAATAAATACAATTTTGTCAAACAAGAAACAATATTCGTTGGAATCCGTTGATAATTATCTTCTCTTATAACATCAATTGTGTGAATATCTCGTAACTTAATAAGTGATGGCCACAAATCTGATTGAACTCAGAAATGTTGAAGTTTTTCCATAAAGCGGCCTTTTTGTTACTTTTTTTTGCCCTTGGCCAGTCATTTGTGAAAAAAAGTGTGATCCAGTCGGCCGTTTATATTAATTACCGGTGTTTTAAAGCGTTGTTTCGTAGGTTTGTTTCAGGGCATTGCGGAGACCTCACTAGGGAGGGAAATGGATCCCGTTGTTCGTTGTTGGTGTGGGTCGGGAACGCTATCTGGAAATGTTAGTGTTGTGGTGTTGATATTCCTGTACGTGTGTTTGCCTGTCCGTATCTACCAAATGCTCCTTTTCCTTCTCCTCCTCCTCCTCTTAATACTACTACACTACTAAACTTGATAAATACTTAGCATCAGCTGCCCAATAGGATTACTTCGGCTCAACGTCATTTATTTTTTCTTAAAGTATAGGAGTATGTTTTGATATTGCCACACGAATTATATTATTAACATCCCAGGATTCTTAGGGTTAGTGGTAGTTTCAGTTAGCATACTTAATTCCTCTTATTCTTCATAAAAGAACTTCCATGTTTCTATTTTCTTTAGGGACAGGGTATACTTTTCCAACTGTTATCTTACATGTACTTTGATAGCAGTATATAATTCAGCAGATACCCTCAATATAGACCAATAGGTCTCCTGGTGTCTGTTCTTCCTCTGTATTCCTATGTATTCCTTCTCCTGGCCTGTAATATTCTATTCTGTTGTGACGCTCTTAGGTTTGGCGTCAATAATGCATAGCGTTATAATATAGTCACAATGTAATATGAAGGGGAGACTCCGGGGGGGGTCCCTTATTTGTCGATGGATTTCAACGCAACTTTCAGGGAATCTTCTTCACAGTCTTAGCAATGTATTAAAAGTGTATCAGCCAATATCTGAGATTGCATATAAAAAAAAAAAAGTTTCATTTTTGGGTGTCTATTTAATCGAATAGATCTCTGATACTAATGTTTCATATTTGAAGAATATTGATGAGTTTAATATTTTATATATATGCAAATCTATGTTCAGTCAGATTTAACTTAAACGTTTCATGTCTGACGTTATAAGCATGTTTTTGAAAAGGCTAAAGTTTTGTAAGTCAATAAGATAAAATGGACTACAGATAACTTACTATTTCCCAAATAAGAATTTTCTTTGAATAAAATTTTAGAGCAGTATTTGTGATCAAAATACCTTTTACATAATTCATTTATTATGAAAACTAAAAGAGTTTTATTGCTTTGAAGTAAAAGAGAATACTTTTTCCAGAAACGCCGGCTAAAGTTTTGGAGTTACTTTAACATGATTTTTTCACATTTCAACATGTTTTCAAGTTTTTTTTTCTTGAGGACTACTAACCTCACACTCTCATCCTCTGTTCATCCTCTCATCTATCATGATGTAATAGTTATTTTCATATTTCTATTGGCCTCTTCACAGCCTGTCCGATGACTTGGTTCAGCGATGGGGTTGTACCATTGGTACTAACAGGTGTGGTGGTTGATGAACCTTCACCACCACCACCACCACCACCACCACCACCACCACCACCACCACCACCACCACCACCACCCACCACTGTTGTTCTTCAATAGCTCAAGTTTTGACATGTTTAGAGCTCTTTCTCGAGCCTTCAAAAGCTCTTTACGCTTACTGCGAGTCATGATGAGTAAAATAAAGAGTTAGAAAGCACGACAGAAGCCAAATCTAGTTTTTATTGGCTGTCCGCTCATTTTACTATAATTTTTTTTTTTAAATCCGTTGTTGCGGTCGCTATTATGAAGGGGGTCGAGGCGAGGCAGGTGGAGGCAGGTCATGGAAGGCTGCTGTTTAGAGGAGGTACAGACAACACAACAACAAACATAGTCACGTAATTAAAACATAAGAGTGATCAATATTTGTCTGCGATATCTAACTAGAATTATGAATGCTCGGTTTTTTGCTTTCTTAATCATCTATGTCTTGTGAAATGACACTGAAAGGCGTGTGAAGCGAGGAATGGAACACTGTTCTGGAAACATTTACTTCCTGCGGATCGTTTTTTTTGTCTCATTATGCGTTAATTGGTTCATTTGTCTATTATTTTGCAATGAATGCACATACATGTAAATAAATAAAGTTGCAGGTTGCGTATTAGAGTTACTATAAGTGTTATGTTTACCTGTTGCCCTCAGCCTGTGACGCGCGCTCCCCCACACCCACCCTGTGCACACCAACACAGAAACATTTAAGCTTAATTTTAAACGACAAAATTAAGTTAAATATCACTTTAAGTTAATTTAATTGAATTGTGATTTTAAAAAGAAACACTGACTATTTACAAATGAAAGATGAAAAAACTAATATTCCTACAAATTAGGGGCTCAACAAAAATAAAGAGAGGCTGATCCATGGACGGGGAGGTGGCGGGGTCCGAGGTCGGTAAAAGATAACTTTTATTGCAGTGTGGGGGGTTCGATCCCAAGTGTTTTGCATAGAAACAGCAACAGGTGGTGGTGATGGTGGTGGTGGTGGTGATGATGGTGGTGGTGGTGGTGGTGGTGGTGGTGGTGATGGTGGTCGTGGTGGTGATGGTGTTGATGATGGTTGTGGTGGTGGTGGTGGTGGTGGTGGTGGTGGTGGTGATGATGATGGTGGTGGTGGTGGTGGTGATGAGCAGAACAACGATAGTAATGGTGGTGCTTAGGTGTGCAGTGAATAAGAAGTAAAGTAGGAATATAGTATCTCCTTTAATTAAGTTGAGAAGCTTGTTATGGGATAATTCAGTCTTGTTAAATGGCTTCACTAAGATAATGTACATTGGAGTCTGAATTATTAATATATCTGCTATGTAATGTAAGAATGCAGTGAATCATTATTTTAGAAAATATGAAGGTAGAAATGTCTTACCCAAAAGCATAGACAAATGGGGCAGCCTTGGCTTGTGAAATTAAGATCAGGAATATTTCCCCTTTCATTTCACCATAATAGTTAACGAAAATCATTAACTTTAAAGACATATACAGACATTTTTGCACTAAATAAGCAAACAAATGACAAATTACATAATTATCACTTGTTCAAAACCAAGGCGACGGAGACGAGCACAGCGGCTTTATTGGCATCAAACATGTTCTTTCCTTATCAGCATCATGTATGTGACATGTGTGCTAATTACGTACTGATGCAAGCGGCCACGTTTATGTTAATAGGAATAGTCACCGTTGACTTAACTGTGCGTACATGACCGTGGGAAATGAGCAGGTGATAACGAAAGTGCAGGTGTGTGGTGGAGGCAGGTGGAAGGGAGAGAGAGAAGGTAGGGAATGGACAAGGGAAGATAAAAGTGGAGGGATGAAAGGGAAGTGGAGGAGCATGAGAGGGGAGGACAGATAGGATATGGATGGACAGATGGATAAGAAGAAATAGAAGTGAGGAGGTAAAATGACAAAAATGAAATTAGAGGGGGAGGGGGCAGGTGGAAGTAACGGTATGAATAATTGACATGTGTGGATAGCTTGTGGTATAGAAGTGGACCTTTTAGGCAGTGGATATGGATTAGTTTAGACGAGGAGACTTTGCTGGAACCTAAAATTAAAAAGTGAAGATTGACGTGATATTAAAGGCTTGTTATGTGGTTCGTGTGGTTGTGGTGGTATACATAACTTATTATAATTATTATTGTGGTAGTGTGGTGTGCTGTGATGGTGGTGGTGGTTGGTTCGAATCCCCCAGTCATGCCCCCACACTCAAGCCTCGGGACCACTCTAAAGTTGAATTTTCATTGTTGATCAAACGTAAAAGGCGAGGTGGAGTAGGAGGAGGCGCGCTCTCAACACCTGGCCACGCAACTCCCTCCCACGACTCACCTTCAGATGGGGGAAACACTCCAGCTAGTTTCCCGGCGGCTAGTTGGCATTCTACCTCCTCCTTCTATTTTTCTTCTCGTGATCTAGTTGTGTAGATTAAATAGTCTTAATTTCACATTATTTTTCGCTGCTGTAACAACCATATTTTTTATTGTCCTTCTCATGGATAGTAACTTCATGACTTTCCTTTCGGCCAAGAGTTTGTCATACTAGTTTTTTTTCCCAATAAAGCTAGTAGAAGTTTTTTCCTACTCGTCTAAGAACTATACTGTTGCCATAGTTACTTGCTCCATTTTCTGGAAGGGTTTTACATTCTAAGCATGTTAGTAATGTGATGTATGTATGTATCATGCGTTGTATGTATAGTGTATAGGTGGAGGCACAGAGTGGATATGGATACCTAGATGTGGTGCAGCAGTCTTGCCTGACTCTATTTGTAGTGGCAGCATTTTATTTTTTTATTTTTTATTTTTTATTTTTATATAATTAATGCACTTCCATTGTAGGAAGGCACGGGCTTTGTAAGAGCCCGTCAGTGTTAAGCAGTTAGATGTCACACTAGTTAACGGGGTGGAGGGTATGAGGCGACGATTTCAGCAAGGATATTTAGGGGAACAGCACTCAGGACGGAGTCTGCCGTTTCGACTTCTTTTGGGTAAGTTGCGTGATGGTATAGGCGCAGCCTGGCGGTGGAAGGGCAATGCAGGACATAGTGTAGTAGTTGTGATTCCTCCATCTCTAGGCAGTGTTTGCATGGGTTGGCCTTTTTATTTGTCATTTGGGTTGTTCCGAGGTAGCCCAGGCGAAGGCGATGCAGGCTGGTGGACAGGGGACACCCTGTCCTGGTTGGCTGTTTCAAGTAGCGTGACGTACTTATGTCGAGCTCCCAAGCAGTTCCACTGGCAGAAGGTAATGCCCTCTAGCCGTGGTGGATCTGTGTGGTCTGTATTGCTGTGGCACCGGGCTTAGACGAGCTGGGGAGTCCCTCGAGGCGAGCCTTGGAACAAGGAGGAGGAGTCAATGTTAGTTGGTGAGTCTGTCGAGGAGCGGTGTGACTGGGCGGCTGACGGTTGACGGCTGCAGCTATCTTGCTGATGGCCTTGTCGGTAATGCTGACTACTACCCTCTCTAAGGCCTCTAGATTTATTTCGAGATATTCACACAATTGATGTTATAAGAGAAGAAAATTATCAACGGATTCAAACGAATATTGTTTCTTGTTTGACAAAATTGTATTTACTCATGTCCATATTTACCTTTTTATTATTTTGATATATTAGATTCTTTATTTACTTATCATATTCCTAGGACTGCTCTGACATTATTTATCGCAAATATTATCTGCCGCTCTAAGAAGCTTAAACGTGAGTCACAGCTTAATGGCGGATATGGCGATATTATTAATGATAACAAGGATATTTATGATGATAAAATAATAATGATAATATGAATAACAATAGCATTAATAAAAACAATAATGCCAATGACTATAATGTAAAAAAAAATAGTCATAATAATAATAATGATAATAACAGTAAAAAAAATATATATATTAATAATGACAATACTAATGATAAAAGTAGTAGGGATCACCTGAAGATTCGTCACCCCAGAATGTCCACCTGAAGATCAGTCACCCCAGGATTTCCCACCTGAAGATCTGTCACCCCAGGATTTTCCATCTGAAGAACCGTCACCCCAGGATATCCCACCTGAAGATCCGTCACCCCAGCCCACATTGAATCTAATTTATGAAATCAGGATATCAAATATATTCCTTTGTGTTATGCATCTGTATTGTGAACATTTCAAGAAAAACATGAGTAATATACAGTTCCAAAATACAAAATACATTACAATTTACTCGGTATAATACAAAATTTCCAAATAGTACATAAGTTCCAAAATACAGTACATGATACATATTACACAAGGCATTGAACAGCAATTTGTTGGCATATAATTTCAAGAGGATTATCTAAAAACGATCATGGCACATGAATTCCTGCAGGTAAAAATTTAAAAAGCTTCGTTTGCAGCCATGCATGGTCTTGATATAGCTCTTGTGTTTGTTCCAAAAGCGTCAAAGGTCACAAGAAGTAGTGTCGTGTTACTCTACTTGCCACTACTCTCACTTACTCGTATGAACAAAATTAGGGATCACCTGAAGATCCGTCACCCCAGGATTTCCCACCTGAAGATCCGTCACCCCAGGATTTCCCACCTGAAGAACCGTCACCCCAGGATATCCCACCTGAAGATCCGTCACCCTGCCAAACTCTAGGGTGACGGAACTTCAGGTGATCCTATAATATATATATATATATATATATATATATATATATATATATATATATATATATATATATATATATATATATATAATATATATTATATATACTAGCCGCAAAGCCGCCCTCCGGGCAGACTTTTTGACTAGCTCCTGCGGAGGGCTATTGGTGGGCCTTCGGCCCACCAAACACAGACTCTCCAGATAGCCCCTTCTAACTTTCCTGAAATCATGGATGTAGAAATGTATGTATTAACGCCAACCCATTCACATCGTCCCCAACCCATTCACTCACCCATTACCCATCAACCCCCACCCATTCACTCACCCATTACCCATCACCACACACCCATTCACTGACCCATTACCCATCACCCCCCTCCTATTCCCTCACCCATCACCCCGAACCCATCACTCACCCATTACCCATTCACTTACCCATTACCCATCACCACACACCCATTCACTGACCCATTACCCATCACCCCCCTCCTATTCCCTCACCCATCACCCCCAACCCATCACCCCCCACCCATTCACTCACCCATCACCCCACACCCATTACCCATCACCCCACCCATTCACTCACCCATTACCCATCACCCTACATCAAAGTTTCCTCAATTCTCGCAACCCACTTTTTTTTCACAATTCTCCCTAGTAGGCTACTATAAATAAAATTAAATTAAAAGTGATCGGTTCATCTCATAACAGGGCTTAAAATGTGCCTCTGGTCGACTCGGTTCCAAACTGTGCCATATGATGGGATTGGGGCACTGGAGGCGGCACCTATCGCGGACACACACACACACAGACACACAGACACACACACTTTCGCTTATATTATTATAGATATAGCTACATATATATATTTTAATATATATATATGTATATATTTATATATATATATATATATATATTATATATATATATATATATATATATATATATATAT
Organism: Chionoecetes opilio; assembly: GCA_016584305.1. NCBI lineage: Eukaryota > Metazoa > Arthropoda > Malacostraca > Decapoda > Majidae > Chionoecetes > Chionoecetes opilio. The sequence continues at coordinate 66,047 of JACEEZ010025148.1, forward strand.
ATATATATATATATATATATATATATATATATATATATATATATATATATATATATATATATATATATATATATATATATATATATACTATCTATCTATATATATATATATATATATATATATATATATATACTATCCTGAAATCATGGATGTAGAAATGTATGTATTAACGCCAACCCATTCACATCGTCCCCAACCCATTCACTCACCCATTACCCATCAACCCCCACCCATTCACTCACCCATTACCCATCACCCCCACCCATTCACTCACACATTACCCATCACCACACACCCATTCATTCACCCATTACCCATCACCCCCTCCTATTCCCTCACCCATCACCCCCAACCCATCACCCCCCACCCATTCACTCACCCATCACCCCACACCCATTACCCATCACCCCACCCATTCACTCACCCATTACCCACACAGACACACACACTTTCGCTTATATTATTATAGATATACTATATATATATATATATATATTATATATAATATATATATATATATTATATATATAATATATATATATATATATATATATATATTATATATATATATATATTATAATATAATATATATTATATATATATATATATATATATATATATAATATATATTATATATATATATATATATATTATATATATATATATATAATATATATATTATATATATATATATATATATATAATATATATTATATATAATATATATATTATATATATATATATATATTATATATATATATATATATATATATATATATTCTATATATATATATTATATATATATTATCATATCATATATAATATATCTATCATACTATATATATATATCTATATATCTAATACCATATCTCATACATTATCATATTATCTTATCTTATATATATATATATTTTATACTATATTATATATTAATATATATATTAATATATATATATATATATATAATTATATATATCTATATATATATAATATATAATTAATATATTATATAATATATCTATAATATATAATATATTATATATATTTATATTATTATATATATATATATACTATATATACATATATATATAATATATATATATATATAATATATACTTATATATATATATTATATATAATTTTATATCAAATTATATTAAAATATATCATATATATTAATCATATACTATATATAATATCATATATATATATAAAAAAAAAATCATCTATATATATATTATATATATACATTATATAATACTCTATTCATTATCATATATATTATATATATATCATATATATACTATATATATATTACTATATATTATAATTATATATATTCATATATCATATATATATATATCTTATATAATATATATATACTATATATATATATATACTATATATACTATATATATACTATATATCTATACATATATATAATATATATATTA
>JACEEZ010025150.1:0-11939 GCA_016584305.1 Chionoecetes opilio
TCCATAACCAGGACATGACGCGCTGCATTGCATTGTGGGCGCGTTCGTGGTTCCATTATGGAATGTGTGAAAGGGGCTTTCCCCAAGTGATCAAGGGGAGGAGGAAGAACTCTAACCCAGTCATCCCTGCAAACGCAGTCACCCCTGTTTTCTCTCGAGCCTCGGAGAGAGAAAACAGGGACTCTCAGCTGGCTACTTGCCAGCTTCCTTTCTCCCCACACAACATTACCACTTGTGAGTGTTATGCATTTTTTATGTTTAATTAATGTGCAGTTATGTTATTTTGTGTGCTATTTTCTGTTTCAGAATGCTTTTTCTACAGAATAGGTAGTACAGTGTGGGTAATATAGACGCTGTGTGCTTGTTGTGTTTGCTATAGTTTATATTAGCTTGAAAAACATGTCTTTTTTTTTTCTTTTTTTTAATTGATGGGGTCCTGGAACCAAACCTATATTTTACCATTAGTTATGTGTTTCGTTATACGAGACTTTGCTTTACGAGTATGCCAGATGGAACCTAACTGCTCGTATCTTCGGGACCTCCCTGTACAGTGCCCTCTAGATTTTCACGCTATCAGAGTTTCGCGATCCTCTAGTTTCGCGCTGAGTCTTAAATTCTTACCATCCTGACTTTCGCGCATTATCTCCTTGAGTTTCGCGCTTCTTCGTACATGTTAAAAAAAAAAAAAAAAAAAAAAAAAAAAAAGGCCTAAAGAGCCATTAGGCAGTGACCTCCAGGGGCAGGATGAGTAGGCCCTGGAGGTTCCACTCGAGGGCTGTGATGGTTGGCCCTCGCACGTGGTGTCGCAGGCAGGGATTGTTATAGTGACGACTGATTAGAGGCTCATGCCGCCCCCGTGTCCTCTGATGCACCCGCAATCGAAGGTAGAGTTAACCCCTTCACTGCGGCTGGTACAAATACGGTCTCTCAGCCATCTAAGGGTTCACTGCGGCTGGTACATATAGGGTTTCTGTATTTAAACTGCGCGCTCAATGATGATGTGGGTAAATATTCGCTGTGATAGGCTTGTATGGCAACAGTGTCAAGTGTTGCAATACAATAGAACCTCTTTTTCTGCTTGCGTGAATTAGTGTGACTAATAAGGTCAAGCGGTGCAGTACGACGTGTTGATGCTGCCGCGCCCTCTACTTCAATGGCGAGGCTAAATAGTCAAGATTATTCAACATATTCTTGATGGATATAAAACAGAAGTATGAATGAATGAATGAATGCATGAATGAAGCATTTATGTACCAAAATAAGCTGTATTATGTTGAGTAGTAAGTAGTTTCATTGTGCGTCTGGCAGCACGGTCACGGCCCTGTTGCTGCACTTTGACGTAACTCTTCACTTAGCTGGTAGCCTCCACAAAGACGAAACATAGATTTTCTGGTATGGAATGAGCATCCTATTCATTTAGGCACTTCAAATATGATAAGTAATTATTTTAATTTTAATTAACCTGCCACACAGGGGGGTGGCCTAATAATTTGATATCAGCAGTGAAGGGGTTAATGGGCAGCTGATTGGTTCTTGGCTTCGTCGGTGCAGAGAAAGATTTTAAGTGGATTTATAGCCTCATCAGATCGAACTCGGGTCACCGAGAACACCACTCGGAGACGCTAACCACTCTGCTACCGCTCCTTTAAGAGACGAACGGGACACATCTTCCTACCGCTAGCGTCATGCACGCTGCCTTAGACAGGTTGCCAGACCTGCCTCTCGAATACCCTGAATAGCCGTCTTTTACGGCTTATAAGACGCTGCATCTTGAAAGACCCACCCTGATTTTGGAAAGAAATTTCTAAGAAAAAAATATATAAATAAACGATTTTCTAGTATAATCTACAGATTTTCTCGGTAGGCTTCTTCTTCTTGTGACTTCTACCAATTAGTATCACTTCGTATAGGTCCTCTTCTCTCCTCTCCTCTCCTCTAGTGTTAGCCGAAGCCACCACCCCGGGAGGCGGGTCACAAACCCCATGCTAACACCCGGTACGCATTCACTGCTGGGTGGACAGAGGCTCGGGTTTTTTTAAGGAAACAGCTCATCGATTTCCACTCCGCCTGGGGATCGATAACAGACGAGCCTCAGACGCGGATTGTAAACATCACTGCGTGACGACAATTAGTTGATTTGTGTCTTATGGTATTTAAAATACTTGTAACAGGTAAGTACTGAGGCGAGTACTGAGGAAGTACTACAACATTCGTCTTGGAAGACGAATGAGTATTTTTCAGAGTATTTGGGGGGAAATGTGAGTCTTATAAGCCGTAAAATACGTTACTACGCCTCGCACCAGAATAAATATGCATTTTTTCAGTGTTTTCAATACCAGAGTTTCGCGATCCTTGAGTTTAGCACTATGCCTTCGGAAGAAAGCAAGCGCGAAACTCGGAAGGGTACTGTATACAATGTTTTATCAAATTTCTTACGATATTAATCCGTTAGAGGTTACTCACATCCCATGATGTGATGTTCAAATACACACAACCCTCATTTTCCCGGACCTCCATTTCCCGGATATCGGATTTGCCAGACAAAATCCGAGGTCCGGGGATATGTCAGAGTCTCGGACAAATGCTTGGTCCAGTCCGTAAATCGACAAAGTTGTCCGGCGGTCCGAGCATCTCCTGTCACCCCTGGTCAGTGTCCGCGCCTCCTGCTAGGTGGCAGCACATTTGGGCACAAGAAACACTCACGATATCACCTGCACCGCCTCCGTCAGACCCTGACCCCACTGCCCCTGGTGCAGGAACAATCTCTGAGATTATTGAACACTTTCTGCTGCAGTGTCCGTGCTTCCACTCCCACCTTGTAGTGCTACGCTCTCAACTCCTTGCCCTGAACGTCGCCACTTTGACCAGCCCACCCTGCTGGTAGGGACTGTCCTCCAGCCATGTGGCAGCATGCACAGCGGTCGTATTGTTTACATATGGGCACACGACACTCACGGTTCATCTGCACCGCCTCCGTTAGTCCCCCGACCCCCACTGCCTCAGCTGTAGGAACGTCTCTGAGACTATTGAACACTTTCTGCTGCAGTGTCAGCGCTTCCACTCCCACCGTGTAGTGCTACGCTCTCAACTCCTCACCCTGAACGTCGGTGGCGGCTGGCGTCCACCCCTCCCAGCAACACGCTGTCATCCGCCTCACCTGTGCCTTCCTGAGGAAGACAAGTCAACTACAGCGCCTTGTGATAGCATCATAGGATATAACCAGGTCTCAAAGTGTTCCCCAAGGGATCCTCGCAGCCCTAAAAAACAACAAACAAAGTGATGTAAATGTCTGCGGCGGGGTAGTTGATATTGGCGGTTGCCGGACTGTAAATACTAGAGTAGGATAAACGTCCGGGGGTGGGTAATGGCCTCGGACTTTTGCGATTCCCGGACGTTTGCGGTTCCCGGACCAGTCAATCAATCATTGGGGGCATACGCCGGGGGGCGCTTCGCCTCGCCCACCCTACGACTCCACTCCCGGGGGTCACCACGCGCGAGTTCCCATGCAGGCTCCTTTCCCATACCAAGCAGCTCTCGACAAGAAAACATCAACTTGCCCCAGCCACGAGCCTTGTGGGCGCCCCCTTGGCCTCCTCCACGCCGATTGTCTCTTACAGATACAACCCGATGGGAAGGATCGGTTTCAGGGTAGTGTGCCACATGCCATATAGCCGAAGTTGGCGCTGACGGACTATGCAGGTAATAGGCCTCGATTCAGTCTCCACGGTGCAATCGCTGATTTGACACGTAATCATCCCAGCGATACCCCATGATTCTGCGAAGACATTTATTACCAAAGGCATGATTCGTCTCTTCAAGTCACTATTAGTGTCCATGTCTCACAACCATAGAGTAAGACAGGGATCACAAGCGACTTGAAGATCCGGATCTTTGTCTCCTGCACAGGTACCGACAACGCCAAATACTCCCGCTGAGCGAGTCCATAACACCGTGGGCTATGCCAATCCACCGTAAGGCTTCTTGAAGTGACCCGCCGTCATATGGACTGCGCTACCAAGGTATGTAAAATTTTCCAAGATCTCAATGTCCTCGCACACGCATGAACAGACTGTACTGCTTCATCTAGTAAGTCTCCAAACACCTGGACCTTGGTCTTGAGCCAGGAGACCTCAAGTCCCAAAGGCTTTGCCTCCTCGTGCAGCGCCTCGAGAGCCATCACCAGGACCTCCAGTGACTCAGCAAAGATTACTGCATCATCGGCAAAAACAAGATCAGTGATCTTGGTGTTGCCGACGGATGCTCCACAATCACTTTGATCTACAACCTTGTCCAATACCCAGTCCATACAAGCGTTGAAAAGTGATGGGGCAAGGACGCACCCTTGCCTCACTCCTGTATTCACAGGAAAGAAGCTGGATACACCTGCCCCACACTTCACAGCACTCTCAGTCCCAGAATACAGACTAGTGCTCCCCCCTATTAGTCCGGGAAAACGCTGTTTGTGTGGTACACATTTCTCTGTCACTAGGCTGGAGCAATAATATGTTCCGTGTCTGTAAATATTGTGGCATTGCCTGGCCTTGGCAACTTGCCTTTGTGGATAATAACACAGCATGTGTTATTTCATATACTGTATATGATTATGTGTGGAAAAGTTAGTTTATTCAGTTCTATATATATTAGTACGTTGTGAAAATTATGACTCTGTGTAAACAATATGGTGGAAGACTCAGTGTAAATAGCACATGAAGCGGGCGGAGGGAGAATGTCTGGCATTAGTGGAGGATTTCCGTAACTGGCACGCCCGCGTGGGATTTAAAAATGGTGAGTTGCTTTTTTTAATGGTGAGTTTTATTTGTTTTTTCGGGATGATTTTGAGTTGTTTGGAGTTACATTTATTTGTTTCCATAACCTGTGGGGTACCCTAGATTTTACATAATGTAAACTTCTAACAGGTAAGCTGCTCCTTTAATGGGTCATGCATTTGATGGTTTGTTTGCCTTACAGGAGTGTGGCCACACGAAGCAAGTGCTTCTTTTGATTAGAAGCTACAAGGCAAAAAAAGGGATGACTTTTCCAACAGCTCCAAGAAAAAGTATAAGGTTTTGGAATGAAAATTGCAGCAATAGTGAGCAAGCGGGTTACACTGTCAAGGGGGACATGTGTGATGCGAAGATGCGTGGTTTGAAGCAAAGGTATGTTATTTCGGGCATAACACCTCTACCGCAGGGATGGGGTCCCACTTTTCGGGGAAAAAGGAGTTCAGATCTTGTGTGAATTCCTTGAAAGGGAGGTAGGTGCACTGCAGGTTTTTTTAAGACAGAGAACCGGGGTTTAGACACTGGGGTCGGGGTTAAAGGAAACTTGCGACCCTAGGAGGGTATTGGAAGGCAGGGAAACTAAAGTGTTTCGTAAGAAGAGAGAGAGAGGAGGGGTTTAGTTAAAGATAAAGGGAAAATTGACAAATAGAAGAGGAGTTGCTTAAAGGGTTTTACTATACAAACTGTAGGAGTATTTTAAAAAAGATAGATTTCTTGAGAGGAATAAATAGTGTAGAGGATTTGATATAATAGCATTAACAGAAACATGGTTGGATATGTCAGGAAAAGGTATTTGATCCGTAAGTCGAGATAGCTGGGTATAAGTTATTTCACAAGGACAGAGTAGGCAGACGAGGTGGAGGAGTTGTGCTTTATGCAAGAAAATGCATTGCAGTGTTGTGTTAATAATGTTATAAAAGCTGATGACAGCATAGAGTCTATATGGGTTAGAGGTTACGGAGGGAACTGAGAAAATGGTTTTGGGTTTGTAGTGCATGGGCCCTCCAAACTTGTGTAAAGAGGATTCAGCTCCTATATGGTAAGAAATAAACAAGGCCTGAGATATAATCGACTATGCGTGGTGGGAGATTTTAATCTTAGGAATATAGACTGGGATTTAATCATAGGTGACAGCGACGCAGATGAATTGTTAAATATAATCCAGGATAATTCCTAAGTCAAGCAATCAAGGAGCCTACTAGAGGAGATAATATTCTAGATCTATTGCTGACAAATAGAGACGATTTATTTACAAATGTGGAGGTCGGTGGGAAAATTTAGATAATAGCGACCATTATGAGATCAGATTTAGCTTAAAATGGGAAGTTGGAAAATTAAGTGGCAATAAGCATCAAAATACCTAATTTCAGAAAGGCCAATTATGCAGGATTAAAAAAGACACCTGGAGGTTATTAATAAGAGGTGTGGGATGGAGGGGAAGAAAGTTTCCAGGATAACGACAGGGGGAGGGACAGGCTGGAAAGGCCAATTATGAAGGATTAGGAAGGCACCTGGAGGAAATTTGGTTGCGGTAGATATGGAAGTGAGGTCATGGCTGATGAGGTAATAGAGTGGTTAGACAGGGAAGTGAGGTCAGGGCTGAGGAGGTAATTAGAGAGGTTAGAAATGGAAGTGAGGATGGGGCTGAGGATGATTATACCTCATTTGTAAGGAATGTAATTGACGGACAGAAAAGAAACATTCCTTATAGGGAAAAAAGGGCCCAGAAAGAGTGATCCAAAATGGATGAAACCCCCAATTTAAAACACAACATTTGGGGTTAAAAGAAACATTTATTAAGGTTCAAGGCAGGATTGGTAAACAAAGAACAGTATAACGTGATGGCAAGGACAGTGAAGAAATTAACTCGAGTTGCTAAGAACAATTATGAGATTAAAATAGCAGGACAGGTGAAAAGGGACCCAAAGGGGGTTTTAATCAGGTATATAAAACAAAGACAAAGGGAATTAGTTGGGCCGTTAAGGTCAGGACAGGGGTGAGGTCTTAAATACGGATGAGGATATATGTAAGAGTCTAAATTATTATTTCTTAAGTGTTTTACGGAGGAGGATACACAGACAATACCTGATAGTGAACAGATGTTCAAAGGAAGCGATGAGGAGAAACTCAAAGATATTGTGAACTAGGGAAATGGTGGGAAGAGGTATAGATAAAATGAAATTTTTTAAATCGCCCCGGACCAGATGAAGTGTATCCCAGGGTATTAAAGGAATGCAAGGAGGTTTTTAGTGAGTCGTTAGTGCACATTTTTAGGAAATCCCGGGTTGAGATAGGCAATGTGCCATTATTGTGGAGGAAAGGAAATGTTGTCACATATTTAAGAAGGGAGACAGAGGACTAAAGTCAAATTATCGACCCGTAAGTCTAACATCAGTGGGGGGTAAATTATTGGAATTATTATTGCAAAAAACATTAGAGAGCACTTAGATAAACATAGTTTGATCAATGATTCACAACATGGGTTCACCAAGGGTAGGTCATGTCTCACCAATTTATTGAGTTTTTATAGGAAAGTTTATGAGACGGCAGATAATGATAAGGATTATGATATAATATATCTGGACTTTAGTAAGGCATTTGACAAAGTACCACACGAGCGGGCTCTTAAATAAGGTTAGGGCTCAGGAAAAGATGGGAAGGGTTTTTCATTGGATCAGAGCTTGGCTAAAAAATAGGCAACAAAGGGTTACAATTAATGGTTCTAAATCGAATGGGAACTGGTGACAAGGGAGTTCCACAAGGGTCTGTTTTGGGTCCATTACTATTTTTGATTTACATCAACGACTTGGATAGTGGGATTAGCAGTGATATCAGCAAGTTTGCTGATGATACTAAGTTAGGAGGTAGGATTATTTGGGTCACAGTCTGATATAAAACATATTGCAGGGAGGGCTTAGATAAACTTAAAGAGTGGGCAGTCAGATGACAGATGGAATTTAAATTGATAAATGCAGCGTTATGAAAAGTTTGGTAGAAAAAACCTTGGAATGATACACCATAAGCAATGTATCGCTTTAAAAGATCAGAAGGCGAAAAAGATCTTAGGAGTGAGGGTGAGCCAGACCTCCGACCTAGGAATCAATGTATTGAGGCCAGAAATAGAGCTAATAGAGTATTAGGATTCATTACCAGAAGTGTTAAAAGTAGAAGTGTGGAAGTTATTCTAAAGCTTTATCTGGCTCTAGTCAGGCCTCACCTATACTATGCGGTTCAGTTTTGGTCTCCATATTACAGGAAGGATATAGCCTTGTTAGAAAAAGTGCAGAGAAGGATGACCAAAATGATACAAGGGATGCGTAACTTTAGTTATGAGAGGAGATTGAAGTTTTTAAAATTACACTCACTCGAGAGACGCAGAGGGAAGGGGCGATCTGATAGAAGTTTTTAAGTGGATAAAGGGATTTAATAAAGGAGAGGTAGGAAAAGTTCTTACGGCTTTTAACCAGGGTAGAACAAGAAGTAACGGATTCAAGCTGGAAAAGCGTAGAATTAGAAAGGAAATAGGGAAAAACTGGTTCACAAATAGGGTGGTGAATGAATGGAATGGTCTCAGTAGACAGGTAGTTAGTGCAGTCATTAGGGAGCTTTAAAGAGGAGCTGGATAGGTTCATGGATGGGGATGAAAGGTGGATGTAGGTAGTGTTAGGCGACAGGAACTACGACGTGTAGGCCTCGCGGCATCTTGTAGCTTCCTTATTTTCTTATGTTCTTATGTTCTTATTGTATGACTAATAGTACAGTCTTTACACCATTGGTTGCAAAACTGTATCCCATATTAGATACGTAGTTATTGTATTCACAATGGATGTTGTATATTATTATGGTAGTGGCGTCAGGCATGTAGTCATGAAACAGAAGCAAGTACACACAACCCTCGTTTTCCCGGACCTCCATTTCCCGGATATCGGATTTGCCGGACAAAATCCGAGGTCGGGGATATGTCAGTCCCGGACAATTTTTTACGTTGAAATGCCTGGTTTGTCCGTAAATTGACAAAGTTGTCCGGCGTTCCGAGCGTCTACTGTCACCCCTGGTCAGTGTCCGTGCCTCCCGCCAGGTGGCAGCATGCTCAGCAGTCGTATTGTTTACATTTGGACACACGATACTCATGGTTCACCTGCACAGCCTCCTTCAGTCCCCTGACTCCCACTGCCTCTGGTGCAGGAACATCTATTGAGACTATTGAACACTTTCTGCTGCCTCCCGCCAGGTGGCAGCATGCTCAGCGGACGTAAAAGTCTGCGGCAGGGTAGTTGATATTGGCGGTTGCCGGACAGTAAATACTAGAGTAGGATAAACGTCCGGCTGTGGGTAATGGCCTCGGACTGTTGCGATTCCCGGACTTTTGCCGTTCCCGGACCAGTGCTCCCCCCTATTAGTCCGGGAAAACGAAGGTTGTGTGTATAAGTATAAATATTGTAATTATCTCACAAGCCTTACCTCCCTTAGGTAGTAGTGAAAATGTCAATACTGTACTTTTCTCAGGTACAAGATCATCAAGAACAACGCCAAGCTGTATGGACGAGGGAGTGAAGGGCAGTGGCCTTATTTTGAGGTTATGGATGACATGGCAAGTGAGCCTGCTGTCATCTCGTGTGATATGGAGATCTGTCTTGCAGGTAGGTACATTATATTTACAGTGGGGACTCGGTACTGAATTATTAGGTTCAGAAGGCTGTTGGAGGGGCCTTTGGTTGGGGGTTGAATATTTTTTAAGGAATAAGGAAATTTTAAAGTAAGGAATAGAGAAATTTGAATTAATTGCTCCAGACTCTGAAAAATACATTACAAAAGCTTTTGAATTAATTTAAAACAATGTTTACAAGTTTTGCGTGAAAAAATCAAAAAAAAGACAAAACACAAAAAATAGAAAAAAAAAGCAAATGTTTTTCTGCCTTTGCCTGTAATGGGGAATTTAGGCTTGTGTGTGGGGAGGGCGGGGAGCAAGGTGAGGAAGAGAGGTTATTGTTGGAAGGTAAATCCCTTCCATAAAAACGGCGGGAAAACTGTGTTTCCCGGGGTCTTTTTTTTTTACTGTCCCCTTGTGGTTTTTCCTGAGACCCTGGGTCTGTGTCTCATAGAAACCGTCAAATAAATTTTGCTTTTGCCTGCATTTTAAAAGGTTTCGAAGTGGAAAGCTTTGTCACTCAGAGGCTTAAACATTTTGCTCAGCTTTGTCTGATTTATATTTTTCAAGAAAACTTTGAAGTTCCCCCCATTTTGCACACATTTTTTATAAGAGAAAGGGACATTTCCCTTCCTTGAAGACTTTTCCCTAGCTGCCGGTTGCTGCCCCCCCGAAGGTCCTGCATTCTTCCGTGGTGAGCTTGTTTTGTGCCCTCCACAACTCCTCCCATCATCACTGACCCCCGAGCCCATGTACTTTCCGTGTGAAACCCCAATATCTCTCCTCCCCCCTAGGCTCAAAGTCCCTTTTTTTCCCAAACATGTGGCATAATTTCCCAGGCAGGTTCATGGGTTTCCCATAAGAGACTCCCCAGGCTTTATCTATGAGGCCCAACCCCCACGTGGGGGGACTACGGGCATAAAGAGTAGGGAGGGGAGTGGGGGGGTGAGTTAGGGCATATATGGGGGGTTTAGTGGGGGGGTGAGTACTGGTGCTCTGAGTAGGGAGGGTGAGCTGGGTGGGTGGTTTTCGGTGTCTGAGTAGGGAGGGTGAGTTGGGGCGACTGGGACATGGTAGGGGGGGTGAGGGGGGTGGGGGGTTTGGGGCGTCCGAGTAGGGGGGTGAGCTGGGGGGGGTGAGTACTGGTGGGCTGAGTAGGGGGGGTGCGCTGGGTGGGTTTACGTAGGTGCTCATGAGTAGGGAGGGTGAGTGGGTGGGTGACCGTAGGTTTATAGGTGGGAGGGTGGTGGGGGTGACGTACTGGTGCCTATGAGTAGGGAGGGGGAGTTTGGGTTTGGGGGGGGGTTTCTGGGCTCATGGGGTAGGGAGGGGGGGGTGGGTGAGTACTTGCGTCTGAGTAGGGGGGTGAGTGGGGGGGGGTTGGGGGGGGGAGTACTGGTGGTCCTGAGTAGGGTGGGTTGAGCTGGGGTGGGTGAGTATGGTGCTCCTGAGTAGGGTGGGTGAGTGGGTGGGTGATTACTGGTGCGTCTGGTAGGGGGGGTGGCTGGTGGGGGGAGTATGGTCGTCTGAGTGGGATGGGGGGGGGAGTACTGGTGGGGTCCCGAGTAGGGAGGGTGAGCTGGGGGGGGTTGGGCTCTTTGGGGGGGTGAGCTGGGGGGTTTGGAGGGGGGGAGGGGGGGGGGGGGTGGGGGGTGGGGGTTTGGGGGGGTAGGGGGGTGAAAGGTGGGGGGTGGGGGGGATTGGTGGGGGGTTTTCGGTGTTTGGGGGGGGGGTCTGGTGGGTCTGGGGGGGGGGGGGTGGGGGGGGTGGGTTTGGGGGTTTTGGGGGGGGAGGGTGGGGCGGGGGGGGGGTTGGGTTAGTAGGGGGGTGGCTTGGGTGGGTTTTGGGTTTGGTGGGGCTGGTGGGGGGGGCTGGGGGGTTTTGGGGGTCTGGGGGGCCCTGGGGGTAGGGGGTTGGGGGGGGTGAGTTGGTGGGGCCCGGTGGGGGGGGGCTGGTGGGGAGGGGGGGTGGGGTGGTGGGGGGGGGTGTGTGGGGGTGGGTGAGTCTGGGGTCTGGGTGGGGGGGGGGTTGGGGGCGTCGGTGGGGGGGAGTGGGGGGGTGGGGTGGTGTCCTGGTGGGGGGGGTGGGTTGGGTTTGGGGGGGTGGGGGGGGGGGGAGTATGGTCGTCGGGTTTGGGGTTTGGGGTGGGGGGTTGGTCGTTGAGTGGGGGGTGGGGCTGGGGGTGGGTGGTCTGGTCTTAGGGGGTGGGTTTTGGGGGTGTGATGGTCGTTTGGGGGGGGGGGGGGTGGGTTTGGGGGTTTTGGGGGGGGTGATGTATGGTGCCGAGTAGGGGGGTGAGCGGGTTTGGGGAGTAGGGGAATCCGGTGGGGGGTGAGCTGGGGGGGTGACGTACTGGTCTATTTGATTTTTTAGTAGGGTTTACGAACCCCCTTTGCCCTTGATAAATTTACTGGGGGGTAGATTCCCCCCCCCAAAAGTGGGTTATGTTGAAATATGTGGTATGATTGTGACTTTGGGGCTAATGGTCCTCCTAAAAAAAGCTGGGGGTA
>JACEEZ010025151.1:0-10000 GCA_016584305.1 Chionoecetes opilio
TTTGGGCTTTTTTTTTTTTTTAATGAGATGACTTTTTTTTTGTCCTAGCATTTTTAGTTTTTTTTGTTTTAATGAGATGACTTTTTTTTTTGTCTAGCCTTTTTAGTTTTTTTTTGTTTTAATGAGATGACTTTTTTTGTCCTAGCATTTTTAGTTTTTTTTTTGTTTTAATGAGATGACTTCTTTTTTTTTGTCATTCTCTCCCTTTCTCTTTCCTCAAACTCCTTTTTTTCGTCATATTCTTTAGGTATCTGCTTTTTTCAGCACTCTTTTGACCCTCATAAGCACCATTATGACGTTTTTTCCCAGCACTTTCTTAACTTATTCCCAGCACTTAACTTTTTTTTGTCTTAGGTATCATTTACAACATTTTCTAGACATTCTTCAGCAACTTGCGACAAACTATATCATCACTTCTTTTTAAAGTCATTATTATCAACATTCTGCTACTACTACTACTACTACTACTACTACTACTACTACTACTACTACTACTACTACTACTACTACTACTACAAGATCTTTATAGGCTCCGTAAATTACTCCCTCGAGCGATCATCAGACCCTAACCACCTCCTCCTCCTCCTCCTCCTTCCTCCTCCTCCTCCTCCTCTCCTCCTCCTCCTCCTTCCTCCTCCCCCCTCCTTCTCCTCCTTCCTCCTCCTCCTCCTCTCCTCCCTTCCTCCTCCTCTCCTCCTCCACCTCCTCCTCCTCCTCCTCCTCCCCTCCTCCTCCTCCACTCCTCACCTCCTCCTCCCCTCCTCCTCCTCCTCCTCCTCCTCCTCCTCCTCCTCCTCCTCCTCCTCCAGCCAATCACATCACCGCATTGCACCCACACATAGAATAGAAAGCATCTGATTGGTTCCCTCCTAGTATGGGTTGAAGGAGCGTTCCTATTGGTCCCTAGTGTACATGAAGCTCCCCTGTGATTGGTCGAAAATACTCTAGTTTCTCTTCCGTTTTTTCCCGAGATTCCTTCCTTTTTATATTATGGTTCAAAAATAGGGTGGTAAAATAGGGTTTCTTTTAATTTTTTCTCCAGTTTTATTGCTTTTTATATTCTGGTTCAAAAATAGTGTGGTAAAATAGCGTTTCTTTATATTATTTCCCCAGTTTCCCTCCTTTTTAAAATCTGGTTGTTAAGAAATAGGGTGGTAAAATAGGGTTTCTTTAGGTTCTTCCCCCAGTTTTATTCATTTTTATATTCTGGTTAAAAAAATAGGGTGGTAAAATAGGGTTTCTTTAGATTCTTCCCCAGTTTTATTCATTTTTATTTTCTGGTTCAAAAAATAGGGTGGTAAAATAGCGTTTCTTTCCATTTTTTCCAGTTTCCCTCCTTTTTATATTCTGGTTAAAAAAATAGGGTGGTAAAATAGGGTTTCTTTTCATTTTTTCTCCATTTTTATTACTTTTTATATTATGGTTCAAAAATAGGGTGGTAAAATAGTTTCTTATTTTTTTTTTTCCACAGTTTTATTCTTTTTTATATTCTGGTTAAGAAATAGGGTGGTAAAATAGGGTTTCTTTTGATTTTTTTCCAAGATTTTCTTCCGTTTTAAATTCTGGTAAAAAAATAAGGTGGTAAAATAGGGTTTCTTTATATTATTTCCCCGAGATTCCTTCCTTTTTATATTCTGGTTCAAAAAATAGGGTGGTGAAATAGGGTTTCTTTTATTTATTTTTTCAGTTTTATTCATTTTTATATTCTGGTTATAAAATAGGGCTTCTTTCCATTTTTTCCAGTTTCCCTCCTTTTTATATTCTGGTTAAAAAAATAGGGTGGTAAAATAGGGTTTCTTTTGATTTTTCCCCCAGTTTTATTCATTTATATATTCTGGTTCAAAAAATAGGGTGGTAAAATAGGGTTTCTTTCCATTTTCTCCACAGTTTTGTTACTTTTTATATTCTGGTTCAAAAAATAGGGTGATAAAATTGGGTATATTATTTATTTTTCCCCAGTTTTATTGCTTTTTATATTCTGGTTCAAAAAATAGGGTTTCTTTTGATTTTTTCCCCTAGTTTCCCTTCTTTTTATATTCTGGTTCAAAAAATAGGGTGGTAAAATAGGGTTTCTTTAGATTCTTCCTCAGTTTTATTCATTTTTATATTCTGGTTCAAAAATAGGGTGGTAAAATAGGGTTTCTTTTGATTTTTCCCCGAGATTCCTTCCTTTTTATATTCTGGTTAAGAAATAGGGTGGTAAAATAGGGTTTCTTTAGATTTCTGTGTTAATAGTCGAAAATACTTAAGTTTCCCTTCGTTTTTTCCCCATTTTCTGAATTCTTAAGAAAATATGAAAATAATAAGGAAGCTACAAGAGGCCGTGAGACAGAAAATAAGGAAGTAGAAACATAAGAAAATAAGAGAACATAAGAAAATAAGAAACATAAAAAATAAGGAACATTAGAAAATAAGGAACATTAGAAAATAAGGAAGAACGTAAGAAAATAAGGAAAGATTTCTCTCCTGTTTTTCTTCTATAATTCTGTAATTTTCTGTCCGTTTTGACTTTTTACCCCATTTTTTCTTCCTTTTCATATTCTGTTTTTTTATGGTATCCTCCTCCTCCTCCTCCTCCTCATAAAACTCCGAAAGTAATGACACAATTATACACGTCCTTGGTTAGGCCACACTTGGAATATGCCGTTCAATTCTGGTCGCCCTGTTTAAAAAAAAAGACCAAGCAAAATTGGAATCAGTGCAAAGAAGAGCAACCAAAACTAATCCATCTCGGGCGAATTCATCTTAAGAGACTGCGGAAACTTAATTTTTTTTCCTTAAAGGATCGTAAACCGTGGGGATTGATAAAACTTTAAATCCTAAAAAGGATTTGATGTCTTAAATTTAAGAGAACCTATTCGAGCTTTCTCCTCAAGTGACAAAAAGAAATACGGTTTAAAACAAACGGTCCATCTTTTGCATCACAGATCTCCGTAAAAATTATTTCTTTAGAGTTGTTGATCGTGGAACAAATTACCAGCAAATTTTTGGGGAAAAGCCAGCACAATAACAAATTAAAAAACAGACTTGCGCGCCGTAAAAAAATGGTATTGATATGCCCGCAATTTCATTTATTCCCCCGGTCGATTAGGGGGGTTTGGTAGTGGTATTTTATATATTTCAATCCTACATTCTTCATACGAAACTTCCATGTTCCTATCTTCTTTAGGGACATGGATCTTTTTCCCAAAACGTCCTCTTACATGTATTGATAGTTAGTATATGTTTTCAGCAGATACCCCGTTTGGACCAATGGGCTCCTGGGGGTCTGTTCTCCTTTTTTTAAAGTTTCCTCCTCCTATTTATTCCTATGTAGTCCCCTTCTGTTGTCAAAAGGGAATTTATGTTTTGTCGGGAATAAAAATGTTATTATTTTATTTTTAGTGTTGTTTTTTTGTTTTTATTTTTTATTTTAATTTTTTTATTAAATTATTATTCTCCTCTGTTATTAAAAGGGAGGAAACGTGTTGGTATTAATTACGGAATGTTTTGTATTTTTGAGGGAGTTCGTGTGTGTGTTGTGTGTGGAAAAGGGGGAGAGAGGGGAAGAGAAGGGGAAAAAGAGAGAGAAAGAATTAAAGCGTGTTAATTTCAGTTCAGCTGGAAAACGCCCCCCCTCTCTCTCTCTCTCTCTCTCTCTCCTCTCCTCCCTTTCCCCCTTTTCCCTCCCCCTCCTCTCTCTCTCTCTCTCCTCTCTTTCTTTCCAGTTCCATTTATCTTCATTTACCTTCCTTTCTATTTTCTCCCCTCTCTCGCTCTCTTCTCTCCTCTCCCTTCTCCCCTCTTTCTCTCTCTCTCTCCTCTCTCTTCTCTCTTCCTCTCTTCTCTCCCCTCTCCCTCTCTCCTCCTTTTCCTCATTTCTCTATTCGTTTTCCTCTTTAAAAAAAATTAAAATAATAAATTTTCCTCTTTTGATTCAGCTTCACCAAAAAAAACCTATATAAAAAAAAAACACGAAAACCCCAAGCATAAAAAACCCTTTACGCAATGACCTCTCTCTCTCCCCTGTCTCTCTCTCTCTCTCCCCCCCCCTTTTTTTTCTCTCTCTCTCCCTCTCTCTCTCTCTGAAGAAAAAAAAAAAGGGGGAAGAAAAGGGAAAAAAAAAAAAAAGGGGAAAAAAGGAAAATAATTAAAGAGGGAAAAAGAAGGAAAAAGGGGAAAAATTAAAAAAAAAAAAAAGAGGGGAAAGAAGAAAGAGGAAAATGCAATAATAAAAGAGGGGAAAAAGAAAGGAATAGCAATAAAAAGAGGAAAAGGAAGAAAAACGATAAAAAGAGGGGAAAATATAGGAAAACAATAAAACGGGGGGAAATGGAGGGAACATAAAACGAGGGAATGAGGAAACTATAAAACGGGAAAATATAGAAACAATAAAACGAGGGAATATAGGAAACAATAAACGGGGGGAAAAATGGAGAAAACATAAAAGAGGGGAAAATATAGGAAACATAAAAACAGGGAAAATATAGGAAAACTAAGGGAAAAGATAGAAAAAAATAAAACGAGGGGAAATATAGAAAACAATAAAAGGGGAAAATATAGGAAAATATAAAACGAGGGGAAAAATTTGAAAACAATAAAACGAGGGAAAATATAGGAAAACAATAAAACGAGGGGAAAAGATAGGAAAACAATAAAACGAGGGGAAAATATAGGAAACATAACACGAGGGGAAAATATAGGAAAACATAAAACGAGGGGAAAAGATAGGAAAACAATAAAACAGGGGAAAATATGGGAAAAACAATAAACGGGGGGAAAAAATATAGGAAAAAAATAAAACGAGGGAAAAATATAGGAAACAATAAAAAGGGGAAAAATATAGGAAAAACCAATAAAACGAGGGGAAAATATAGGAAAACAATAAAACGAGGGGGAAATGGAGGAAAACTATAAAACGAGGGGAAAATATAGGAAAACTATAAAACGAGGGGAAAATATAGGAAAACAATAAAACGAGGGGAAAATATAGGAAAACAATAAAACGAGGGGAAAAGATAGGAAAAATAAAAGAGGGAAAAGATAGGAAAAAATAAAAAGAGGGAAAGTAGGAAAAAATAAAACGAGGGGAAAATATAGGAAAACAATAAAACGAGGGGAAAAGATAGGAAAACAATAAAAAGAGGGGAAAAGATAGGAAAACAATAAAACGAGGGGAAAATATAGGAAAACAATAAAACGAGGGGAAAATATAGGAAAACAATAAAACGAGGGGAAAAGATAGGAAAACAATAAAACGAGGGGAAAAGATAGGAAAACAATAAAAAGAGGGGAAAAGATAGGAAAACAATAAAACGAGGGGAAAATATAGGAAAACAATAAAACGAGGGGAAAAAGATAGGAAAACAAAAAAACGGGGGGAAAATATAGGAAACAAAAAAAAGAGGGAAAATATAGGAAAACAATAAAACAGGGGAAAAATATAGGAAAACAATAAAACGAGGGGAAAAGATAGGAAAACAATAAAACAGGAAAAGATAGGAAAGCAAAAAAGATGGGGAATTGGGAAAAACAATAAAACGAGGGGAAAATATAGGAAAACAATAAAACGAGGGGAAAAGATAGGAAAACAATAAAACGAGGGGAAAAGATAGGAAAGCAATAAAAAGAGGGGAAAATATAGGAAAACAATAAAACGAGGGGAAAATATAGGAAAACAATAAAACGAGGGGAAAATATAGGAAAACAATAAAACGAGGGGAAAATATAGGAAAACAATAAAACGAGGGGAAATGGAGGAAAACAATAAAACGAGGGGAAAATATAGAAAAACAATAAAACGAGGGGAAAATGGAGGAAAATAATAAAGCAAAATAAAAAAGGGGAAATAAGAAAGGAAAAAAGAGGGGTAAAAGAAGATAAGGGGGTAAATAAAGAGGGAAAATAGTAGAAAAGAAGGAAAATAATAAAAAAAAAGGGGAAAATAAAGAGGAAAATCAATAAAAAAGGGAAAATAGAGAAGCAAAATAAAATAAGAGGGGAAAAAAGAGAGGGAAAAAACAAGTAGAAAATAAGGGAAAACAATAACCGAGGGGAAAAAAGAAAGGGGAAACAATAAGAAAGGGGAAAAAAAGAGGGGAAACAATATTTGGCCAAGGGGAAGGAAGGAGGCGTCAGGTTGGCTCCTTGCCGCTCATTGGTCCACCGATCCGCCAATCAGAAGCCAATCCCCCTTGTGACCACCCTGCCCCCTTTAACCCCCTTGAAGCCCCCCTGCCCCCCCTTACCCCCCTTGAAGCCACCTTGACGCCAGACCGCCGCCATGTTGCCCCTCCCATATTCATGCAGAACGGAGACGCCACAAGTGTGATTCTCCTCTCTCTCTCTTCTCTCTCTCTCTCTCCCCTCCCCTCTCCTCTCTCCTCTCTCTCTCTCAACTCCTCCTCTCCTCCTCTCTCTCGTCCTCTCTCTCTCTCTCTTGCATCTCGTTACTATGTGCCTCCTCTCTTCTCTCTCTCCTCTCTCTCTCTCTCTCTCTCCTTCTATCTGTGTGTCTGTTATCTCTCCCTCTCCTCTCTCTCTCTCTTCTCATCTCTCTCGTCTCTCTCTTGTTCGTGTCGTGTACCTGTTATTGCTCTCTCCTCTCTCCTTCTCTCTCTCTTCTCTCTCTCTCTCTCTCTCTCTCTCTTCCCTCTCTCTCCTCTCTCGCTCTCTTCTCTTCTCTCTCTCTCTCTCTCTCTCTCGCTCTCCTCTCTCTCTCTCTCTCTCTCTTTGATCGTGTGTCTGTTATTGTGCACTCTTTTCTCTCTCTCTTCGTCATCTTCTTCTCCTCCTCTCTCTCTCTCTCTCCCTCCTCCTCTCTCCTCCTCCATTCTCTCTTCCTCGTCCTCTTCTGTTGTTGGTTGGTATGATGTGTGTGTGGTGGTGGAATTTGCATACAGAATTCTTTTGAAACTTGATGGAAATTGGAATTCCCCCTTTCCTCCTCCCTCCTCCTCCCCCCTCCCTCCTCCTCCTCCTCCCCCCTCCTCCCCCCCTTCCTTCCGTCAGGGGGGCAAGGTTGGAAAGAGACGGAGCTTGCAATGTGGAGAGTCCCCTGCGCATTCGGTCAGCGGTTCGAGTCCCCTAGTTCCGTCTCTGTCGGCGCTTTGTATATCAATACCTGTAGTTGGTACTTGCAAAGTGTCTAAAAATTTGGAAAAATCTTTCTTACCCTATCCCCCCTCCTCCTCCCCTCCTCCCCCTCCCCTCCCCCTCCTCCTCCCTTCCTCCTCCTCCTCCTCCTCCTCCCCCCCTCCTCATCCCTCCCCTCCTCCTCCTTCTTCCTCCTCCTCCCCCTCCTCCTCCCCCCCTCCTCCCTCCTCCTCCCCCTCCTCCTCCTCCTCCTCCTCCTCCTCCTCTCCTCCTCCTCCTCCCCCCCCTCCTCCCCTCTTTCCCCGGTTTCGGGGTGAGTTAATGTTGGGGGGGAGGGAAAGGGAAAAAAGAGGGGGAAAGAGGGAAACTAAGGGGGGGAAAGGGGGGAAGGGATAGACTTAAAGAGGAAAGGGGGAATAATTTTGTGAGAGAGAGAGAGAGAAGAAGAGCTAGAGAGGATGAGAGAGAGAAGAGAAGAGGAGAGAACTAGGTCAAGAGAGGCGGTGAGGTGCAAGGACCAAGTTTGCAAAATAGTTTTTTCCTCTCCCTCTCTCTTTTCTCTCTCTCTCTCTCCTCCTCTCTCTTTTCTCCCCCTCTCTCTCCCTCTCTCTCTCTCTCTCTCTCTCACTGCAGGGTGGGTGGAGGGAAAGGGAGGGAGGAAGGAAACAAGGAGATAAAGAGAGTGAGAGAGAGAGAGTGAGAGAGAGATAAAGAGAGGGAGTGAGGGAATGGGATAGATGTTGGAGAGGAGGAGGAGGAGGAGGAGGAAGAGGAGGAAGAGGAAGAGGAGGAAGATGATTGTGGTGGTGATGCAGAAAGCTGGATATTATTTTTTTTCTCTTTTTTTTTTTTTTTTCTTTTCCCTCCCCTCCCCTCTCTCTCTCTCCTCTCTCTCTCTCTCTTCTCTCTCTCTCCTCCTATCTCTCCTCTCTCCCCTCCTCTCTCTCTCTCTCTTTAATATCTCCCAAGGGGGCCATATTCTCTTCCATTTTCTTTAATTAATGTATGTAATCTGAGTATTGTTACTATAAATCAGAGAGAGAGAGAGAGAGAGACACGGCATTCTTCTTTAAAATTGTCGTTGACTAATATATATTTTAATTAATATATTATTAACATATATTTAAATATCTGACAGTGCTAAGTAGCGTCTCTGTTATTATTATTATTATTATTATTATTATTAGTAGTATTATTATTATTATTATTATTATTATTATTATTATCATTATTATTATTATTATCATTATTATTATTATTATTATCATCATTATTATTATTATCATTATTATTATTATTATCATTATTATTATTATTATTATTATTATTATTATTATTACTTTTTTTCTTCGTGTTAATTTTTTGTGTGGTGATTATTTTAATTCTCATGTACTATATAGATTTTGTTTTTTTGGTGTGTGTGTGTGTGTGTGTGTGTGTGTGTGTGTGTGTGTGTGTGTGATAGTAATAATGATGATAATATGATGATAAAATAATAACACTAGTAATAATAGATACAAACATTTAGCATTTAACGATTTTCCTTAACCCTTTGAGACCCAGAACGTAATTTCCATTTAATTTGGGTACCATTAGAGGATGTTTAGTGACTATAAGCAATATTTTATAGCTATGACCTGTTTAGTAGCCTTGTCCACTAACTCATTTGGTATATTCAGTGACTTTTCGTAATTTTATGGCTGACAACAAACACTTATATAGCCAAGGAAAGATCTGGGCGTGAATGGGTTAATGGGTAAAGGAGATGACGGAAGGAGAATAGGCAAGTATGTGATGAAGGAGGGAAGAGGGAAATATATGATAAAGGGGAAAATAAGGATAATTAGGAAGATTTTTGGAGAGAGAGAGAGAGAGAAAGAGGGGAAGGAAGGAAGTAGGGAATAATATCTCTCTCTCTCTCTCTCTCTCTCTCCTCTCTCTCTCTCTCTCTCTCTCTCTCTCCCCTCTCTCTCTCTCCCCTCTCTCTCTCTCTCTCTCCTCTCCCTCCCCTCCCTCCCTCTCTCCTCCCCCTCTCTCTCTCTTTTCTCCTCTCTCTCCTCCCTCCTCTCTCTCCTCCTCCCTCTCCTCTCTCTCTCTCTCCTCTCTCTCTCTCTCTCTCTCTCTCTCTCTCTCTCAGATTTGCTTGAGGGGAAATACAGAACGACCAATTAGCCTCCTTAACCCCTCATCTCCCCTCATCTCCACTTCTCTCACTCATCTCCCCTCACTACCTCCTCACCCTCTCTCTTTCTGACATCCTCCCCTCATTATCACGCCTCTCCCCTCACCTCTCTCTCTCTCTCCCCTCTCTCTCTCCCCTCTCTCCAGCCACACTCAATAGCTAACAAATAAAAAAAATAAAAAAAAAAAAAGTATGAGTCGTTAACATCTGTCTACAAAATCTTATGTCTCATATTTATTTGTTATTTAATTTTATATATATATTTTTTTCTATTTTATGTCTCTTTTTTTGTCTTATCTGTCACCTGTGCTTTTTGGGTTAAGGGGAAAAAGGTGTGGTTTCTCGAGGCTTTGGGGAGGGGAAATAAAGGGGAAATAGGAAAATAATGAGGGGAAATGGGAAAAGAAATGGGGAATAAAAGGGAAAATGGGAAATGGAAGAGGGGAAATAGGAAAATATAAGGGGAAGTGTGGAAAATATAAGGGAAAAGGGGGAAATAAAAGAGGAAAAGGGGGAAATGGGGAAAGGGAAGAGGGGAAATAAAAGAGGAAGAGGGGGAAATAAAAGGGGAAATGGAGAAATAAAAGAGGAAAAGGGGGAAAGGGAAGGGGAAATAAAAGAGGAAGAGGGGGAAATGGGGAAATAAAAGAGGAAAATAGCAAAGGGAAATGGGAAAAAAGGGGAAAATGGTGTTAAGAAAAGGGAAAAAATGTGTTAAGAAAATGGGAAAAGGGGAAAATGGTG
>JACEEZ010025151.1:15000-24750 GCA_016584305.1 Chionoecetes opilio
GTGGTAGTGGTGGTGGTGGTGGTGATGGTGGTAGTGGTAGTGGTGGTGAGTGGTAGTGGTGGTGGTGGTGGTGGTGTTAGTGGTAGTGGTGAGTGGTGGTGGTGGTGGGTTGGTGGTGGTGGTAGTGGTGGTGGTGGTGGTGAGTGGTGGTGGTGGTGGTGTGGTGGTGATGGTGAGTGGTAGTGGTAGTAGTGGTGGTGGTGGTGGTGGTGGTGGTGGTGGTGGTGGTGGTGGTGGTGGTGGTGGTAGTGGTGGTGAGTGGTGGTGGTGGTGGTGGTGAGTGGTGGTAGTAGTGGTGGTGGTGGTGGTGGTGTTGAATGAGTAACAAGCGTAGGTAAGGTTGAAGGGTTGCCAGGTGAGCGGTCAGAGAGGTGAGGGTCAAGGGTCACGTGGGGTCAGCTCAGGTGAAGGTCAGGTGAGGTCAAGCGGGAAGTGAAGCACAATGCCTGGTTTTGAGTTTGTGTTTTTGGGAATGTTGTTTTGTTTGTTTGTTTGGCGTGTTTGTCTCTGCCTTGCGTAACAAAGAAGTTTTATTTTGTTTTGACTTATTTTTTGGTAATATATATAGATCAATGTATTATTTTAAATTAATTAAAGGATATATTGCATCATTTGATTCCCAAACATATGGAAGGAAAAGGAGGAAATACCCCTTGCAAAATTTGTAGTTTGTTTTGAAAAATAGATTTGTTTGAAAATTTGTTCCAAGCAGTTATCGGGCATGCTGAACACGAATCTGGAGTCTGTTTTCAGTTACAATGATTAGAAGTCCCTATTTCAGCCAATTCACAATGACATGATACTTCCAGATATTCCTTAAAAATCACAAATTATATTCAATCACATGAAATACGGACTTCTAATAATTGTAACTGAAAACTGGCTCCAGACTCGTGTTCAGCATGCCCGATAACTGCTAGGAACTAACTTTCAAGCAAATCTAGTTTTCAAAAAATATCGCAATTTTTTTTTTTTTATATATATTTGCTTCAAAATTAGTTCCTAGCAGTTTTCGGCCATGCTGAAAACGAATCTGGGGTCAGTTTCAAGTTATAATTAAAAATCCCTATTTCAGCCAATTCACAATGACATGATACTTCCAGATATTCCTTAAAAAACACAAATTAGACAAAACTTACTACAAGACATAAAACACAATACAATATAATGATCAGTATTAGTATTTTGAGTATTAGTAATATTATTATTATTAATCCCTATTTGAGCCACCCATGCGATTGTCAAAGTACTTATAAAAACCTAGGAATACTATAGCAATCCTGTGGGACTTCTAATGCCCTCCTATGACTCCTGTAGGATGCGTGAAGGACCGAAGGAACCCGTGAAGGACTCTGGAGGATTGTATACAAAGCGAAGTTTACTTGAAAAAAATAGTTCTTCCTTCTCCCTTACTTCTCATCCTTCCTCCTCCTCTCCTCCCTTCCTTGTCCCACCTCCTTCCTTGGCTTCCTTCTCCTCCCTCTCTTCCCGCCTTCCTCCTCCACGTCCCTCCTTCCCCTACCCCCTTCCTCCTCCTCTCCCCTTCTTCCTCCTCCCCCTCCCGCCTTCTTCCTCCGACTATCGTATTTATACGATAATTATAAATGATCATATATCAAATCACGCTGGGCAGCCGCGGCACGCACCGCTTGGGAGAGGTCGGACTCCCACTAGTAAGGCTAAGGATAATTCAAACTTGCTCGAATTATGGAAAGTTATTGAAAAATTTGAACTGGCCTGAAACAGGTTGAATTGTCCGAAGTTTGAATTATACGGGTTCGATTTAGAGAGGGTTAATTGTACCTAGCATTTTTTTGGGTTAACATATAGCTTTTTATTTTGGTCATTATGTGTAGTGATTGTCTTAAAGTATACTAAAGGATTTTTTTTTTGTCAACATTGATTTTTTTTGGTGGGTCAATATGTTCAGTAATTTTCTTTATGTATAATTACCTTTTTATCACCACGAAGCCTTTTTTTATCACCATCAAGCCTTTTTTATCACCACGAAGCCTTTTTTATCACCACGAAGCCTTTTTTTTTTATCACCACGAAGCTTTTTTTTTATCACCATCAAGCCTTTTTTTTTATCACCACGAAGCCTTTTTTTTATCACCACGAAGCCTTTTTTTGGGTCAACATGTAGATTTTTTTTACTGTCAATACTTTTTCTTTTTTTTAATATTTATTGATTTATATAGATATTAATTGATTTATTTGTATGTCCACCTGTGTATTACTAGTCTCTGTGTACTAAGGAGGTTCTTCTTTGTCTCCCTTCAGAGCGGCCTCAAGTTTTCTCTTTAGTATATGTCAAAGTAGCAGTTTTTGTTTGTTGTTGTTGTTATGAATACTGACTTTCCCCTCTCTGTCTCCCCTCAGAGCGGCCTGTGTGTGTCGGGTGACGTGGGTGAGGGGCGAGGGGGCAGCCCACGCATCACCCACCTCACCGGCTCCTCCGTGGGCGTGGGTGTGGGCGTGGGCGTGGTGGAGGACGAGCCCCGCTTCCCACGCCTCGACCAGTGCGCCCACTTCCACTACGAGTATGTCGAGCTGCCGCCCCTGCAGGTGTGTGTGGTGTGTGTGTGTGTGTGTGTTCAACAATGTTCACCTAGTTGTATTTTACAGGGCCTGAGCTACACTCGTATGGCCCCGTCTCCATTGCTACATTTTATCATTCATCCTTAGTTCTTAGTGTTGGCCGAAACCACCACCCCGGGAGGCGGGTCACAAACCCCCGGCTAACACCCGGTACCCATTCACTGCTGGGTGGACAGGGGCTCGGGTTTTAAGGAAACAGCCCATCTGTCTCCGCTCAGACTCTGATCATAATTACCACCACCAAAATCGCCTCCCCATCCACTCCGCCACTCCACCTCATTAATTAGGGCACAGGTGTGTAATTAACAGGTGTGGACAGGTGCGTTTACCTCTCCACACCTGAAAAATTACCGCCATTGCAAGAGATAAAGTAGTTTCTTTTTGGTGTGTGTGTGTGTGTGTGTGTGTGTGGGTGTGTACTGTCTTTCCATTCTCTCTCCTCTCTCTCTCTCTCGTCTCTCTCCTTTTCTCTCTCTTCTCTCTCTCTCTCCTCCTCCCTCTCTCTCTCTCTCTCTCTCTCTCTCTCCACCACACACACCACACACACACACACACACACCACACACACACACACCACACACACACCACACACACAACACACACACACACACACACACACACACCCCACACAAAACACACACACACACACACACACACACACACACCAACTAATTGGCGTATGTTCTTTGTGTCTGTAAGCACTGCCATATTTTTGTCTTAAAGGTGAAAGCTCTCTGTCTAATGGCCTTTAGGAGGAGGAGGGGGAGGAGGAGGAGGAGAGGAGGAGGAGGAGGAGGAGGAGGAGGAGGGGAAGGAGGAGGAGGGGGAGGGGAGGAGGAGGATGGAGGAGGAGGAGGAGGAGGAGGAGGAGGAGAAGAAGAAGAAAAGAGAAAAAGAAGAAGAAGAAGAAGAAAAGAAGAAGAAAGAAAAGAAAAGAAAAAGAAGAAGAAAGAAGAAGAAGAAGATGGAGGCTTAGGAGGAGGAATAATGTAGTTACCGGACGAATCTCTCTCTCTCTCTCTCTTCTCCTCTCTCTCTCTTCTCTCTCTCTCCATCTCTCTCTCTCTTTTCTCCTCCTCTCTCCCTCTCGTCTCCCCTCTCTCTCTCTCTCTCTTTCTCTCTCCCATCTCTCCCCTTCTCTCTCTCTCTCTCTCTCTCTCCCCGATCCTCTCCTCTCTCTCTCTCTCCCCTCTCTCTCTCTTCTAATACCAGATGACGCCTATTAATTAATTACCACTTATCTGAACTACCTCGTTAGCACCTGACAGGAGGAAGAGAGGAGAGAGGAGAGAGAGAGAGAGAGAGAAGAAGAGAAGAGAGAGAGAGAGAAGAGAGAGAGAGAGAGAGAGAGAGGAGAGGAGAGAGAGGAGCCCCTACTCTCATCTCAGCTCACTTAAGGGCCGAGGATTTTCCAAAGGGCTAAGGAGAGAAAAGAGAGAGAGAGAGAGGAGAGAGAGAGGGGAAGAGAGAGAGGAGAGAGGAGAGAGAGAGAGAGTAAACGGCTTGTATTATGTAGTAACAGTCTGGCTATTCAGGCTCATAAAGAGGAGCTAAGGAGGAGGAAGAAGAGGAGGAGGAAGGAAGAAAGGAGGAGGAGGAGGAGGAAGAAGACAAAAATTAATGCCAAGAAAGAAAGGAGGAAGAAGATGAAAAGATAGAAGAGTTAGAGGAGGAGGAGGAGGAGGAGGAGGAGGAGGAGGAGGAGGAGGAGGAGGAGGAGGAGGAGAAGAAGAAGAAGAAGAAGAAGAAGAAGAAGAAGAAGAAGAAGAAGAAGAAGAAGAAGAAAAGGAAGACATTATAGTAGTTGTAATGGTAAAAAAAAGAAGGAAGAGAAAAAAGGAAGAAAAATAGGAAGAGAAACTGAAGTAGGTAGATATAAATCTTACCCTTAAATTTATGGTCATTTCTGCCCATTATAAGTAGTCATTCTGGCCTTCCCTCTTCCTTCCTTTCTTTCTTTCTTTCTCTTGCCTGCTTTCTTTCTTTTTTCATTTCTTTCTTTCTTTCTTTCTCCTTCTCTCTCTTCCTTTCTTTCTTTCTTTCTCCCCTGCTTTCTTTCTTTCTTTCTTCCTTCCTTTCTTTCTTTCTTTCTCCCTCCTGCTTTCTTTCTTTCTTTCTTTTTTAATTTCTTTCTTCCTTCCTTTCTTTCTCCCTCTCTCTCTTCCTTCCTTTCTTTCTCCCTCTCTCTCTTCCTTTCTTTCTTTCTTTCCCCCTCCTGCTTTCTTTCTTTCTTTCTTTTTTCATTTCTTTCTTCCTTCCTTTCTTTCCCCCTCTCTTCCTTTCTTTCTTTCTTTCTCCCTCCTGCTTCTTTCTTTTCTTTCTTTCTTCCTTCCTTTCTTTCTCCCTCTCTCTCTTCCTTTCTTTCTTTCTTTCCTTCCCTCTTTCATTCTGTCCTTCTTTCTTCCTTTCTTTCTTTCTTTCTTTCTTTCTTTCTTTCTTTGTTCCCTTTTCCTTTACTGTCCCCATTTATTTCCCTTTCTCTTTCTTTTCCTTTAATTTCCCCTCCTTAATTTCCCCTCTTTATTTCCCCTCGGACGGTCGTAATGGTCCATCGTATTTGCCACTAAATTCCTGCCTCCTGATTGGACCACACATTGACGTTCCCTTTACGAGCCCTTGCCCTTTATTTGCGAGAGAGAGAGAGAGAGAGAGAGAGAGAGAGAGAGAGAGAGAGAGTGAGTAACACAGGCTCACAACTTTCCCTTCACTTGACTTATCCAAAAAGTTAGGTCGAGTCTCACCTTACTTTGCCACACCTGTCGTCTCCAGGTGTGGCAAAAGAGAGAGAGAGAGAGAGGAGGAAGAAAGAAGAGGAGAGAGGAAGAAAGAAAGAGAGAGAGAGATGAGGAGAGAGTGTGTATAACCAAGAAAACTCCAAACCCCCTCTCTCTCTCTCCTCTCTTCCCCTCTCTCTCCCTTCCCCCCCCACATGTTAACCGTTTTTAAAGAGTAACTCCCTCAATAAGGACTACACGGTTTAATCCTCTTAAGTGTAATAAAAAGTGTGTGTGTGTGTGTGTGTGTGTGTGTGTGTGTGTGTGTGTGTGTGTGTTTTGGGTTTATTGCTTTTCTCGTTCTAATACTTTTTTTTTTTTTTTTTTTTTTTTAGGTACTATGCACTTTCTTATGTCTAAAAAGTCCTTCTAATTATCCATGTACAAATGTCTTTCAATATATTTCCTTTCCCTATAAGATAACATACATTTCACCTCCTTCCTTCTACCGTAGATAACACTATAGTCGCCAGTCACTCGCCACTGCACTAATGTCGCCCGGGACAAAAATTACGTATTTTTCTCACTACAGACTTGTATGTGCCCTGGGGGCATGCACAGTAGTTTATATTATGTACATCACACTACATGTCTTCTGGCACATAAAATCTGTAGTGTCTAGAAATTTGTAATATATTGTGCCTGCGACATTAGTGCAGTGTCGAATGACTGGCGACTTAGTGTTATTTACGGTACATATAGTATTAACAAACTTTCTAATTCTAAACAGGTGTAAAAAAATATATCTTCTTTATTAAACTCTATCATTTGTTTTGTCCTTTTTTTAATATCTTTTCTTTCCCTCCTTCAGATATCCTCTACTTCACCTCCTTCCTACTACATTTTTTTATTTTATTTTCTTACGTCACAATGAACTGGCCAAGAGAGAGAGAGAAACAAAAATTAGAAGTAACAAAAATGCCGCTAAATTGCCAGTCCCTATAAAGAAGACAGTTAGAGAATATAAAAAGGGGCGCGGGGCCATTTTAGTTCGGTATATACTATTAACTTTTGCATATACTAACAAACTTTCTAATTCTAAACAGGTGTAAAAAAATTATATCCTCCTTATTAAACTATTATCTGTTCCTTCCTTGTTTTTTAAAATTTTTTTTTTTCCTCCCTTTAATTTAAACCATACTTCCCCTCCTTCCCGCACAGACACATTAAACTTTCTAATATAAACAGGTACTACCTATAACAAATAAATAACCTCATATTTAATTACATTCACCATCATTTATATATTTCAATTTTTTTGCCATTTATTGTGTGTCTTTAAACTCACTATTTATTCCTTTCCAATTTTTTAAAAGTGAAAAAAATTATGTCCTCTTCATTAAAACTCACTATTATTTTATCGTTTTTTTGCCCACAGGTGTCCATAGTAACAGTGTTTTTAAATATCCTTTCTCTCTCTCCTTCAGATAACCTATACTTCCCCTCCTTCCCGCTACACACACTATTAATCTTTCTAATATAAACAGGTACTACCTATAACAAATAAATAACCTCATATTTAATTACACTCACCATCATTTATATATTTCAATTTTTTCCCCATTTATTGTGTGTCTTTAAACTCACTATTTATTCCTTTCCAATTCTAAAAAAGTGAAAAAAATTATATCTTCATTAAAACTCACTATTATTTTTTCGTTTTTGTTGCCCACAGGTGTCCATAGTAACAGTGTTTTAAAAATCCTTTCTCTCCCTCCTTCAGATAACATAAACTTCACTTCTTTCATCAATCTACAGACACTTTAAACCTGTGTAATATAAACAGGCATAACAAATAAATAACCTCATCTTAAATTACACTCTCACTTCTACACTTAATTATTTTTTTATATTATCGTCTTCATTTATTTGTTGTCTTGAAGCTCACTGTTTATTCCTTTCCAATTTTAATCAAGCAAGTGTAAAAAATTCATATCCTCTTCATTAAAACTCACTATTATATTTACCCATCCCCACCTCCTTCCTTCTACATACACTATTTACCTATTCAATAACAAGAAATGTAACAAAATATATCCTCGTCTTTAACAAAACACTATTACATTTTCTCTTTTCCCACCTGGTTCCTTCTACAAACACTAATAAACTTTTTCAATTTTAAACAGCTGTCAAACATTCATATCCTCTTCATTAAAATCACCATTATTTCTTCTATTGTTATTCTTCAGGTGTCCATAGTAACAATAGTATAACCTCATCTTTAATTAAACTCACCAATTTATGCTTTTCCTCTTCCCACAGGTGTCCATAGTAACAATATTAAAACCCCATATTAAATTAACCTCACCAATTTCTTCCTCTCCCCACAGGTGTCCATAGTAACAGAAGACATCAAACCGCTGAGTGTAGGCGGCACAGGAGGCGCAGGAGCAGGAGGCAGCGGTAGTGGCAGCTGTGAGGACATCGAGAACCACAGCAGCTTACCCGTGCAGGTGTGCTCTCTGGGCCGCTGTTGGGTGCTACGCAGAACCTATGAGAACTTCCGTTTCCTGGACCGCCAACTCCACCGTTGTTGCTATGATCGCAAGGTGTCCCGTCTGCCTGAGCTGCCGTCGGAGGACAACCTGCATGTAGGAGGAGACAGAGAGGTAAGGGCGTGTGTGTGTGTGTGTGTGTGAGAGAGAGAGAGAGAGAGAGAGGGGGTTATTAGTAAACAAACTATTTTTCTAAGGATAATCTGCATGTAGGAAGAGATAGAGAGGTGAGTACGGTGTGTGGGTGTGTGTGAGGGCGTGGGTAAGGAAGGGGTGTGGGTGTGTGTGAGGGCGTGGGTAAGGAAGGGGTGTGGGTGTGAGGAAGGGGTGTGGGTGTGAGGGAGGTCTGTGGGGGTGAGGGAGAGGTGTGGGTGTGAGGGAGGGGGGGGAAGAGGGGGGGTTTTAAAGGGTGAAAAGGGTAAAATGGTGTGAAAAAAGGGGAAAGGAAAGGTTCTGTAAGGGGAAAATTTAAAATTTTTGTGATGAGTGAGAAGAGAGGGTGTGTGTGTGGGGTGTGTGTGTGTTGTGTGTGTGTGTGTGTGTGGGGTGTGTGTTGTGTGTGTGTAAAGGTGAGAAGGAGTAAATAAACTCTTTTTTTAGTTACTCTAAACAAAAAAAATCTTGCCAGTAAAGGAAAGGAAAAGAGAGGGAGGGGGGGAGGGGTTAAGAGGAGAGAGAGGAGAGAGAGAGTTTTTAGTGGGGGAATTCGTAATTTGGGGGAGAAAAGGGGGTGAAGGATATTAAAAGAGAGAGAGAGAGAGAGAGAGAGAAAAGAAGAGAGAAGAAGAGAAGAAAAAAAAAAAAATTATAGTGTTTACCGGGGAAGTACTGCGTTTTCTTTAATACGTGTTACAGTCAGCCATGGTAAAAAGGGCGTGTTTTTATGGTTATGCCGTGTGTTTCCCCCTTCTGACGCCATGTAAATAGCGACCCAAAATACTACATAAACAGAAGGGGAAAAATTTTTAAAATTCTGTACTCTTCACACCACACCACACACACACACACACACACCACACACACCACACACCACAACCCCACCCCCAAACCCCAACCCACACACACAACAACCACAAAAACACACACACCACACCCCACAACACACACACACACACACCACACACGACGGGGCATTAAAGGGAAGGAGAGGAGAGAGAGTAAACAAACTCTTTACTATGTACAAAAACAACACAAAAGATTCTTGACCGTAATGGGAAGGAGAGAGAGAGAGAGAAGGAGAGAGAGGAGAGAGAGAGAGAGTTTTGGGGGGGTGAATAGAGAAATGGTATGAAAAAGGGAGGAAGGGTGTGTAAAGGGGAAGAGAGAAGAGAGAGAGAGAGAGAGAGAGAGAGAAGAGAGAGAGAGAGAGAGAGAGAGAGAGAGAGAGATTTTTTTGGATGGTGAATGAAGAAATGTGAAAAAGGGAAAAAAGGTGAGGAGAGAGAGAGAGAGAGAGAGAGGAGGAGAGGGGTTTTTTGGAGGGGTGAATGAGAGAATGTGGAAAGGGAAAATGGGGAGAAGAGAGAGAGAGAGAGAGAGAGAGAGGAGAGAGAGAGTTTTTTGGAGGGGTGAATGAGGAAATGGTAGAGAAAGGGAGGAAGGTGTTGAGAAGGAGGAGAGGAGAAGAGAGAGAGAGAAGGGGAAGAGAGAGGGGGGTATGCATATAATCTTGCTTGCTCTATCCTCCCTGTCTTTCTTATCCCCCTCCCCCCCCCCCCTTTCTCTCCCTCCCTTGTATTATGTCACAGGCTTTTTTCCCCCCTTTTCCTTCTCTCTCTGTCCTTGTTTTTCTGTATATTCTGTCTTATATTTTTTGCATCACTGACTGGAAAATATTTTTGTTATGGCAGCCTCCTTTTTCTTTCTTTTCTCTCTCTCTC
>JACEEZ010025152.1:0-12700 GCA_016584305.1 Chionoecetes opilio
GGGGGGTTTAGCTCGGGGCCGTCTCCAACATTTACATTGAATGGTTTGGGCTCAAATGTCTCGCTCCAAATTTCCCCATCTTAGTGGTTCCTCATAAGCAGGGGATGCTCATCTGCGCAGCAAAAAATGATGTAGCACCTATTTGATTGTCATTGTCATCTAAAAAAAGACGGATGCGGCAAACCACACCATAAACCTTAAAAATATCGTATTTTGAAAAAGAAAAACCCTGGACACGTTGACAGAAGAAAGGTGTCCAACGTAGAAGGCCCCTAGGGCCAGGTCGCCCCTTCAATCCCGTCTGCGTCCTTGAGCGGGGACCGCCAGACCGGGAATTGAGGGGGAAGGGGGGGCTCCCCGCTTGTGTCACGGGGGCCCTGGAAAGCGCCAGAGGGGCAATGTGAGAGGATCCAATGGGAGAGTCGAGGACAAGGGGGACGTCAGGGAGAGGGGCGGGCCCGGGTAAAGTATTAGTTTTGAGTCATAAATTTTATTACTCCTTCCCCCCCCCCCACCCACCACGGACCCCAAACGAGAGGAACTGTCTGTTGGGAAGGATCCCCCAAACAGCTCCGGGGTAGGGGGGAAGTAAACGCTTGGGTTTTGTCCGGTTTTTTTGTGGCAGCCGCGGGACCTTTTCGGTGCCCACCAGGCAACCTCCACTTGGCCCCTACCCAAAACGCTGCCCACCCGTTTGATCCACGGGGCCACACTGGACCTCCCGTCTTACCCCAACCCCAAACCAAAGGAGCGTGTTGCCCACCAAATTTTGAACATACCTTTTCTCGTACGAACTCCCGGAGACGGGCCGTTGGCATGCCCTTGGTGGTGAGGGAAGACTGCTCAGGGGACGTCCGTGTAAGCAGAGTTCCGGGTCCCACGATAGGGGCCAGCCCCCAGTCGGGGCCTCTGACATGATCGCTTGTTCCCATATAGTTTTTCTCCCTGGGTTTTTTCCGGGGCAATTTCCCTGGGGCAAAGCAGGCCCCCTTCGTCGCCCCCCGGAAGCCCCGGGAAAACCCTGTGGCCCCCGGGGGAAAAGCCACAGGGGCAGGTTGTGGCGGGAGTCATGGGGTCGTAGAGTTGCACTTTTCCCCCCTGGGGCTATGCGGGGCGCTCCTTGGTTTGCCCCGCGTAGCCTCGTGGTCCCGGGGCCCAAGAAAAGCCACAGGGGCGGGTTTTGTTGCTGGGGGCGTCGGGGCAGGTAAAGTTGCACTCACCCCCCCCAGGGTCAACGCAGAGCGCTCCCTTTGCCCCGCCCCCCGGCCCGTCACTCAGGGGCCCCGGGGAAGGCCACAACGGTAAGGCCACCCGGGGGGGGGCGCTAGTAGGGCGTAGTAGCAGCGAGAGTGGAGCGGCACCCGCCCCCGGGGGCAAAGCGGGAAAAGTGGCGTTGGGGCGTCGAGGGCGTGGGTGGGTTTGTTGGGCGCGCAGGTGGGGGCTCAGCCCATCCCTTAGCGCGTGTCCTGGAAGGAATACCCCCGTATCTCGCCGCTGCACTTGGGCAAAAACAGAGTCTCATATGAGAGATCACCGCGACGCAGAAAAAACACGTCTGCCCACACACATAGCCCGAAGGGGAATTTTCCTTTTTCCCTGTTTTTGGGGGCAGGGGAGGCGTGTGTTTTGGGGGAGGTACAGGGCCCAAAGGTTTCAGTGGACAGCACTCATTGGGGTGTGAGGCGTGCGAGGATGAGGAGTGTTGGTTTGCAATATTCTTCCTTCTCCGGCCTTCTCCTCCCCCACCTCCCTCACCTTTTCTCACTTTCTCACTCTCTCTCCTTCTCATTCTCTCTCCCCTCGTGGGGCGTCATTGGTGGTGGTGGTGTGGTGACCCCGGGTCAGCTTTTCTCCCTCTCTGGTAGATAAGGTTAGCTTGTGTCCAAACTCATCGCCCTCCTATCTACAAACTTTTAGCAGTTTTCTTCTCTCTCTTTTCCCCTCTTTTTTTCCCTTTTTTCCTTTCTCTTCCCCCTTTCCCATTCTCCACGTTCCCCCCCTCACAGAAACATAAAGTAAAAGAAACCATATCCCCGTTGTGAAGAGAATTCTGATCCCCGTGTAAAAATTTTCCAAAAAAACTGTAAACCCCCAGAGCCCACCCAAATCCTCCCGGGAAAATTAACCCAATCAACACTAAATTTGTTTCATTTTTACCCCTTCGACTTGCAAAAAAGACAACAAATTGGTTTAAAATGGACGGAACTTCGCGGTCGTTTTAAGACCCGACTAATTTTTTCCCCGGCCCAATAGGTGATTTTTTTAATGGAGATCCCGGGTTTTTTTCCGGAAACCCCTATTAAAAAAAAAAAAATAAAATATTTCATCACCGAATTTTCTGGTCGCCGTTTCCATTAAAAAAAACTTCCTCGTAAAACAGTAAAATGGCCGGGAGAAATTAGTCAGGATCTCAGATAACAGGGAAGTAATTGAATGGAACATACCAAACCTAACCTTATAGGTTTAATGAAAACTACCAACCTAATCAAGTATATCTAGCAACCTTTAGTTTTAGAAATAACCTAACTTACACTAGTATACTAACCTACCTATAGGTTTTAATGAAATATAACCTAACCTTAACCACAAAGTATACCTAACCTTACGTTAACCTTAACCATGCATAAATCGGTGATGAAATATATATATACTTGTTTAAATGGTTTCCGAGAAAATGAAAAACAAAATAAAATAAGACCGCGAAGTTTCGTCCATTATAACCAACAAATTTAACATAACAAACTCACCTGTTGTAGTTGACTTGATACTCTTCCAGCGGCGGCTGTTGCCTCCTAGGTGGGAAATATGGTGGTAAGAGCCACGGACATGCAGGACAGCCCGGAGTCACCACCAAGTAAGATGGCACTATGCCACGCTCAGAGTTGTTTGAAGCCGCTTTCATTGAGGATGCGGCTGTCATGGGAGACAGACCCAGGCCACGTGCCACATCAATCAGGGGGTACATCACAATCATCCACACACCCAAGTCATCACCTCCAAATAACTGCATCCGTCCAGTGAAGTATCCACATAAACGTAGAGTAACCACAACTTTCAACAGTGCAGAGATAGCAGGGTTTTCTTCCTGGTGCCACTTGCAATTTATCTTTCACAAGGTCCGTGACGAATTAAATCCCTGCTAGGTCGAACCAAGCTGTATCCTACCTCTCCAACAGTTGTCTGTCACTGTACTCGATCGCGACGTGCTTGGAAAAACCCTTTCCCTCGCCACCAAACCCCCTCTCACCACGTCTTCCCCCCGCCATATTTTGCCTTTGTTATTGTTTCCGGGGATTCATCAGGGTGCAAACACATAATAAGATGCTCAGTAAGGTTATATATACGCCTAATAGGCTAAAAAAC
This sequence comes from Chionoecetes opilio, assembly GCA_016584305.1. Taxonomy (NCBI): domain Eukaryota; kingdom Metazoa; phylum Arthropoda; class Malacostraca; order Decapoda; family Majidae; genus Chionoecetes; species Chionoecetes opilio. Next base: position 3,364 of record JACEEZ010025152.1, read on the forward strand.
GTATTTTTACCTTACTCATAGCTACTCATAAGAGTCTTATGAGAAGCTATGGGACAGTGCCACCATCTTAGCGTTTTCGGTAACTCACAGCAACTCCTAGAAACTCACAGCAAACTCACAGCAACACCCGAGCGACTCCTAGGAACTCTTAAGCTTAGGAGTTGCTATGAGTTGCTAATAAGCTTTATAAAAAACCTGTCCAGGCCCCAGTACAGGGCTGTCACGCAGGACTAGAACCTTCCTGGGGAGAGACAAGGAGGGTATGTCAAGAGCTCGCTGAGGATGTCGAGGGCCATTTGGGACGGAGGTTCCCAGACGGCCACCAGATGGCAGATCAGCTCTTTGTTATAGTCAATTAGGTACCATTCCTCCTGACTGGAAAACGGGGCTGGTCGTCCTATCTGGAAAGGGAAAGGTGACCGTAAGGAGTTGCAACAATTACCTTTGTATTACACTGCTCAGGCGTGCCGGGCAAGGTGCTTGCCCATCTATTGCTGACACGGATCCGCAGTCATCTGCTAAAGCATCAGGGCAGACATTCAGAGAGAGTTAAAGGCCACGGTGGTTAGCTTAACAATATCCCTCTATTTCTACACCCCGGCGTTAGTGGGTATTCACATACGAGACATGGCAGTGGCGGTACATGGTTGTTCAAAGCTGATTGGCTGAGCGACTACAATGACGTCACAGACTCGCCAGCGAATCATAATTGTGTAAAAACAAACGTGCCAGCCAATCAGATTGTGTCTAGAAATATAGAAAAGCAGGCAAACCAGTGACTAGATTACAAGAAATTTATTGAAATACATGAAATCAGTGACTGCAGAAAACAGTTTGTGACAATATACAAAATTTTTGTAGAAAAGCAGGCAAACCAGTGACTAGATTATTAGAAATTTATTGAAAAACATGCAAATCAGTGACTGCAGAAAATAGTTTTATCAAGAGACATGCAAATTAGTGGGATGGTTGGTGCTGTTTGCCATGAGAAGTGATTCAATGTCTGGATCGATTGATGAGGTAGACAAGAGCAGAATGTCATTGAGGTGGCGGTCACTTAGCTGGGAGCGAATGCGAGACTTTGTATATTTTATTTTTGAAAAGAGTTTTTCACAACAGTAAGTGCTGCCAAACATGGCAACGATGCGTTTTACATGCTCAATGTAATTTGGAAATTTTGTTAGAAAGGGAGGACGAGGTCACGGAAGAAGGACAGTGGAGAAGCGGTACGGTACTTTGCCTTCAGTTCGTCATTACACTGAAGCTCCACCAACTCCATCTGCAGGGGGGCAGGGGCTTTGTCCACAGGGAAGTCAAAGGGGGAGGTGAACAGCTTGAAGCCCGGAGCCAGTGGCCTGACACCTGTGAAACGGGAGGCAAATTCCTCCTGCAAAGAGGTGACAGCACCAACACAAGTGTTCAGGTCCACGTCATCAGGTGCACAAGCCGCAATACGAGGAAAGTGCATAAACTGACCAGCAGCCAGTTGAGCCTCCCACAAGCGCAGCTTTACCTCGAAGGCGGTGATGTGTGAATACATGTCTGTGACTAGAATGTCTTTGCCTTGCAGCTTCACATTGAGGTCATTTAGGTGCGTAGTGATATCTGTGAGCAGGGCCAGACGAGCAAGCCATTGCGGGTTGGAAAAATGATCAGCACCAGGGAGGTTCTTTTGACGGAGGATGGTGGCGATCTCCTGCTGCAGGTCCTCACCTTCGTGCTCTCAAGACTGACTGTCTCCGGACCATGGATCTACTGAAAGTCCTCTCGCACACCAGCTGGGGGGCTGATCACGCTACACTCCTCTATCTTCACCGCTCACTTATCCTTTCGAAGCTTGAATATGGATGTGAAGTGTACTCCTCTGCCACACCCACTCGACTGCGGATGCTGGATTCGGTACATCATGCTGGGTCCGTCTGGCAACCGGGCGTTCGGGTTTCCCCCACCCCAAGTCTATTGGTGGATGCTGGTGTCCTCCATTAGATCTTCAACGCCAGTCCCTCCTGTTAAGATTTTGGGTATCGCCTCCAACGCCTCCCTGACTCAATAGCTTGCCGTGCTGTGTCTTGTGATTCAGGATCGCAACTTTACCATGGGCGAGAAGCTTACCAAAGCCCTTGGTTTCCGATTGACAGCTATTATGGAGACGCTACCCTTTCCCCTGCTTTACGGATCTGCCCGCATGGGCCTACGACAGTGGGTCCAGCTTCCCCCAAAATGCCCCTTTGCAAAAGCCTTCCGCTCTCAAAAGGGTCTTACCTCCTCAGGCTGAGCGTGCCCGGTTTTAGCCCACTTTTGCACACATCAGAGTTCTGCCCCTTTGTTTTTTACTGAGGGTTTCCCAAAATCAGACGAAGAGTTGGATACGGTGCCCTTTATTCCCATCGTTTAACAAAGGCGTCAGCCTTCCAAGTGTTTCATCTGTTTTACGGCTGAAATAAGTGCTATTTTATATGCTCTCATGATTATTTTTACCCTTCCGGATGTTTTTTTACAATTTTTAGTGATTCTTGTAGTGCTCTTCAATCACTATGTAATTTTAACTCTCCCATCCGCTGGTCATGCCATCCTGGAATGGCTTTATCTGCTCAAGAGGCGAGGCCGACAGTCAGCTTTTGTGGGGACCCGGGACATGTAGGTGTTGCCGTAATGAGGAAGCTGATGCCTTGGCAAAAGCTGCAGCTAAAGACCAGCTCTATCACATTTGCCCGTGCCGGCTACGGACCTACGCTCGGCAATCCATAGATCAGTTCATAACAGTTGGCAGGAACGTTGGATTACTATGGGCAAAATAAACTGCGCACATCCGCCAAAGTATCGAGGACTGGAGCTACTGCGGTCTCTCCCCGGGGATGGGAGACTGCCTTGGCACGATTGCGTATTGGTCACACTCTATATACTCATGGGTTTTCCCCATGGAGGGGGGCCACCCTCCTTACTGTGATGATTGTTGGTCCCCTTAAATGTGCGGCACTTGCTGGTCGAGTGGGCCCAGTCTTGGGGACCACGTGTGCAATTTTTGTTTCCCCGGGGTCGCGGGTCGGACGGTGCTTACCGTCTCTCCCTGGCATTGGAGAGAGGTGTTTCTCTCCGGGACATGAAGTCCATACATTTATTGAGAAGGCTGGCCTTCTCAACAAGTTATGATGTTTTTTAAATATTAACTTATGATTGTTTTTAATGTACTCTTTTTCTTTTATGTATTTCGTAATTTTCAATATGTTTTTCTATCTTAAATTTTGTTTTTAGTTTTACTTTACATGTATCTTTTGTAAGCAGGCGTCAATAACCCGCAGTTGCGGCGCCTTAAAACTATAATCAATCAATCAATCCTGCTGCAGGTCGCACACGGGGGACAGCATGGCTCCATGACTCAACCAGCGGACCTCACAGAATTTAAAGCAGGTCCCCATAGTGTGCTTTGACTTCGTCCTTTAGTGCCTGGAACTGGGGGTGGTTAAGGCTGCGGGAGAGGAGGGAAAGTTGACAACCTTCACGACTACAGACATGAATCAGTAAGGTTGGCAGATTTGGGGGCACAGGGACTCTTGGGGGATGAGCAGGCACCTTGTGGATGGGCTGGGTGTGTCCGGCGGCCTCACAGTGACGCACTAGCAGTGAGGCGGCACCCTTCTTCTTTCCAGTCATTGCTGGGGCACCGTCGGTTCGTCACGCACACGAGACGGGACAGTCGAGGAAGTTTTGCTTCACACACTGAAGCACGGCGTCGAAGATGTCTTGCCCAGTGGTGGTGCCGTGAAAATGGAAAAAACTGGAGAAACTCCTCATAAACCTGAAGGGCAGCAGTGACTCCACGAATAAAAATCGCCAGCTGGGCTGTGTCCTTCATGTCTGTGTTCTCATCAAAAGCGAGAGAGAAGGCATCAACATTTGAGCAACAGGTCTTAAGCGAGTCGTTCACGCTGTCTGACATCTCGTCAATGCGATGACAAACAGGGGCGGGGTAAAAGGCTCACACTTTAAAGGCAGAACGCTTTTCAGGACAGAGGGAATCTACCAACCATGATGCACTCTTTGATAAAGTCCCCGTCTGTGAATGGCGCGCGTCACTTTGTCAGCCTCAGTAGTCTGCTTACGGAAGAGTGAAGTGCTTTTCTGCAGATTGGCCTAAACAGTTTGACAATGGCTTCCTTCCTCTCGGCAGCAGACATCGATGAAAAGCTTGATGCTTGGGTGCTGTCTCCCAGTGGCGGCGCATATTATACTCTTTGAGGACAGCCACAGTTTCAAGCAAATGAGGCACTTGGTCTGTCCAAAAGGGTTTAGTGAAAAAGTACTTCCCCACTCAGGGTTGAAGGCCCGACACTCGAGGTCCACTTTTCCCCTCCTTAACAATTGCAGACATGATGATTGGCTAAAAAAAAAGAATAAGCACAAAGTGGCAAATTATGTCCACATGTTAGACACGAATACATGCAAACTTTTACATAGTAAAAAAAATGCATACAATAATAAAATTACGATACAGACGTCCACACAGTATTTTGTGACAACATAGTGTTACGCCCCTGCATTGGGCGTGGGCGTGCGTGTGTTTGAATGGGCATGTTTGGTGGCGCGCATGTTTTTTGTGTAAGGCTCAGTAAGCCATAGTCGGATTTGGGCTGGCTGGCGGGGCAGGACCTACCAATACGAGTAACTAGTGAGCGTGAATGTGGTTGTGAGCTTGGAGGCTGGGTGAAGTGGGTGAATGAAGGAGAGAGAAGGGAAAAGAGAGAGAGAGAGACGGAGAGAGAGAAGGGAGAGAGAGAGAGAGAGAGGGGAGAGAGAGAGAGAGAGGAAGAAGAGAGGGGGAGAAGAGAGAGAGAGAGAGAGAGAAGAGAGAGAAGGGGAGAGAGAGAAGAGAGAGGGAGAGAGAGAGAGAGAGAGAAGAGCAAAAAAGAAATGCACAAAAATGCACACATTCCCTAATGATAAAAGTACATTTCAGACTAAGAAAGTTTGATGCATAGTTGCATACCTCTTCTCAGTTAGAACATACTACGGAGACTGGCCCGCTGGCGTGACCGTTGGTTGTGAGGAAGACTGCTCATGGGACGTCACGTGTAATGCAGAGTTGCCAGATGCCACGATAGTGGCCAGTCCCACGTCGGCGCCTCTCGACATGATCGCGTTTTGCCATGTATCATTTTCTCCCTGGCGATTTTCCGTGGTGCTTCTGTGGGTAAAGATTCAGTCATGTAAATTTGCCCCGGGTACCCGCCGCGATCACGTCGAGAGGTGGGACCCTTACTACTTATTTGGCTAGGTTTTTGCGGGCTGGATTGTTATATAAAACAAGCGGGGTGACGGGCCAGGGTTTTCGGCCTGGGGGCCGGATGTTGCCGCCCCCTGATTAGAGAAAAGATTTTTTTTGCCCAGTTTCGGGTCACCACCTAGGCTGTGAAGCTGCCAGCTTTGTCTTTGAAGGAGAAAACCCCATTTGAAAATTCCCATAGCCCCGAGGGTGCGTTTCGGCAGTGACGCACCCTTCCATGTAGAGGGGAAACCAGCGCAGGTAGTTTTTTAAAATCAAATGCAGCAAAAGTAGAGGACGTGTACGCATAAAAGAGGGATTTCCCCATATCCCCTCGCGATCACTCCAAAGACGAAAACCCACATTCTTACGGGGGGAACGGTTTCCCAAAAGTTGAAGTTTTCATTTTCAGCAGACTGAGTTTTTCTGAAGACATTCAGATCTTCGAAAAACTGATGGGGGCGGAGCAAATTTGCCATGTATTTCGGGTTTTCACTGGTGTTTTATTTGCGAAATTTGTCCTGAGGTTTTAAAGATTGCTTCTGCTGCATACGTTCCACCCCTTTTGTTGCGAAAAATTTCCTGGTACAAAAGACGCTCGAAGCCTGAAAGAAATTGCATGCCTTAAAGAAAACGGCGAAATGACTTCCGCTGAGAACTAATTTTCGAATGAGGGTTTGGACCAAAAATACTCCTGCTGTAGTAAAGTGGGTCTGCTCCACTTCCAGAAGGTATTGCCGATAATTTGAGAACAATTTTCCCCAAAATAAAAGATCCCAAAAAATGGTACAAGCGTCCCAAATTTTTGCGCAGCCTCATCTGAATTTCTTCACTATGTGGTAACCCCCTCATCACAAAAAATTTTTCTTTTTTAAAACCAACTGTAAACCCAAGGTCCCGAAATTTTTCTTGCGAATCACAGTGGCATTTCGGGGGACGGCATACGGAAGCACGGGGACGAAGAAGATTTTCACCGGAAATTCTCTGCAGTCCAAAGGGAATTGCTTGCACTCCAAGACGGCTTTTCGACTTGATTGAGGTTATTGATACCTTTTTTTTCCCCCCTCTCGGCGAGTGAGGGACCAGGTGGGCCCTTCTTTTTCGCTCCGTCATTTTTGCAGTTTTTGATTTCTCATTCACTTTTGTAGACGCTGGGATGTGGGGTTTCGTGCTGATTTGGGGAAATCTGGGGTTTTTTTAAATTTGGGAGGTTTCCTTAAAAAGCTTGTGGCCCGGGGTTATTTGTGTGTCAGACATTTTTATTTGATGGCGAAAAACGGGTTTATTTTGGGAAGAGTACAGTACTGGTCATGCTCTGAACCCTCGCTCCTTCGTGGCCAGTTGTCAAAGCCCAGACGTAAATTTGTCCAGGGCAAAGTGACTGGGTAGGCAATGCGATCTTTTTTTGTTTTTGTGCTGTAAAAGATGCGAGGTCGTTTTGATCCCTAAGGTCTCCGTGTAACTGAGTCCCAAACCCTTAGGTTTTAAAATATTGAGGTACATTTTCCCCACGGCCAAGTGCATGGACAGACTCTCATTCTGATATCAGGGGTGTTCTCTTTCTCTACAGTGATGCACGTAAACTCGTTTGGAAGAGAGACGCAACTTCCGACAACGCGTGGGGGAAAATTTGCCATCACTGTCGCTGATATTATCGCTATCGCCTCGTCAGCATTCTCTTTCCGCAACCTTCTCCTGTGTAAAACATGAGCTGCTTGTTTTTAGGGGTTTAGGTTTTAAAATTTTACAACGTCCCAAAAAACTTAAGTACAGCTTCGGGAATCCATTTATTAATGCAAGCTTTAACTCTTGAGCTCACAAAAGTTGTCTTAAGTCCAAAATCGTATATCAAGAGACTTCCGTAAACAAACACATACTTGTATGGTCAACAGAAAGGATGCGTTCAGCTAATGATTTGCCGATTACGTGACACACCAAAAACCCCTCATTGACTTTTCGCAAAGCATCAGGGGTATGTAAAATCAACATCCTACCAAATGATTAATCAAGAAAATTTTTAATCTCTGTTGCGAAAACCACATTGGTCATCAAAAGCATTTAAATGGTTTTTGGATAAAACACAACCATAGCGTTGCCATTTTTCCCGGCCTTTCTCTAACCAACACAACCTGATTCCAAAACAAGGGGGTTTTGGTTTTAAAATTGTGGTGCTAACTCCTTGGTCTTGAGTCGACTTGTACATGTACTTTATCATGATTTTTGTGATAATTACATCTGGCCAAAACAGAACATGGATCTTGAAGGTCCAGGTCGGTGTAGACTTATCTTGAAATAGTTAGTTACAAGCAAGAAAGGGGGCGAAGCACGGGGGTTCGCAGATGCGAAATTTTATGTACCAGTTTGTATGTTGTTGTCACAGATATCAATTTTGTCAGCATGTGTTTCTGTCGGGCCAGTATTGGGCGGGGTGGGCAGTTGGAAACGAGGTTTTTTATCCTCATGTTTTGCTGATTTAATGACTGATCTTTACTTTTTAGTACATTCTGTTTCGTAAGTCTATCAAGAAAAGATTCATGGTATTCTTGTAACAGGCATTTGTTACATGGGGGAAGGAACTGGTCTTCATCAACAAGTTTTAGTCTTTTGGAAACATGATCATTGTGCATGTCACGGCTTCTCGGATCCTTTACACCCTTTTGGACTAACATTTTTCAGCATTGTTGTTGAAGATGATGCACTTATTGACGTCAACTGAAAGTCTGTGGGGTGACTTTGATAGTGCGACTGATTCCAACGTTGACCAGTGTATGGGTTTTGGGTGTGAAGCGATTTTTCACCCCTCAGGGGATGGCAGCAGACCGACAAAACATCTCGGGGGCCCGGGAAAGAAAAATAATTTTTTATTAAAAATATAAAAAGAAATAAAATTATTTTTTAATTATAATATATTATATTTAATATTTCATAAATACAGAACATTTCCATTTAGTAACACGATTGCTTTTCCTCTATATGTGGAGTCCATGCCTACCATACCCAAAAATTATGTTTCTCCGGGATATTTTTTTTACAATTTGATTATGATAACCAAATCAACTCCAAAAAAATTAAAAATAGTGTCAACAATTCTTAGGGTCAAAAAACATTATAGACACCGACATTTACTTCCTAAAACAATTTTTTGGGGAGATATGATCTTTGACCCAAAATCGCTAAACGCGGTAAACGGGGCAATTAAGTTTTAAGGGTTTACTCTCGGTTAATTTTTCTCCCCCGCCACCATACTTAATTTTTTTTAACCAATATGCGTTAAATTCAGAGACTTGATAAGGGAAAATTTTGGAGAAGTAAAAACTTCTAAAGTATAAAATTGACTTGGGAGACCTTCAAACATAGAGGCATTTTTTTTAACTCGAACGATTTTTGGACTAAAATCACTAACATTTTAGCTTTCGCATGAAACTCGAGGTTTTTGTGTCTGATAGTCATAAAATGTTTTTAAGTACTATCAAGGTTGATAATTAATCACAATGAAAACTTTTGTGGGGCCTGCGGTGGTATTGCATGCAACACAATTCGCCCCCTTTTGATTTTGGGCGCCGACCAAAAATCTTCAACGAGCTCTCGGAAAAACTGCCGATTGGAAGTGTTACCCCCAAAATTTTTTTGACGGCCTGACTATTAAAAATAATATTTAGGGGAAGCTCTAAAAGAGCCATGTAACGAACTCCCCCCCAGGGCCCCCTGTGGGGGGTCACCTTTTCGTGGTGGCGGGGGTTTAAGCGGGTCCCCCGGGGCCACCCACTTAGCGGCCTGCCTGCCCTTTTTGGGTTTGGGGGCCTTCGGCCTCGTGGACCAAGCGCTCCCCCTTGTCCCTGGGAGGTGGAGCCTTTCCCGGGGACGCCTTTATGCTTCATCCCCCTTTCTCTCCCTTTTTTAGGGCGATTCTAGGCCCGGTGAGACCCTTCTCTTCCGTCTCACGCTTCTTTCCCTTTTTTACTTCACGCTCCCCTCCCCCCGGTTAGCCCTGCGTGGGATCCTGATATTTCCCCACAGCCCCCCCCTTTTATTTTTTGGGAAGTTTTTTAGGGGGGGGGGCCACCCCCGCCCCGGGGC
>JACEEZ010025153.1:0-10000 GCA_016584305.1 Chionoecetes opilio
AGAGAGAGAGAGAGAGAAAATTTAGAAAAAGTTTTTTGGTTACTCCTCTTTCTCTCTCTCATATCTCTCACTAATTTTCTTTCACTATCTCTCTCTCTCTCTCTCTCTCTCTCTCTCCTTTCTCTCTCCTCTCTCTCTCTCTCTCTCTCTCTTCTCTCTCTTCTCCCTCTCTCTCTCTTTTCTCTCTCAAACCCGCCGTGGGCGCTGGGGAATCAGGACTGGTGTTGCAGAGTTCCTGCCCAGGTCAGCGGTTAGAGTAACCCAAATTCGTCTGGTGGGGGCCCTTTGTACAGTCAATAACCTTGATTGGTACTTAAAAGGTTAGATAGGATAAAAAGTTTTATCTTATCTCTCTTCTTCTCTTCTTTTCTCTCTTCTCTTTCTCTCTCTCTCTCTCTCTCTCTCTCTCTCTCTCTTTTCCCCTTTTCTCTCTCTCTCTCCTTCTTCTCTCTCTCCTTCTTTTCTCCGCACAGCAGGTATAAAAAGAACAGGAAACATGTAATTGGCCCGCGCAAATGGCATCACGAAAACAACATCCTTCCCCACCAACCCTACCACGTTCCACCACCACCACTACCCTTCACCCACCACCATCCCACCACCCCCCCTTTTCGGGTATTACCCTTTGAAGCTGAAACACGAAAATTTTCCCAGTAGAAACACCTCCTTCCATTCATTGTCGTTTTTCTTCAGGCATTTGTCCGATTTTCAGGGTCTGCCGGGGCTTGATGTGGAAATAAAACATATCTATCTCAATTACAGTACATCGGCTCGCATATCCCTCCCCAGATTATAATGGTATTTTTCCCACCAAGTTGAGTGTTTCAACAGAATCAATAACATGGTCAACACGATTTTCTGGCAAAAGGTTTTAAAAAAAAATTTAACTGATTTGGGCTGCTGATTACAAATATAAACTCAATTTTTGTTATCACATCAGGATTTCGCGATATAGCTTTTTTAATTTTGATAAAAGATCATCACCTATATATCAAAGGTTTCAAGATAAAAAAAGTGTTTTTTTAGAAATACATTTTGTAATTCTAAAAAGGGAATTAAAAAAGATTACGAAGCCCATGTACAAGTAAATAAAAATTAGTGACAGAATTAAAAATAGAAAATATAAACAATACAATAATGGTGAAAAAAAAGCAATGGAAGTAAAGTTATGTGAATTTTTTTTTTTGGCTGATCTCGAGTAAGCTTCGGGGTTGTCTCTCATCAAGCCCCACAATACCCGCCATCTATTGAGTCCACCGGCCCCTTGAACCGTTCTTCCATTGTTTAATGTCCTGATGAAAAGCTCCCTTTTTCCTCGCTCACATCCCAGGTTCCGGAAATTTGTAAAATGGCTGTGTAAATAGTAAACCCTTGATAATTTACATCCAAATCTGCGGGCTATTAGAGTTTTCCAAAATTTCTTTTCATATTTTGCTGTTTCTTTTCCCCTAAAAAAATTCTTCACCACATTAAAAAATGCTTTCCCAAGCCTTTTTCTGCCCATTCATTGATGGATAAAATTGGATTTCTTTGTTTTCTATTTGGGGCCATCAAATATTCCAGCCTTTTCTTCTCTTCACTAAGACCGGGAAAAAGTTGAAATATATAGCTGAAGCTTCTCCTGGATCAAGAGCTTTGACGAACGTTCATAAACCCAAATTTTTTATGGCAAGGGGGAAAGACAATTTTCTTCCTACCCATAGAGGACTGAGACATTCTTATCGCCAGATCCCAAAAATCTGCGTGGGGCCCATTCTTTTTTCCCCAAGCTCGCTGTAGTTACTGTCCCAGTAAACACAAAAACAGGGTATTTTGTTACCCTCCTTGCGAAAAAGAAATTTAACCCCTTTTTCAAATCGACACAAATTAAAACCCCCCATGAAATAAATTTTGAAAATCTCTAGGACAATCGATTTTGTTAAATTTTCTTCTTTAATTTTTTACAGAAGGCCCTTTTGGTACAGACCCAATTATTCCATTGTGTAAAGAACACTTTTCAAACTTTTTTTGGAAATGTCAAAAAAAAGCCTCCAATCCCTTGAATAAATTTGCTACAGTCCCATAAAAAAAGTACCCTTCTAATCAGTAAAAAGACAAGCTGGCCTCTGAAGGAAAGTATTTTAGCAGTTCTGTTCCCGTTACGAAAAAATGGACCCCTGGCCGGGTTTCGCTTCGATTATCTTTTGGTCTGAAACAAAAGTCAGAGACTCTTTTTTAGATAAAAATCTCTAACCAAATCTTCAAAACAGACTAGTAAAAAGAATTGTTTTTCACAATCTTATCGAGGCGAAAAAAACTGTAGTGTCTTCATCAGTGGGGGAAAGGGGAGCAAGGGTCGTTCATCATTTTTTTTAAACTCAGTAAATATTGGAAAGGTATTTTTTCACTAGGGTAACTGGGGCGAATAGCTGAAGGGGTCTTTGGGGATGCAAAATTTTTTTTTTTTTTTATTGAAACCTTTTTATTGACAAGGCAGAAATAGCAGTCATTAAAAAATTGCTTTGGGTTCCTCCAAACCCTGGATCCAAAATAAGTTTCCTTCTTTCCTTGAGACCATATCTCAAAGTCTAAAAACGGTTTTGCACACTTTGGAGGAGCCCAATGCTTTTCTGGTCTCCAAGGGGGACTTTGAAGTACCAAAATACACGCTTTAAAAAAAGTAGTAATGTTGCGCTCTGAGTCTCAAAATAAGTCCACAAAGGCAAAATAATTTGGATCATTTGAGCATTTTTTTCTGTGAGAGTGAGGCCATTTTTAGAGCAGCAACACCCAACTCGGACAAAAAAGAAAAAGAGTTTTCTACCCGATTGTCCGAATTGTACCCAACCCCCTAACCTTAGGCATTGTTTCACAAAAAGAAACACAGGAGAAATACAATAAATAATCAATTCAATGTAAAAAACAAAAAAAAACCTACCTGCGGACGATTTCGTGCAAGTTGAAATGTGTTTGTTTTCTTTCGTATCATAAAGAATGGAAGTTAGATGTTCAAAGAAAAAGAAAAATATTTTCAGTTTATTGGAGATGAATTAAAATAAAAAATATAAACCGGCCCTTTTGCTACATATCAATAGAAGAAATTTTTTTTTAAATTTATGAAAATGGAATATTTTCCTATGCGCAAAAACGTATGTGATAGAGAAAATATAAATAGATTTGAAATTTAGCACCCCCAAATTAGGCTAAAAAAGTTTTAAATTCCCTCCAGAACTTTTTTTTTTTTTTTTTGGGGCCAGTATCTATAATGTCTAATCAGGGGCCAATTATTTGTAATAGTGTATTGGGAGGGGGCATTCGCGAGCTAGGGGGCGGAGCCGAGCGGTAAGGGGGCGCGAATGCGGGGGGGGGGGGGGGGGAGGGTCTGCGAAAAGGCGAGCGATTGTTAATATGCGGGCGGGGAAGCACGGGGAGCAACCTGGCAACGGCCCCCAACCATTAAATAAAAACTCTGACTCACTGGAACACGGATCCCTCCCTTTGGGAAATGAAGTAGAAAGGGCCACCGAGTCCCGGCCCAACGAGGTTCACGGGGTCAAAGCGGAAAGATGTAACCACGCATATACAACGGCGCAAAAAAAAATTAGGGGGCGCCAAAAAAATTGGGGGGGGGAATAAGTCCTTAGCTGTTTTTGCAATTTTGGTGGAAAAGTGAATTATTTACGTTTTTTGTATATCTGGCAGGGATTAGGGTTTCTGCTGTAGATTCCCCGCTCCGCCCCCCCCTGTATCTTCCAAATCATCATGGAAGAGGTTTTGTGTTGGTTTTCCCCCCCCCTTTCCGACACCCCCATTTGCCCCTCCACTTCTAACCGCCTTCTCCAGGTCTAATAAAGCATTATGCCGGGAAAAACTCTATCAATTTCTAAAGAAGACACATTAGTAATTTGTATCGAAGGGAAAAAAATTTGGCCAATAGCGAGGGGATTTTTTTGTGTTTTCCCCAAATTTATTTCGTTTGGTAAAAAGGGGCGGGGGGCAAAAAAATGGTAAAAGTTAAAGGGTTGGGGGAAAAAGGAAAGGGTTTTCAGGGGGTAAGGAAAAACTTCAAGGGGAAGGAGGAAAGAAGGGGGGAAGGGAAAAAAGGGGAAAAAGGGAGAGGAAAGGAAAGGAAAAAGAAAAAAGGAGAGAGAGGGGGAAGAGGGGAGAGAGAGAGGGAGAGAGGAGAGAAGAGATGAGAGAGAGAGAGAGGAAGGGAAGAGGAGAGAAAAGAGAGAGGAGAGAGAGAGGGAAAAAAAAAAAAAGTTACGATCTATAATGAAATACAATCCCAGCATACCCTTTCCCGGGATGAAAACAGGGGTTTTTTCAGCCATTTCATTATCACACAAAGGGGTTGCAACGAGGAACTCGCATCATTTTCCCCCTGTCAGTATAAGAAAGCCGGGTAAAAACAAAAAAGTTTTTTTAAAAATTTTCCGCTCAATTAAAAGTACCTTTGAAAACACTGAAATAATCACCTGACTCGGATAAACAAAAATCAGTCAATAAATACTGTATAATCAAAAAACTCTCAACCCTCTCCCCCACCACCCCCCTCAACCCCTTTTCCGTCCACAAATTGCAAGTTCAAAAAAGTTTTTTTAAATAGAGCAGCTCAAATGCTACCCTTTTCTTAAATATTTACTGGGCCCGAATTTTGAAATTTTCTCGACAGATTTAACTTCGGGCTTCAGGAGGACCATAATTTGCGTGACCGTTTCGGCGTCTCTAGATCAAGCTCCCGTATGAGGAGAACGCGGGAAAAACCCTGAAGAAAAAGGGGAAAAAAAATTTCTTTTTTTCTCATTTTGTAAGAAGCCTCCTTTATACGTCAAAAGCATAAAACAAGTATTTTGAGGTAAAATAACCAAAAGAACAGCCACGCCCCTGTACAAAAGGACGGGGGTGTGGGGGGAAAAATATAAATAGCAGGTCGGGGGACAAAGCTTTTTGGGAAAGGTAAGCGTGAGCGATACAAGAGACAAAAGAAAGGGGGAAATTTGGGGAAAAAATAACTATGAAAGCGAAAAAATTTTAAAAGAAAAAATAACTTAAAGGAGATGAGGAGGGAGCATGGGGGAAGGGGAAGTGAAAAGATGCACAGGAAAAAATACTTAATGTTATATGAAAAAAAACCGGGAAAACAACTATGAATTATAAAGGGAAGAAAGGGGGAAGGGGGAAAAAAGGAAAAAAGAAAAAAATGAAGGGGGGAAAAAAGAAAGGCGAAAGGAGGGAAAGGGAAAAAAAACAAAATTTTGGAAAGGGAGAGAGGGGGAGAGAGAGAGAGAGAGAGAGAGAGAGGAGAGAGAGAGAGAGAGAGAGAGAGGAGAGAGGGAGAGAGAGAAGAGAGAGAGAGGGAGAGGGGAGAGAGAGAGAGAGAGAGAAAGAGAGAGGAGGGGGGGGGAGAGGAGAGAGAGGGGGGCGAGGGGGAGGGAAGAGGAGAGGGGGAGAGAGAGAGAAGAAAAAAAATTTTCACCATCAGACACTTTGCAAGTCCCAACTACAAGGTTATTACTATACAAAGCCCCGCCACGTCAGACAAACAGACGGACTCGAACCCGGCCCGAATGCGAGGGGGCCCCCGGGGGGTGGCCCCCCCAAAAAAAAAAGGGGGGGGGAAAAAAGGGGGGAAAAAAAAAAAGGGGGGAAAAAAAAGGGGGGGGGGGGAAAAAAGAGAGAGAAGGGGAGGGGGAAAGGGAGAAGGAGGGGAGAGAGAAGGAGAGAGAGAAAAGGAGAAAAAGAGGGAGAAAAAGAGAGAGAGAGAGAAGAGAAAGAGGGAGAGAGAGAGAGAGAGAAGGGAAAAAAATGGAAAATGGGTTTTCAGGAAGAAAGGAAAGAGTGAAAAAGAGATATGAAAACAAAAAAAAAAAAATTGAAGGTGTTTGGAGAACGACACAAATGATGTAAAAAGGGGAAAAAGAAAAAACAGACAGACACACAGAAGACGACGACAACAGACAGACAGAAGAACAGACAGACAGACAGACAGACAGCCCGACAGACAGACAGTCAGCAACCTTTGGCAATTTCGTTAAAATCTTTCCAAAGGAAAAGGAGAAGAGAGAGAGAGAGAGAGAGAGAGAGAGGAAAAGAGGGGGAAAGAGGAGAAAAAGAGAAAGAGAGAGGAGAGAGGGGGAGGGGGAAAGGAGGAGAGGGGAGGGAGAGAAGAGAGAGGAGAGAGAGAGAAAAAGGGAGAGAAAAAAAAAAAATGCTACCCTTTAAAATAAGAAAAAACAGTTTCGATACCTTCCCAGGAGCAACATGGTTTCACCCCACTTCATTCATACAGGGAAAGGGTTCAGCGAGGCCCAAAATTTTTTTTCAAAAGTACAGAATAAAAAAACCGGCCTAGAACAAAAGAGTAAAACAAAATCCGCTCAATAAAAGTACTTTGTAAACTCTGAAAAATAAAACAAGACTCGGTATACGTAAAATAAAAAGTAAAAATTTTTTATAATATGGTAAATAAAAAGCAGATCCGTAGAAATTTAATAGTGAAAAGGGGTTCCCTGTCTCATTGGGTTATTGGAAGCAGGGATCTGCACCCCCTGATAGGGGGATTTTTTTTTATATCATTTTTTGTACTTTTTTTTATTTTTATTTTACCCTTTTCGTTTAAAGACGGAGGGGCGAGGGTAAAATTAGTGTGAAAAAAGATAATACGTGGGTGATATTTACCCTCGTGATGGGTAAAAGGGAACCAAGTAAAAAAATAATGTGAAAAAAAAATGGGAAAATAAGCATACAAAGGAAAAGGAAATGCCACAATTTCAGGGAAATTTGGGCTTCGGCGGGGTCTGAACGTGTGTCACGTCCCCCATTTTTCTATACGCTGACCACTTGCCACCCCCGACCTAACACGGCAAGAGGGGGGAAAAAGTTGAGAGAAAACCAAAAAACACCCCACACACACACCACACACACACACCACCCCACAAAAACAAAACACCACAAACAAAACACACCCCACACACATTCACCCCAAACACACCCCACGGGGCACACGCAACCACACGCCACGCACCGCCCCCACACAACACACACACGCCCCCCAAAACACCCCCACACGAAATAAGCCACCTCTTTCCTCCCTTTCTCCCCTTTTCCCCTTTCCCCAAGTTTTCACCCCCTCCCTTTATTCCCCCAAAAACGTAAAAACCCATCATCCCCTTTTTTCCCTCTTCCATCTTTCTTCTTTTTTGGGGGGGGTTTTTCTTCCTCTTTCTAAAAAAGGTCCCCTACCTCTAACACAAACATATTCCCCAAACCAACCCCCCCCCCCCCCCCCCTCTCCCCCTCTCTCTCTCTTCTCCTCCTTTTCTCCTCCCTCTCTCTCCTCCTTTCTCTCTCTCTCTCCCCTCTCTCTCTCTCTCTCTCTCTCTCTCTCTTTTTCTCTCTTTTCTCTTTTCTCTCTTTTCTCTCCCCTGGCCCCCCCCCCCCCCTCTCTCTCTCCCCTCTCTCTCTCCCCTTTTTTCTCTCTCTCTCATTTTTTTTTCTCTTCTCAAAGTGTGACATTCGCCCGGGTAAATTACAAAGCCCGGGAAGGGTTTATGTGGCATTATGGGGGATAAATTTCCCTTTTTACACTGCATCACCAAAATTATTCCGGGGAAAAACGTTGGCGAAGAAAAATGATAATGCCTAAACTTAGTCAGATTAGGGAAAAAACTATTTTTTCAGGGTGTGTGTTGGGGTGGGTGTGTGTGTGGGTGTATGGTTTGTGGGGTGGGTGTTTGTGTGTGTGTGTGTGTTTTGTGTGGGGGGAATCCGTAGTGTAGTGGGTTGGGACCTCGGCTTTCAAAAAAGAATCCCGGGTTCCCCCCCCCCGGCGGAGCGAAAAAATAGATGGGTGGGCCCTTTCTTTTAAAACCCTACCCCTGTCCCCCCAGCAGGAATGGGTACCGGGGGCCAGCCCCGGGGGTTTTTAAACCCCCCCCCCCCCGGGGTGGTTTTCGGACAACAGTTTAAAATGCAGCAGCGGTAGATCACTAGGCTCTGAGGCATTTTTCCTCTAAAAAAAAAAAAAAAGAGAAACAAGTGTGTGTGTGTGTGGTGTGTGTGTGTGTGCGTGCGTTGCGTGTGTGCGTTGTGCGTGTGCGTGTGCGTGTGCGTGTGCGTGTGCGTGTTGTGCGTGTGTGTGTGTGTGTGTGTGTGTGTGTGTGTGTGTTTTGCATAACATCAGAATGCAACTGATAAATACACAGTTCCGAACAAACAAACAACTAATGGAAAAAATGGATAGACAATGGCAATCGGGAGTGTTATGGCACTGGATATATTATATGTAGTATGTGTATGATGAAACATGTTGGAGGTGTATGTACGTGTGTCCTGCCTCCTTCAGCAACACAGCTGTTATTGTGTTGCTCGGACAGACACCACCTCGTTGATAGTGTTGCAATGGACATAATGGTGTTGTTCCGCTGCTGCTTGCATTCTTGAGAATATATAGTCAAGTGTTTTGTGTGTGCCTGTGGTTAATTGCCATTTCTCTTAGTTGATAAGCAACTGCACACACGGATATGTTTGCGTCATCGTCGTGTGAACAGCGAGCGGACTTTCTCATCCCACACACTCAGCACTTCCTAGATAAACACTGTTCAAGAAAGAAACCTTTCCTTTATTACACGCCGATGAGGGGACGAAAAGACAGAAGAGAGGGAGACGCCGGAGCAGGCGCTCCTAAGCTCAGACTCTATGCGAGTCTTGAGTGTGTACTCACCTGTGAGTGAGTATTTGTCACGATATTAACTGTTCCACTGGCCTGTCTATTAAGACTTAAGCTTCCTTGGCCGCTTGTATTGAACCTGTGACATTATATTATAAACATAACCTTATAAATGTACATATATATATATATAATACCATATATATTTATAATAATAGTATTGTCTCACTCAATTCCTTGGCACTTACTTTACTTACTTACAATATACTTATACGTTACTTAAATCAGCAAGCCTTACTTAAATCCGCTCGACCAATTGCAATTACTACCGTATTGATGTATATACCTCTGGGCAGTAAACCTTATCTGCCTATCAGAAGGGCATCACTTGGCAATCCCCCCTACACGTCAGAGACCTGTATCTTACATGGGTATATCCCGTTACCTGTACAAATAACAAGCTTAGAAATGGGTAACATAATTGGAAGCAGCGGTAACATATGTCATAACATGAATTGATGGCATCGGTATAACGATGAGTAGTATAAGTGTGCCTTCAATTAATGGACGAGTAACATACTAATACACGTAAGGGGAGGACGATGTATTGTGGAAGCACTGAACAAGTGAGCGAAGCTTAAGAGACAAGCGTGACGGGAGTCACAGAGAGAGAAAGATTGATTAATGCTGTTGTCATCATTGACCTCACGACCTCAGAAAGGGCGTGTTCAGCAGCTTCTCTCGTCGTTTAACACTGTTCATCCACATATACCCACCTTAGAATCCTCAGTGCTCTGTATAATAGAGCCATAAGGATACATTAACATCCTCCTGCATAAAATTGGATTGGGATTCAGCTGTATCAAGAGGACAATGACGTTACAAGGCTTTTTTTTCGGGGAAGACGAACGATAGGACAAGACTGAGTTGTTATCATGAAGACGGAACGCGCGTTGCATCGCCTGTCCTTCCACACTCAAACCTTCCTCCCACCCAGCGCCCCCTGGCCAGCCTGCGACCACAGCCGTCGACTCATCACAACTGCCTCCTAGCTGTTACAACCACCTACGAGGAACGCCCTTATTGACTGCTGACGCTGCTGTAGGAGTGAGCCTTGGCGTGCAGACATTACAAGATTTTTAGTCAGTACAAACACTTTGTTAGCTGACATTACATGAGATGTGCGCTAATTACGCCATAAGTTTATATAAAACGGTGAGATAAGAGTAACTTTCATATATATTTTGTTTATATAGCCATGCGAAGGAATTTTTATTGATTAACTTGTCTGTTATTTCTTTGTAGTTGCTTTAAATGTATTTACCACTATTGTTTCATGATTTCTTGTAA
>JACEEZ010025153.1:15000-25000 GCA_016584305.1 Chionoecetes opilio
AGGGGAGGGAGGGGGGAGAGAGAGGGAGAGAGAGAGGGGAGAGAGAGAGAGAGAGGAGCGAGCGAGCGAGCGAGCGAGGGAGGAGGAGGAGGAGGAGGAGGAGAGAGAAGAGAGAGAGAGGAGAAGAGAGAGAGAGAGGAGAGAGAGAGGAGAGGGGGAGAGAGAGAGAGAGAGAGGAGAGGAGAAGAGAAGAGACGAAGAGGGGAGAGGAGAAGAGGAGAGGAGGGGGAGAGGAAAAAGGAAGAGAGGAGGGAGGAAAAAGAGAGAGAGTAGGGTAAAAATGACCCCGATGAAAGATTTTCAATTCAAATTTTTTTTAATCGAGGGAAAAAAACCGATCATTTTAGCCCAAATTTTTATTCCTTTTAACACATAGAATCATTTTTTTCATGAACTTAAAAAACATCCCCTGCGCACCCCGGCACGGGGCTTTGGGAGTATTAGGATAAAAACCCTTTTAGGGAGAATTTTTATAGTTATCAAAGATCGTTGAAGGGGTATTTACAGTTCGAGGGAGACCGCCTGGGGGGGAGCAGCGGGAGCGGGCGGGGGGGGTAATGGAGCGGGGGGGGAAAAGGGTAATAGAAGTGAGCCGTAAAGGGGGAAAAAAAACCCCCGGGAATTATTGGACTTGAGATTGATAAAATTTTAAAATTGAGTTTAATTTTATCACTTTATTGGCTTTTACACGATTATATTACTATTACTTTTCTTTTTTTTCTTTTATTATATTCTTTTCTATAGGATAAGAATGTCAAGAAAAACTAACACCCAAATTTAAGTTAAGGCTAAAACATTGTTGGGAAAAAAAAGCAAAAAAAAAAATAACAAAAGCAGGGGGGAAAAAGATCGAAAATCAGTGAAGTAAAAAAAAAGGTTCGTGAAAAGGGAATTAATAGGGAATGAAGAATAAAAAAAAATTATAAAAAGAAGATAAGGGGTAAGAAAAACAAGTAAAGTATGTAGTAAAAGTAACAAGTAAAACAAAAAAAAAAGGAAGGAGAGGGTAAAGGGGAGAATATGAGGGGAAAGAAGATCTCTTGGTCGATACTTATCTCTAATTGGGTTTCAGATGATGTAAGGGGATATAACTCGTTTTTGGACCCACCCCGGGACGCGTTCCCCGCCCTTTCCAGAAAAGTACACCGAAAAACCCAATGTAAACTAAAAAGATCCCGGGAAACAGATGAATAGGGAAGAATCCTTCAAAACGATGAAATTTTTTTTATGTTTTGTTGTTTGGTTTAGGGGCCGAGAATGTGTGTGTGGTTTTTGGGTGTGTGTGTGTGTGTGTGGTGTGTTTTGGTGTGTGTGTGGTGGTGTGTGTGTGGGTTGTTGGTGTTTTTTGGGGTTGTTGGGGGGTGTTTTGTGGTGTGTGTGGGGTGTGTTTGTGGGAGTGTGTGTGTGGGGGGTTTTTTGTGGGGGGGTGTGGGGTGTGTGTGGTGGTGTGTGGTGGGGGTGGTGTGTGTGTGGTGTGTGTGTGTGTGTGTGGTGTGTGTTGTGGTGTTGGGGTGGGGTGTTTTGGGGTGTGGTGTGTGGTGGGTTTTGGGTTTTGTGTGTGTTGTTTTGGTTGTTTTGTGTTGGGGGTGTGTTGTGGGGTTGTGGTGGTTGGGGGGGTCTGTGTTGTGTGGGTGGGTTTGTGTGTGGGTGTGTGTGTGTGTGGTGTTTTTGTGTGTGGGGGTGTGTGTTTGTTGTGGTATGGTGTGTGTGTGTGTGTTGGTTGTGTGTGTGTGTGTTGTGTGTGTGGGGTGGGTTGTGTTGTGGGTGTGGTTTTTGTGGGGTGTGTGTGTGTGTGTGGGGTGGTGTGGTGTGTGTGTGGTTTGGTGGTGTTTGTGCGTGTGTGTGTGGGTGTGGGTGGGTTTTTGGGTGTGTGGTGGTGTGTGGTTTTTGGTGTGTGTGTTGTGTGTGTGGGGTGGGGTTTGGGTTTGGGTTGTGTGTGTGTGTGGTGTGTTGGGGTGTGTTTGTTTTTTGGGTTTGTTTTGGGGTTTTGGGGTTGGGGTTTTTTTTTTTTTTTGTTTTTTTGGGGGTTTTGGAAAAAGAAAAATTTTTTGGGAAGATAGACTTTATAAAAATATGGGACGCTCCCAACATTTAACAACTAAATATACAAATTAAAATTTTTTAACTAACAAAAAAAAAATAGGTATCAAGAAAAATTTATTGAAAAAGACTAATGACTAACTATACATAATACTCATCTAAGCATACTTAGCACTGACCTCATTAATACCTAATGACATTTACACTGGAATTTTATCGCGAAATTATAATATAACTCGCGGGACTATATCAAAACCCCCCATTTACTTTATATTATGCTTCCAGTCTGTTTTTAAAATGTAGTTAATGTGCTGGCATCAACATTTGCTGGTAATTTGTTCCATCGATTGACAACTCTAACAATGCAATAATTTGTTTGGAGATCTGTCATGAAACGCTAACCATTCAGTTTTAAAACAACACTTATTGTTGTCACTTAAGAAGAAAGCTCGAATAGGTTCTCTTGATTAATGATATCAAATCCTTTAATGATTTAAAAAGTTTTTATCAAGTCTTCACGGATCCTACGATTATTTATTGAAAACATGTTAAGTTTTCGCAACTTCTCTTCATTAGATGAATTTCGCAGAGATGGAATCAGTTTCGTAACTCGTCTTTGAACTAACTGATTCTGATTTGGCTTCATCTTTTACGAAACAAGACCACAAGAACTAAACAGTATATTCTAAGTGTGGCCTAACCAAATAGGAAAATGAGGAGGAGGAGGAAGAGGAGGAGGAGGGGGAAGAGGAGGAGAGGAGGGAGGAGGAGGAGGAGGAGGAGGAGGAGGAGGAGGAGGAGGAGAAGAGGCATAAAAGTCTCGTGGTAAATACAAAATTTTATTACGAGTGTGCGATATGGTGGGGGTTTTTTCCCTCTCCCCCCTCTCTCCCCCCCCCCCCTTCTTTCTTTTTCTCTCCCCCTTCCTCTCTCTCTCTCTCTCCTCCTCTCTCTCCCCCTCTTCCCCCCTTCCCCCCTTCTCCCCTCTCCTTCTCTCTCTCCCCCTTCTCTCCCCCTCTCCTCTCCCGTCTTCTCTACCTCTTTTTCTCCCTTTTTCCCTCTTTCCCTTCTTCCCCAGGGGGCCCCCAGCCTCATTTTCAAAAAACCTTTTCCTTTCATTTCCCCCCCCCCCAAAAAAAAAAAAAAAGGGGAAAAGGGGTTTAAAAAAAAAATTTATTGGGGTTTTTAAACTAAAGAAGGGGGGAAAAGGGTAAAAAGGGGGAAAAAAAAACCCCAAGAAAAGGGAAAAAAAAAGGGAAAGGGAAAAGGAAGGAAAAAAACCAAGAGGGGGAGAAAAAATAAAAAAGGGAAGGGAAAAAAAAAAATTTTCCGGAAAGGGGGGGCCCAAAAAAAAAAAAAACGGCGGTTTGGGAAAAAAATAAAAGGAAAATTTAAACAAACACAAAGGGAAAGGGAGGGGGGGGAACAAAGGAAAAAAAGGGGGAAAAAAAGGGGGGAAAAAAAAAAAAGGTTACGGAAAAAAAAGAGAAAAAACCGAGAGAAGAGAGAGAGAGAGAGGAGAGAGAGAGGGGGAGAGAAGAGGGAGAGAGGAGAAGAGGGGGAAGAGAGAGAGAGGAGAGAGAGAGAAAAAAAAAGGGAAAAAAAAAGGAGAGAGAGAGAGAGAGAGAAAAAGAGAGCCAAGAGAAAGAAGAAGAAAAATAAAAAAAGGAGAAAAAAAAAAAAGGAAAAAAAAAAAAGGAAAACTATTTTGAATTTTTTTCCTATTTATATATTGTTTTTTTTTTCCCCAAAAAAAAAAAAAAAATAATATAATAAATTTTTTTTTAGAAAAAATTAATGTAATTAAAAAAAAAATATTTAGATAAAAAATTTGTTTTTTTTTAAAACAAAATTAAAAAAAAAAAAAAATAAAGAAAAAAAAAAAAAAAAAAAAAAATAAAAAAAAAAAAAAAAAAATAATAAAAAAAAAAAATAAAAAAAAAAAAAAAAAAAAAAAAAAAAAAAAAAAAAACAATAAAAAAATAATATTATAATATATATTATTATATAATATTAATATATATATATTTAATTATATATATAATAAATAATAATATATATATATTTTAATATATATATATATATATATTTTATATATATTATTATTATTTATATATATTATATTATTATATATATATATATATATATTTATATATAATTATTATTATTATATATATATATTATATATATATATATAAAATATTTATATATTTTAAAATTTTATAAATTAATATAAAATTAAATTATAAATTATATTATAAAACTTTATTATATAAATTTAATATAAAAAATTTATTTTCTTTATTTGTTTTTTCCTATATTTTTTTTTTTTATATATTTTTTTTTTTTTTTAATTTTTTTTTTTTATTTTTTTTTTTTACCTTTTTTTTTTTTCTTTTTTTTTTATTTTTAAATATTATTTTAACCCAATTATTTTTAATATTTTTTTTTTTTTTAAAGTTAAAGCCGCGCGGTATAACCCCTTTTGGGGTTTTTCCCTGCCTGGTTTTTCTTTTTATTTGCTCCTCCGGGGTTTCCTCCCCTCTCCCTCTTCTCTCTTCTCTCTCTCTCTCTCTCTCCCCCCTTTTCTCCTCCTTTCCTTCTCTCTCTCTCTTCTCTCCCCTCTCTTCTCTCTCTCTCTTCTCTCTTCCCCTTTTCCTCTTCTCCTCTTCCTCTCCTCCCTTTTCCCCTCTCTCTCTCTCTCCCCCTCGCTCGCTCGTTTCCCCTTCTCTCTCTCTCTTTTCTCTCTCTCTTCTCTCTCCTCTCTCTTCCCCTCTCTCCTCTTTTCTCTCTCTCCCTTCCCTATTCCCTTTTCTTTCTTTAAATTAAAAAAAGGGGAATAAAGGGGGAAACAAAGGTGGGGGGTAGAAAAAAAGACTTTAAAGGAGTTTATAAGGATAAAAAAAAGGGAAAAGGAGAAAAAGAGGGGGGGGGGGGAAGAGAAGAGGAGAGGAGAGAGAGAGAGAGAGAGAGAGGAAGAGAGAGAGAGAGAAGAGAGAGAGAGGAAAAGGGGGAAAAGAGGAGAGAAGAAGAGAGAGAGAGAGAGAGAGAGAGAGAAGAGAGAGAGGAGAGGGGAAAAGGAGGAGAGAACATCTTTATTTATATTTTTAATTTTATTGTCCTTTTTACTATTTTTATCTATGATTGTGTTTGTTATCAATTAAAAAAAAATCATTCGAATGAAATAGCCAAAAACAAAATGCAAGGCTTAAAAAAGGGGGGGAGAAGGGAAAAGGTGGATGGGTACGACACCCTTTTTAAACTATTAAAAACTTCAACATGAAGCCAAAACAAACCCATAATACCTTATTGATAGCCAAATGAACCACCATCAACACTATCTCATCACCACCACCATCACCATCATAAATCATCTTCACCATATATATAATTACCAACGCATCATTAAAAACCTCACCATGGATTCACCATATCTCATCATCATCATCATTACCAACACAAATATTCCCGTCACAATATTTATTTCCTCGCCGCGCATCAATGCGCAGTAAGTTTGGCAGACACACGCACACGCACACGCACACGCACACGCACACACACACACACATTGCTCGCTGGTCCAATATATAAGAGGTTGGCGCGCAATTCTGTGGTTCGTCGGTTCGAATCCCCGCTCGCCTCAGGGGATTTTGCATTGACATATGCGTGCGGTTACTGTCCCCCTTGAGCAAGAGGATAGGGTCGTGTGGTGTGTGATGTCTCAGCATTAACCATAGTTCAGTCATAATTAACTTCAAGCTCCCCACCGGGCGGGTAAACTGGCATCACAGTCCGATTTGCTGGAAGACCATGGGGCTACACACCACACACACACCACACACACACACAACAACACACCACACCACACACCGCACATGGCAAACGACCCACCGAGATTTGGTAGTGATCGTCGGCTTCATTCCAGCTTCCACCCCGCATTTAACTGTACGATAATTATCGTATTTTTACGATTTTTTGACAAATCGTACAGTACGATCATGGTTAAGAATCTACACAAACTACGATAATTGACTCACAAATTTTAAACATTATAAAGTCTAAAAAAAATTGTCATCGCAAAAAAAAAAAAAAAAAAGGGGGTGGGGAGCCCGGAGAGAGAGAGGAGAGGGGGAGAGAAGAGAGAGAAAAAAGAGAAAAGAGAGAGAGAGAGAGAGA
This sequence comes from Chionoecetes opilio, assembly GCA_016584305.1. Classification (NCBI taxonomy): domain Eukaryota; kingdom Metazoa; phylum Arthropoda; class Malacostraca; order Decapoda; family Majidae; genus Chionoecetes; species Chionoecetes opilio. Next base: position 21,217 of record JACEEZ010025153.1, read on the forward strand.
GAGAGAGAGGGGAGAGAGAGGAGAGGGGGAGGGAGAGAGAGAGAGAGAGAGAGAGAGAGAGAGAGAGAGAGAGAGAGAGAGAGAGAGAGGGGGAAAGGAGAGAGAGAAAAAAAAAGAGAGAAGAGTTTTAAGTTTAAATTTTTGCTCCTTTCATACAGAATTTGGACAGTTCTTCCCGCTTCGAACGCAGATTGTAGGGGTATTTAGAAAGGGTTAACCTTACCAAAAAAAAGGGTAAGAAACTGACTTCTAAGGGGAACCATATTTGGTTCCCTTACGCGGGCATTGGGGAGGGAAAAGGGGAGATTGTTTACTTTCACCCCTAAGGATATAATTGTCGATGACACGCTATCATTTTAAGGCCAGCTGACACAAGGCTAACAGAAAAAGGGAGGACGGAATTTCCCCTTTTTTCTTTTGAAGGTGATAGCTACGTAAGTTCTACGGTGGGTTCAGCTTCTTTTAGCCCATGATTTTTTATTAAATTTTTTTTGTTTTATTTATTGAAATTTTTTGGAAAAAAAGTAAATTAACATTGAATTTTGTTCATGTTTGGGGATATGTTATATATTTTGGTAAAAATAGAAAATATTTTTATATGTGGAATGCTAAATTCCATGCTGTAAAAGTCTTACTAACTATATTTTTCCCTAATTTGTACATAATCTAGCTGAAAAAAACGATAATAGGTGGGTTGGTACGATAATGTGGGTAAAAAAGTTCACAACCCTGCTTCCAGGCGAAAGTTTCCCCTTTCCCGTCCTCGCTCATTACGTCCCCAGCATGAGGGGGAAAGATACGCCCTCTGGCCCCTTGCGCACTTCCCCTTTTCCCCAGGAATCGTCTCCCTCAGCCCAAAAACTGTGTTCGTCGCCGCCGCAGTTTTTGGATCGCCCACCCCCCTTTTACTCCTGGCAGGGACTCAAAATCTTTTTCTCAATTATAAACGGGTTTTTGACCGATTCTTATTGTTGCATGAAGAGGGATCCTTGAAGCAAAAACGCTGGGCCGGAGTGAGTGGTGGCGAGTCCGGGTTTGACAGCGGAGGAGGCTGGACAACCCTCACGCCCCACCTTTGCCCACCCCGTGGGTGGCTTTATGCGAGGTCCTGGCCCAAAAATCGCCTGATAGGGTAGGTGATTTCATCTTTTCATTCCTTCCTTGCCCCGTGAGACTCGCATGTAATCTGTGATAGTAAAGGGTTCATTTGATTCATTCCTGCACGCCATCACGTAGTATAAAATTTTCTCATGATTAATGCTACTGAAGTGCTTTGTTGCATACCCGCTGTGGACTTTACCTCACGTCTGCCCCCTCCACGCCCGCTGCCGCGGAAAAAGGGTTTACCTTTGCCTCCGTCACGCCCATATTTTCACCCGCCGTACAATAGTCACTCTGGATGCACTACGTGCCTTGAATCTCCTTGGTCCACGACAAGTGTCCTCAAGCTCACGTGGCAAAGCTCCCCCAGGATTATACTGTTGGGTTTAGGCCGCACGTGCCCCGTGCAGCGAAAAGGACAGCGACCTCAAAGTCGTGACGCAAGCAAGAAAACAGTGGAAGGGCTGATCAAAATAAAGCATAAAAAGGGTTTTTTTTAACTTTTATTAACTACAGGGAATGGTTCCCGATTAGTACTTAAGAGTAAAGGGAAAAACTGGACGTTAATTGGCAGCGAGCGAAGTGAGTGCTCCCTTTCCATAAGACACTTGGTATGGGGGAGTTTTGGGAACCCAAGTTTAAACCAAAAAGTTTTAAAAATACTCCTAAAAATTTTTCGGATTGACGAAATTTGAATCAAGTAGTCTGTCAAAAAATCAAGGGGGTCGTTAACAAACGTTTGCGTAGAACAACCCTTTTAAAGGGGAATTAGCGAAAGATTAAAAAGGCCCGGAGCGTGGGTCGCTGCCAGTTCCAGCCGCAAAACTGAGCCCAAAAGCAAAGGGGCCAGAGGCTGGACTCCTTTTCTTGATGTACTACTCCAGGGTTAAGACCGTTATTGGCCTCGCTTCGCTCGCTGCCACTTTCCATAAAACCCTTCGCTATGGGGATGGAAACCCCTTCGGAGCCAAAAAGTGAATAACTACTCCAAAATATTGTCGGGTTGAGCGAAATTTTACATGCAAGTGTGCTGTCAAAATCAATGGGGTCTGTGAAACAAATTTTTTTTTTCGGACCAAACTGTCCATGATTTGATCAATGCAATTTGAATTCTGACCACGGTGTGTTCTTTTCTACTTTTTAAATACCCCTTTTTTTTTTCCCTGTATTTTTTAAAAACATTTGAGCTCGCTGCCACGTTTCCAGCCGCAAGAACTGAGCCAAAAGCAAAGGGGCCAGAGGGGGACCCTATACTTGATTTATATTTATAAACATGACGTATTTGTGACGTTTCGCCTGAAACATGACAAATGAACAATAAGTCCTTAAGTTATCCAACAATGACAGCAATGATTTCATAAATTATATTACATCGTACTTTGAAAAAATAAAAAAATTCAGGGAACTCTCTTTTTTGAGGACTTTGATGTTTGATGTGCACTTCCTCCGCAATTTTTTTGCTCCCCCGTAAGGACGAGCCCGGGGGGAATTATAGAGCTTATGTGGGTGCTCCCTCTCCCCTCTCTCCTCTTCTCTCTCTCTCCTCCTCTCCTCTTCTCTCTCCCTTTTCCTCTCTCTCTCTCTCTCTCCCCCCCCCCCAGTTCCTTTTTACTTCTTGAAACTCTTGTTTTTTTTCATTCATTTCATTAGTGTGTTTTGTAACATATGATTTTGTTAAAAACAAAAAAAAGTATTTTCTAAAAGTATTTTTTCCTCCCCTCTTCCCCCTCACCTAACCTTCTTTCAACTCCTTTTCTTTTTTAATAGTTTTCCCCTATGATATGTTTCAGTTGCTAATATTCCGCATGTTATTCAGTTTTTTATAAAGACGGTTTTTCCGGTCGCTCTATGTTATTTTCCCGACATAATGTACTTGATAAATAGAGAGATTGGGTAAATATGTAGATTAAATTTAAACCCGATAAACAAAGGGTTCACAATTTTTTTTTTTCCAACAATGCCTTGCGACCCCCAAAAAATAAAGATAAAAACTGTGCGGAAGTTACTAAATAAATAAACTAATAATAACGGTAAGGAATAAAAAATCAATAAAAAATAATATGACGAACACACTTGGGGAGCCCAAGATGACGAAAATACGGGTAACAACGAAAAACCCCCCTGAGGGCTTACAAAACTAAAATTAAACCAACTTGACGTCAAGCAAACAACACAACTCCCCCCCTCGAACACTCTCCCCCCCAACCCCCCTGAATTTACTTGCTCGGAGACGTCTTTTTCGTCTGGCTTTCCCCACGCGACGGATGAGGTGGAAGAGGTAGAAAGGGGAAGTTGAAAAGGAAGGGGAAGAGAAGGGGGGGAGATTAACACTTCTAAATCACAAACCTTTTATTGAAGATGGCGTAAAACAACTAGATAATTAATATAGCAAAAAAGGTGTGTCCCGTTTTGGGTTTGGGAAAATGGGGCCCAGCGGAGAAGAGAGAAGAGAGAGGGAGGGGGAAAAGAGAGATAGAGAGAGAGAGAGAGAAAGAGAGAGAGAGAGGGAGGGGAAAAGGGGGGGGAAACGAGGTGGCCCAGATAAAAACTTTATCCTACTAACACTTTGCAAGTACCAACTTAAAAGGTTATTGACTAACAAAACGCCCCCATGCCAGGACAAACTTGGTGGCTCGAACCGTTTTCCGAATGCAGGGCGTACACGCGAGCCCGCAGTCTACCA
>JACEEZ010025153.1:30000-45000 GCA_016584305.1 Chionoecetes opilio
AAATGGTTCGCATTTTTGAACTCAGAAGGGTCGATTTACACATAGAAGGGGTTTCATCGACACTGATTTATTGACAATTCATAAAATATTGCCAAAAAAATCGTTTTTCTATAGGAAAATAGAAAAATTGAAATTTTCTGTCATATTTTGCAGGTTTTAGTAAATAAATGAAATATGAAAGCATTTATATGTGTAAATCGACCCTTCTGAGTTAAAAAATGCAAACCATTTTGTTCTATCTCTATTAGAAGTACCCTAATCAGGGTATGGCCTACCCCTAATTTACGGTATGAAAACCAAATAATGAAAATCTGCATTCAGACAGCTGTATATCAGTTTTTAGTTGATAAAATGTGTCTATGGGGTTACAAACCCCGGAGAATTCAGAAATCAACACCATTTGGGTCTGTGATATCGGGAAGTGCTCCAATTCGGGTATGTGATATTTTCCGGGTTAAATCCTATGATAGAAAGCGAGATGATGGGTCGACCTTTAAATTAAGTTTTATCGCCATGAAATGTCATAGGCTTGTAACCTATGGGTAATGGACAAAAAATAACCTTGTGGAGGAATAAAAGTAGAAAAATATTTTTGGTGGACCACCCTAGCTGTACATGTATATACGTACACGTGCACATAAACCAGCAGAACGTCCACTGGTACTGCATTGTACACGCAAATAGATACACACACATACACACACCCGTTACTTCTGTACCTAATGCTGACCAAAAATGAAAAAAAAGAGAATAAAATTGAATTGCATTTATATCCGTGTACAACATATCCTTTGATGCAAAAAACAGACACACATACCCCCCCACACACACACCCAGACACACACACACACAGACACACACACACGCACACACACACACACGCACATACACACACACACACACACACACACACACACACACACACACACACACACACACACACACACACACACACACACACACACATCGCACGGATCCTGTATGTATGGTGAGTCATGTCCTCCGGGAGTGAACACATTATTAATACACTCGGTTATGAAACAATACACTCCATTATGAGACACCCGCGAGACACTTGTGAACAATAACACTTCGACACAAGAGAACAAAACCAAGAACTCGACGCTAAACTCACCTTGAAGGCAACTCTGTAAACCACGATGATATATTAATAAATAAATACATAGAGGTATATAATGCTGGATAGAAAGAAAGATAGGATAGAAATATTTCTCTGTAATACTCACATTTGGATGCACAGGAATGACATCTGTAGAATAAAAGAAAAATAAAGTTACTGGAATGAATTCTCAATAGGTACAATTATGGATGAAAATATTTTAAGAAAAATAGAACATTATTGGGCGAGTAATAAGACAAAGTAAAAATTGGTGGACATATGAATGTGTTCAACTTTTTACATTTTCATAAAAATAAAGACTACAAATCTGATAATTTGTGATGGTTAATGATAAAATAGCAGCCAATTTAGAACATATTTTCCTGTCTTTATCTCTATCAGTAACCTTGATGGCACCGAAACCACCACTGGAATAAATATAGCGGTGCATACAAAATATAAAACTAAGGAGTGGAATAATAAAATAATAATGATGAGTTGAATGAATGAACGTGCAAAGAACAAAGCACTAATCAAACCCATTCACCGTGTACGTATCCACCAGCACACTGACTTACATGTGTGCGTATTTGTGTGTACCTTCACGGCGAAATATATCTGTGTATGTGTCTGTATCAGTCACCGTTTCGTCGATTGATGTGTACAGTTTGTGTGTGTGTGTGTGTGTGTGTGTGTGTGTGTGTGTGTGTGTGTGTGTGTGTGTGTGTGTGTGTGTGTGTGTGTGTGTGTGTGTGTGTGTGTGTGTGTGTGTTTGTATTTGTGTGTGTGTGTGTGTGTGTGTGTGTGTGTGTGTGTGTGTGTGTGTGTGTATTCATCTAGTTGTATTCATCTAGTTGTATTTTACGTGGCCAGAGCAACGCTCGTATGGCCCCGTCTCCATATCAACATTTTTATCATTCATCCTTAGTGCTTAGTGTTGGCCGAAGCCACCATCCCGGAGAGCAGGTCACAAACCCCGGCTATGAAACAATACACTCTGGGCGGTATCCGGTACCCATTCACTGCTGGGGGGACAGGGGCTCGGGTTTTAAGGAAACAGCCCAACTGTTTCCGCTCCGCCCGGGGATCGATCCCGGGACTTCTCGGCTGAGAGCCGAGCGTGCTAACCACTACACTACGGAGTACCTAACACACAGTGTGTGTGTGTGTGTGTGTGTGTGTGTGTGTGTGTGTGTGTGTGTGTGTGTGTGTGTGTGTGTGTGTGTGTGCGTGTTCAGTAGACAATCACAGCCATCCATTCTTCCATCAAGCTTGGCAAGCTATCAATACTCGCTTCCTTAGTTAACAAATAGCATGGAACAACAGCCACGCTTCCCGCTGCTTAACATTAATTTCAATGATGAACAAATACACACTCTTTGCAACATTGATATCGAGCACATCAGAAGCGTAGAATTAACCGTTGTGGAAGGTGGAGGGATGGGACATATGGATAGGGGAAGGAGGGGAGAAGAGAGGAGAGGTGGAGGGAAGGGTCTCGGGGTAAAGGAGGGAAGAGGAGAGGACTGGTGGCTGAAGGAGGAGATGGAGGGTGGAGTGGAAGTGGAGGGAAGGTAAGGAGGGAGGTTTTTGAGGGTAACTATGAGCTTTAACGGGAATGTATAAGGGAAAGAGCGGAAGGTTATAAGGAAGGAAGTAACAGGAAGAATGTATGGTAGAGTGAGTCAAAGGCAAGGACGGGAAGGGAGGGAAGATAAGATAAGATTTTCATCCTATCTAGACACTTTGCAAGTACCAACTACAAGGTTATTGACTATACAAAGCGCCGCCACGTCAGCACGAACTAGGCGGACTCGAACCGCTGACCGAATGCACAGGGACGCTGCACATTGCAAGCTCACGGGAAGGGAGGGAAGCATTGAAGAAAGAAGATAAGGGAGATTATGGGAGGGAAGGATAGCATGAGAAGAATGCGTGGTAGTGAGGGATAGGAAGGGAGATGAGGGAAGCTACTAGGAGAGGAGAGGGATGGAAGGGAGATGAGGGAAGCTACTAGGAGAGGAGAGGGATGGAAGGGAGGTGAGGGAAGCTACTAGGAGAGGAGAGGGATGAAGGGAGATGAGGGAAGCTACTAGGAGAGGAGAGGGATGGAAGGGAGGTGAAGGAAGCTACTAGGAGAGGAGAGGATGGAAGGGAGGTGAGGGAAGCTACTAGGAGATGAAAGGATGAAAGGGAGGTGAGGGAAGCTACTAGGAGAGGAGAGGGATGGAAGGGAAGTGAGGGAAGCTACTAGGAGAGGAGAGGGGTGGAAGGGAGGTGAGGGAGGCTACTAGGAGAGGAGAGGGATGGAAGGGAGGTGAGGGAAGCTACTAGGAGAGGACAGGGATGGATGGAAGGTGAGGGAAGCTACTAGGAGAGGAGAGGGATGGAAGGGAGGTGAGGGAAGCTACTAGGAGAGGAGAGGGATGGAAGGGAGGTGAGGGAAGCTACTAGGAGAGGAGAGGGATGGAAGGGAGGTGAGGGGAGCTACTAGGAGAGGAGAATGATGGAAGGGAGGTGAGGGAAGCTACTAGGAGAGGAGAGGGATGGAAGGGAGGTGAGGGAAGCTACTAGGAAAGGAGAGGGATGGAAGGGAGATGAGGGAAGCTACTAGGAGAGGAGAGGGATGGAAGGGAGGTGAGAGGAAGTAATGGAAGGTTAAGTCACAGGTAAACACGATAAAAGTTGCGCTGCCACTGTGCGTTACACGTGAATCAGTAATATTTAACAATGCAACTCTTTATTCATGAACAACAATGGCTTTACATACAACACGCACGCACGCACGCACGCACCCACACACCCACACCCACCCACACACACACCCACACCCACACCCACACACACACACACATATGCCAACACAGGTCAGCAAAAGGACAACACACAGCACTATGTGAATTAACACAGGAAACACAAATCACAGCAACGCAAACATAAAATAATATGACTTTTCTTTTACGACACGAACACCATAAAATATACTGGCAATGCACACACACATACGCACGGACGCGCACACACACACACACACACACACACACACACACACACACACACACACACACACAGTAACAATTGCAACACACTAATGGAAAACAAAGCCAGGAAAACCCTTTGCAAATACCGCCCCATGTGATGAAGGGACACGCGGAAGTCCTAGCCTTTCTCCCCTTTCTCTCCCCTCTCAGCTGCACTTTTGTCCTCTTTTCCCCTCACTGACCTCCTCATTTCTCGATTATTTTCCTTCTCACGTTTCTCTTTTCTACCTTTTTCCTCTTTCTCACATCTTCATCTTTTTTCCACTCTCCGGTCTTCTTTCCTTAAATTTTCTTTACTTTTACTTAGTTGCTTCTTTCGTCTTTTTCTATTTTTTTTCTGACTATCTCCTGTTTACCAATCGCAACTTTGACATTCCTCTCCCCTTCCTCATCTCTTCCTTCCCCATCCCTCGAACTGTTAACACTCTTTCACCTTCCCTGTAATACCTCACTTCTTCTCCGCCCCTTCCTTAAAACTGATGTTAATCTGTGTGGTGATTAGCATTGCGTACCTCTGGCTGGCGTGGACATGAGCGGAGGGGGTTGGTGCTCACACACACACACACACACACACACACACACACACACACACACACACACACACACACACACACACACACACACACACACACACACACACACACACACACACACATGTAATGCCCGTTATTTGGAAGAGATAGGGTGGGAATTCCTATCATACAATTCCCGGGTTATGTCCGTAAGCAATTCAATCTTTTCGTTTCTCGTGAAATTTATCTTCTTTCTTCCTATCTTCCATTTCTATCTTCCTTCCTTCCCTCACTCCCTCCCCCCCGACATTCCGGGTACGAGTCAAAATTCGTGGGACACTTATTTCGCGATCATTGATAACTAAAGGATTCAAAGCTTTTCATCCTCCCCTCACCCTCCTATCAGACAGATCAAGGAACACTCCTAGATTCTTAAAGTCCTTCAAAATAGTCACCATAGTGAAAGATCACGGTCATACATGGATGGGTTAGTCCAGTTATTCGCTAAATTGAAAGTCTACCAAATTTCTATTCAGACTTCCATACCTCGTCGCTCTAAAAAACGCGTTCTAAAGCTTGAAACGAAACCCAATAACACTTTCCATGGATATTAGAGTAAAAATATTAAATTCTTCTATATCAAAGTTAAGGAACTGTATAATAGGCAGCCATTTCATATATATGCTTGTTGTATTAGTTAATTAGTCATTCATGATCTGATAATCCCTTCAGGAGAGGCCAATTTCATAAAATCCGAACATTCCCTTTTTTTCCCGCCACTAAGCCAAATCTCGCCCTAGTCACCCCGAGGGAGGCCAGTCTCTCGTCCATCCCTCTTCAGGTAAGACGTGCGGAACCTTGCTCCTATTTCCCCCCCCCCCCCTTCCTTGTTATAATATTTTTATCTATATTTCCAAATATAGGTACAGTTGTTCAGTTTCACTAACGCATAGGAGGCCTGCTCCATCCTTATAAGTGTTATTAACGCAGTCTCTCGTCCATCCCTCTTCAGACTCAGACGGACGTCTCAGTCGGACCAAAAATCCCGTCACATGGTTTTTTAAGTGAAACGCAAACAACATTCTTACTCTTATATTCCCCCCTTATATTTTCCATGTATAATTATAAGTATTCAGCGGTATGTTACCTAAGTGAAGGATAATTCATTAATAGGATTCAGTGAGGGAGGTTATGTTCATAAGAGCTTTCCTTGATCAGATGGGAAGAGCTTTCCTGTACCAGAGTGTAAAGTTTTCTTATATCAGATTAGAGCTTTCCTGTGTTAGGGTGGAGAGCTTTCTTGTATCAGATTGGAACGCTTTCCTGTGTCAGGGTGGAGAGCTTTCTTGTGTTGGATTAGAGCTTATATGTTTGTCTGTGATCTCAAACAAGAGACATAATACTTCAGGGTGAATAAATAGGATGATGTTTCAAATATAGTTCTTGTGTTTATTGCAAAAACCCCAGGTGACTATTCCGCGTGTTATGGAAATATTTCCCCACGTTCTCCAAAAGAGTCTTCAGCCTCACTCGGTATAATACTATATATCCCCCCGACTACCATTAATTTTCATGTATATTCAACGTGCTCAGGGAGTAAACCAGAGAACTACTCGCTTGAGCTGGTGGCAGCACTTCCCTTAACTCATACCCTTTCCCCTTAACCTTAACTCCTACCCCTTCCACTTAAATTCAATCCCATTTCAGTACTCTCCGCAGCGAGAAGTGTTCACACTATAATCAAATAGTGAAGTCATAAGACAAGTTTCAATTCTCAATTCAAGTTTAAATCAATGAAAAATCCTAACCAAATTAATTTCATTCAAATGACAAAGGCACCAGGAATAAACCAACGATCGGAAAACTCTGGCACCACACACACACACACACACACACACACACACCCCGTCCACCCCACCCACCCGCCTTGTCTGCATATCATTTTTTTATCATTCATTCTTAGTTTTTTTTTAGTGTTTGCCGAAGCCAGCACCCCGGCAGGAGGGGGGTCACAAGCCCCCGGCTGACACCCGGTACCCATTCACTGCTGCGTGGACAGGGGCTCGGGTTTTAAGGAAACAGCCCAACTGTTTCCGCTCCGCCCGGGGATCGAACCCGGGACTTCTCGGTTGTGAACCGAGCGTGCTACCACTACACTACGGAGTACCCTGTGTGTGTGTGTGTGTGTGTGTGTGTGTGTGTGTGTGTGTGTGTGCATGCGTGCGTGCGTGTGCGTGTGTATGTGTGTGTATGTTTCTCCCTCTCTCCCTTCACACACCATCCTTCCCCAAGACACACCAAATGGACACAACTAAATCACACTCCTCATAGTCCTCAACCTTCGCATCGGGCTGCTCTCCGCTCCCTCCCACAGCCTGTACCCGTCAGGGTTGCTCGGTTGGTAGAGCTACGGGCTCGCGTGTGCAGTGTCCCTGCGCATTCGGTCAGCGGTTCGAGCCCACCAGGTTCATCCTGGCGTGGTGGCGCATTGTATAGTCAATAACCTTGTAGTTGGTACCTGCAAAGTGTCTAGATAGGATCAAAGTATCTTATCCCACAGCCTGCAATTCTAAAACAAGGGAGTGAGAGGCAGCCTTACGTTCACTCCCGCAGCGGCAAGTCTCAACGATGTCGCTCAGAGCCTCGAGTAGTTGGCCGAGAAGGAGAAAGAAATAGCGTGTTGCCGAGTTTAGTGAGGAGTATCTGGCAGTGTTGAGGTCTACGTGGGAGGGTCGAGGGATCTCTTCACTACCCAGCCTCTTCTGGACGACGAGTTGGGTTATAAAATATTCTACGAAAGGTTCTTGGCCGTTTCCTCATCCGCGGGAAATGATCCAGACAACATCTTTACAGGGTTCTCGGCTTCCCTTTCCCCCTGACGGGATGATGATGGTGCATGATGGGGCGGGCAGGGTGAGGGGCAGGTTAAACAGGGTGACGATGTGCCCTTGCAGGTTACTGAGGTTTGCTGGGGTGACTATATTTGTGACGTTACCAATATTCTCTCTCTCTCTCTCTCTCTCTCTCTCTCTCTCTCTCTCTCTCTCTCTCTCTCTCTCTCTCTCTCTCTCTCTCTCTCTCTCTCTCTCTCTCTCTCTCTCTCTCTCTCTCTCTCTCTCTCTCTCTCTCTCTCTCTCTCTCTCTCTCTCTCTCCAGCCTGTTTATCCAACAGTAACATACAGTCCCATCGCCCTATACTCCCTATCCTCTCCTGCAACCTCTCACTCCCCTGCCTTCATCTCGCTCCCTGCGGCGCCTCCACCACAACCCGTCCACGCCATTACACGGAACGACTTGATATTCCTGCTCGCGAACAGACTTGAGGGCAGACACAGCCATCTGGACCATTTGCCGCCAAGAAGTGTGCGGGAGAATCTCTTTCTGCTGACACACACGCTCCACAGTTTTCTTGGTAAACCTGTCCCGCTGTGGTCCCGAAATAACCTGAATGTTGTGATTCCGCGAAATAATAAAAAAATAAAATATCCAGTCAGGACATATAAAAATATTAATGAATTTTTTTTTCTATATCTATAAAAGAAGAGGAGTGGGTTGCCTGTCCATATAGTGCATATAGTGCATATAGTGGTGGGATGGCGGTGGAGAAACGAACGGAGAATGTGGTAGGAACATGCAGTGCTGGAATAAAGTTTTAATAGCAGTTTCCTAGGAATGAAGGGGGGGGGAGAGAGAGAGAGAGAGAGAGAGAGAGAGAGAGAGAGAGAGAGAGAGAGAGAGAGAGAGAGAGAGAGAGAAGAGAGAGAGAGAGAGAGAGAGAGAGAGAGAAAAAAAAAGCGTATGGAGAAAGGACTAAGGAGATGGAGATGAAGGAAGAAGAGTAAGAGATGAAAAAAAAGAGAAAATTCGCTTCGCCATTGGCCGCAACTTTCCCGTATGTGGAGGGAGGCGAGGGGGACCGTGGGATTCACCGGAACTTCTGCCATTAATAGCGCGTTTTCGCGGCCGCTCTGGCCCGGCCTGGACTGGCCCGGGCGGCCACTGTTTTTGCGAGGAAGTTTGGACCGGGCTGGAACAGACTGGGCCGGGCTAGGCCAGATAGCAGGACCAGGTTGGACTAGTGTGGGGAGAACTGGCGCATGCGCACTACAGTCAGCGGGGAAGACGACCAGGAGCTTCTCGTGCTGCTGATAAGACATGAAACACCATGATGGCCGACCATAAGACTAAAGTATCACAGGCGTGGTAGTTGTAAAGTCTTCAGCACAGGTTAAAAGGCGGACGACAGAAGGGAAGTTGACAAGATGGACGCCTGCCGCCTCCAGTTCAGTTCAGTACCACCCACTCGATCCCCCCAGCCAATAGGAACGACGAATGGGACGGGGCCAGTCTCGATGTATTTTAGCGAGCATCAAACCAGCCTGGAACGGTATAGACTGGACTGAACCAGGGCGGTGAACGTCACGAAAACGCGCTATAAGTACACCCGCCCGTGCCAGGCTGGGGATGAACAATACAGGCAAATATATTAATGGCACGTAATTTCCCGCCGCGGTTGTCAGATGTGAGAAATTCGATTCAATTTTTAAAATGTCCAAAAAAGTAGTATTTACTTTTTCTTTTACAAAGAAAAATCCAAATTTTTCTGAAACTTTGGTGGGGTTTTTTTAAAGGCCAATATAAAAATTTACTTCCATTGTTACACCCCGTCTGGGGAGAGGGGGCGCAACGGGGGGTGAAGCTCCTGTTAGCGGACCCCCCACCCGCTACGGTTCTTCCAATCGGTCGCTGACGTGGTATGACAACTAATCCCCAGCACCCCTACCTGTAGGATGCCGGGTTGGGCATATCTCCATGTACTATGTACTTACGTTTCACATTAAACGGGGCAATGCCCCCTGGCGTCGGAGATAAGGGTAGCTTACATTCCCAGGCCGGTAAAAGCCCCGGCATTGCCGGGGGGCAACCCTCCCTGTCCCCCCCGAGGTCCCTGGCTTGTTACAGGTCCCCCGGGGGCATCCTTAAAAGCCCGCCCTGTCATGCACTGTATAATTAATACATCACCATCTGCCGCGTAGCCTCCTGGTAGACCTGTGGTACCCAAGGGGTCCTAAAACCCTGCTGCGTGTGTCTATTTGGTTTTTGCTATGTACCACCTTCTGACTCTCCATATTTTAATCATGCTTTGTTAAGTAATATGCAAGAAAAAGTCAAGACCATCCACTATGATAATGATGACTGTGTGTTGATGGGCGATATGAATGCTCGTTTCGGCACCGCTGTGTGTCAGTTGCCTGTTACCCTTGGTTTGGATCAGTATTCTTATCCGAATATTCCCGACCGGGTTCAGCCCAACGATAATGCTAATGCTCTACTTGGTATTTGTATTGATGAAAGATTATTATTAATTGTGAATAACTTATGTTGTAATGAAAATATGTACTCTAGCAATTTAACAAATCGTCAAGGCAGAGTGTGGGTATCTGAACTAAATTCTTGTATAACATCTTCTAATAGGGTTGAACAAGTATGTAGCTTTAATGTTAATCAAGATGTAACGTTACCCTCGGACCATGCGCCCGTTTCTGTTGTATTCAAAGCACATCGTATTAACTTAGATAGTCTTGTTACTCGTGCCTCACGGTTAGGGGATCACGCTGCCTTATATAATAGACAAACTTGTAAACTAATGAGAAGCACAGTAAAATTTAGCACCATAGACGTTGATCAATTTATGAATGCATTGTCACAGTGTAGTCAGCCCCTGCTTGGTAATGACACTGACGCGGAAGTGGATGAGTTTTGTAATACGATATACGTGTGTGCCCGTAATAGTAAGTCTCGAAATCGTGCCCCTGAAGATGATCCGATTGATAGGTGAGAGTGCTTGTTAAAGGAAAATAATCAGGCGCAGTTATGGCGGGCAGTTAATTGGCGTGGTGAGGTGGAGCCGACGCCTGTTGCGTCAAGCGTGGCTTCACCTCCTACTGATGAAGACTTTAAAGATTATTTTGAACACATATATGACCCTCCCGAAGTGTGTGTACCTAACATTGACACTTTGTACAGTGATGTATATATGCCGGTGTTGGACGATCCAATAATGCCGCAGGAAGTACTGGAGCAGGTGAAGAGGCTGAAATGTAACAAGGCGTGTGGTCCCGATGGCATACCGCCGGGTATCTTTAAGTTATTACCACCTGTATGGATTCCAACTTTAGCAATGTTGTTTAATAATATTTTCATGGCCGCTGCGTATCCATCGTCATGGGTCACGGCCAAACTATTTACAGTGTTTAAGCGAGGTTCTCGTTCAGTAGTATCCAATTATAGAGGAATCAATGTTATCAACAGCTATGCTAAACTCTATGACATGGTGCTGAGTAGTAGATTGAACGAGTGGTTTACCCTTTACCGTGAACAAGCAGGCAGCCAGGCAGGAAGAGGATGTCTTGAGCATATAGTGACTTTGCGTTTGCTTTGTGACGTGGCAAGAAGAAAGAAATTCAAGCTATACGTTACGTTTGTCGACTTTTCACAGGCGTATGATAAGGTGCCACGCGATGTTTTGTTTGGTGTTTTAAAGCATATAGGATGCGGTGCTACCATGTTGTTGGCCTTAGCTGCTATGTACAGGCTTACGCACTCTGTTATTGGCTCCGCAATTGTCTCAGCTAATGTAGGCGTGCGTCAGGGATCTCCGACATCATGTTTATTATTCATAATATTTGTGAATGATTTGATTAGATTAATCAAGCAGAACTGTGACATGGATGGCTTCCTGGCATGGTTGCATGTACTCGTCCACATGGATGATACTGTGCTCTTATCCACAAGTAGAGAAAATATGATACATAAAATTAGACTTCTGAATCAGTTTTGTACGTCACATAGGATGAAAATCAACAGGCGCAAGACAAAATTTTTCGTGGTCAATGGGAATGATGCAGACAGGGAAGCCATGCACGTCGATGATGTAAGTGTGAGTGCGTGCGCGCATTATATATATTTAGGCAGCCCCTTTGCTGCTGATGGTTCAACAAGTACAGCCATTAAGCTGCACGCACAGAGTAAGATGTGTCACGCACTTAAGTTTATATCTTTTATCAGTAAAAATAATGATATTCCTTTCTTTGTCAAATGTAAAGTCTTTCAAGCGGCCTTCATGTCGACTATTTTATACGGGGGTGAATCTTGGTTGAATGGCGATATGAAACCTGTCAACAAATTATACATGTGGTGTATCAAGCAGATGTTGGGTGTTAGGAAGACAACATGTAACGAGCTGTGTTTAGCGGAGCTCGGCTATCCCCCTTTACGTGCTCTCATCCTGGCTAAACAGCGCAAGTTTTTCAGTGAAATGTGGAGAGAGAGAAGGGGAATGGCTGACGATCCTCTGGTTCATGCCATGCATATCACGCTCAGTCACGCCTGTCATACCTCACGCTATATTAGAGACATTCTCAACAACGAAAGGGACGATGTGCATATTGCCATGGAAGAAATGAAAGCAAAAATATTAACATCACAGTCGAATAGAGTGCAACTATATTCATCGATTAACCCTGACCTTTCTGTACATGAAATATATAGATCAAAAGTAAAAGTTAATGGAACAGAAAGAATCTCATGGACTCGCTTTAGAGTGAGTGCGCACTCTCTCGCTGTTGAGGAGGGGCGATGGAATCAGCGAGGCAGAGGTCGTCTGCCACTAGAAGAACGTCTGTGTTCCTGTGGACACATTCAAACTGAGCAACATGTTGTAAGGGATTGCGTTAGAACATGAAATATACGCCAACAATTTGATGTGTCGACGTTTGAAAACTTAATGCTGGAGAGGAATGACTTTGCCACTGTATGTACTATCGTACACCGTATCCTTTCAGAATTTATATAGTTCTTTGTTTTATATTAGTATTTAGTTCTTGTTTGTTTTACTAGTCGTATTTTCGTCTTTGATGTTTTATTGCTTGTCTGATTTTATTGAGGTTTTGTGGTACTCGTGATGGCGGTTTTTTTGTGTGTAGTTTTCCGTTTTTTGTAAAAAAGAAATAATAATAGTTTCTAATATTCCATTTTAGTATTTTCCATTTTTTTGTATTCCGTTTTAGTATTTTCAGTATTTTAGTATTCATTTTTTAATTGTTTATTGCTTGTTTAGGTTTTTACAAATTTATTGTTGTTTTCATTGATTCTTTTTCATTGATGCTCATAATTATTGCACTGATTTTTGTAAAAGGAAAAATGTCTTGCGTTTTAGTGTCTAGTGATGATTCAAGACCTTATTATCAGAAAGTAGATTTGAAGGATTATATGTGCGCATGTGAGAAAGTTTTTTGTAAACTTTACTGTTAAAACACTTTTGTGGACCATTTAACTGATTATGTGTTGTTGCACAAGCTTTGTAAATTGTGGTCAATAAATTATCTGTCTATCTATCTATCTGTCTCGCGCAATGCCCCGGGGTCCCAGGGGGGCCCAGAAGAGAAGCCACAGGGGCGGGTGTGTTGCAGGACGTCGTGGCACCGTAGAGTTGCACGTACCCGCCCCGTGGGGCAAAGCGGGGCGATCCTTATAACCCCGCCGCGTGTCTCGCAATGCCCCGGGGTCCCAGGGGGGACCCAGGGGGAACCACAGGGGTGAGTGTGTTGCAGGACGTCGTGACACCATAGAGTTGCACCCCGCCACGTGGGGCAAAGCGGGGCGATCCTTATAACCCCGCCGCGTGTCTCGCAATGCCCCGGGGTCCCAGAGGGGACCCAGGGGAAACCACAGGGGCGGGTGTGTTGCAGGACGTCGTGACACCGTAGAGTTGCACCCCCGCCCGTGGGGCAAAGCGAGGCGGCCACGGGGCGCGGCGGAGTGGAACTCGGCCACACTCTGCCCGTGTGTGCGCGCCGCTCGAGGAGGCCTTGAAGGAACACCATGCGTTAACTCGCTCGCTGCACTAAGACACTAGTCTCGTAGTCTCGTAAGAGATCACCGCGCACCGCGAGGCAGGCCTGCCCACACCGGAGTCTAGATAGATTATGTCTCCTGTCCCGCGTTCAGAAGCTCAGCCAGCCCTCGCAAGTGCAGCTGGTCTGCAGGTGTTGGGTACAGGTCTGAGGTTATCTTCAGTGTGACAGTTAATCACCTAAAGTGTGAAGTGAGGGGTGTGATGTGATGGTTCCTTGATCGCTGGCAATTCTGTTGTATCAGCAATATAAGCTATGCCTTTCCACTTCTCCCCATTTCTTGTTCCTTCTTCTTCTCTTCCCTCTTCTTATTCTTCGCTTTCTCTCTCCTTTTCTCTCTCCTTTACTCCTTCTCCCTATTCCCCTTCGTCGGACGCTCATCTGTTGACTACCTAGTGTCAGCGATTCTGCAGGTGGTCGGTCCCTGCTTTCCCCTTGCTGGCTTGATAAAGAAAATGATGTATCAGCGAAACCATCGTCGCCCCTCTCTTCCTTGGGCTACCATCATCAGCGATTCTCCCTCTTCCCTTATTTATTCTATCTCCTTCCTATCCTTCTCTCCTTCCTTTCTTTCGTTCTCATTCGGACCCTCACACCAATTTTTAAAGTTACAATGAGGAGCAAACCTTGAGTTCAAGTTATAACCTACATGTACGTGTGTGTGTGTGTGTGTGTGTGTGTGTGTGTGTGTGTGTGTGTGTGTGTGTGTGTGTGTGTGTGTGTGTGTGTGTGTGTGTGTGCATGTGTGTATGTGTGTGTGTGCTTGTCTGTGTGTGTGTGTATATGTGTGTGTGAGAATGTGTGTAATTCACCCATGGGCTTGTCCACGCGAGCTGGACTCGCGATCGCCAGTTTCACACTCCAGGAGTGAGCTTGGAGCTCATTATGACCGATTTTAAGGTAATACTGGGACCTTACCCCGCCCCCATCCCTTTGATCAAGGGGGACAGTAACCGCCCGAATGTGTCAGTGAAAAATCCCCGTGAGCAGTGAGGATTCGAACCGGCTAATTACAGAATGACGTGCCAACACTCTATCCACTTGACCATCATGACTTTAAATATCACGTAAACACGATGAACAGCGTGCGTGCGTGCGTGCGTGCGTGCGTGCGTGCGTGCGTGCGTGCGTGCGTGCGTGCGTGTGTGTGTGTGTGTGTGTGCGTGTTCTTTGGAGCGGCGTAAAATTGTCTCTTCTGATTAAAGGGCTGAAAGGAGAATAGAATCAAAATATGCGATGAGTTTTTTAAGTTAAGTTTATTTAAATCTCTTATAGAAAAAAGAAAAAAAACCTTATTGTTACCTTACATAATACCTTAAGTTAAACTTACATTACATACTTATACTAATCTTACATCTATACATTTATAAGAGATGAGCGGGCACCAGCCCGCCGCTGGAGTCACGAGCGAC
>JACEEZ010025153.1:50000-62500 GCA_016584305.1 Chionoecetes opilio
TACTGTTGGCAAGGACATTAGGTGTTCGGGATTATCCGTTGATGATGTTGTAGGTCATTATACCAAGTTTCTATTTGTACTTATATATATTTCAGCCACCCGAGCTCCCTAAAAAACGATGTGGCGTGGTCACGCTTTGCTCCCCCGCCCAACGCTACTTTAGCGAAAAGTTTTGCAGCTTTTGAACTTGATAAAAGTGAGTTGTATAAGTGACACCCCATTTTTGATGCCTTTAGTTAATGATGCTAAAGGGACAAGAGAGTGATGGATATTAGTCGTGCGTTTTTTTCAAATTTTCTTTGATTCGGTTTACATAAATCAACGTCCAAGAGTTTTCCTTCTAATTTCATTTATGTGGCTATCAAAATTCAAATAATTATCGAAATGGATACCAAGATTTTTTAATGATTTACTTGGAACAATAAACGCATCCGCCCAACTCTTAAGCAGGTGTTGGGTGGTATTTCGGAGATATACTTTCTGCTTCCACAAACATACATGGGTCTTTTAGTGTTCAACATCAAACCTTTTGCAGGAAGTAGTTTTTAGTTAGGGCCAGTGTGTTTTCCCCCCTGAGGATGAGCTCATCAAGTTTGTCAATGGTACCGGTATGTATAGCTGGGTTTTCGTCAGCTATTGGAGTACATGACAGTCAGAGATATAGTGTTGAAAAATCTTTAAACAAATATTATAAATAAAATTTGGTCCGAGTACTGACCCTTGTGGCACACCATATGGAATTTCAAAGATTTCTGATAGTGCTTTCCCATTCGTACACGTTGTGTTCTGTTATGCAGATAACTTTCAACCAGAAGTTGTAAAATTTTCATCTTCGATAGCTACTCATTAGGGATACATGATTAACACTATCAAAAGCCTTTGCCCAATCACAAAGAATAATAAGTGAAATTTTCCTATTATCAATGTTATCGTATAGTACATTAGAGAGTTTTTTTAAGAGCGTTTCGGTTGATAATCGAGCTCTGAAACCATGTTGGGTATTACTCAACAGATGGTTCTCTTCTAGATAGTTAGTAAGCTGATTTGCTATAACCTTCTCTGTATTTTTGAAAGAATGGGTAACAGAGATATAGGTCGATGATTTTGTGGTTGGTTAGCATCGCCGGGACTTTAAAATTGGGACAACAATGGTTTCCTTCCACTTTTTTAGGGAAAGTTCCAGTCACTATGGATGTATTTAGTTTTGCATGTTATGTAAGAGATTACCACCGGGAGAGAGTCTTTCAAAAACCGTAATTGGATGCCATCACAACCACAGGAGTTGCTGTTTTCATAGACTTAATTATTAGTATAATTGTGTCATTGTCAATGGGTTTGTGGTCTAAAAGTATTACTTGGAAAGTTAGTGATATCTGGTTTGTTGCAGCACTTACGGGGTGATCTTTTGATACATTTGCTGGGATTTTATGAATGTTTCTCTTCCCACGTTGGCAAAAAAATTATTAAAACTATCTGCAAGGGACTTTGCTTCATCTCCCCCTCTGCTATTGAATCACATGACTTTTTCTCAGAATTTGGGATTAACTGTCTAAATAGTTTCCAAATAGTTGAACTATTACCTTTATTGTCTTCAAATTCTTTATGCTTTGTCTTTGTATGATGAGTAACCTTTTTACTGTTTCTTTAAATTTTATGATTTTCTTGTAACTGAGTGTTATTTCTATCCATTTTCAGGTTTCCTCTGACGTTATTTTTCTCCCTTATAAGTTCTCTAAAACTCCTCACTCATCCAAGGTGCAGAGGGTCTCTTGACCTCCTTGGTGAGCAAAGGTGCACATGCATTTAGAAAATTTGTTAATACTTTCCGTAAAAATGTTTACTTGTACGTCAATGTTATCCGTCACGTATATTTGATTTTGGTTATAGCTGTCTTTTAATAAGAGATTACAGAGAACATCTGGGAATAATTTTCAATTCTCGAATGGTTTAAAAAGTGGGCAAAACTGTAGGTTTCTTCAAGTTGATGGTTAAGGTAATGATTCATGGTCCCCCACAAGAAAGGAATGACATCAGATTGTATCACAGATTCTGGCTTGTGGTAACAATTGTGTCTAACAGCGTTGCGAGGTTGATGTGATTCTGGTTGGTTTGTGGACCAAGATGTGAGTTTAGCATTATAAATTTTTTTCTTAAGCTTACTCTTACTTGATAAAAGACATCATTAAAATCCCCTAAAGATAAAACACTTATTTCCTAAAAATCATAAAATCTAAAACAGCAGCTATAATCGAAAGTTTTTCGAGAGAGATTTAGGATGACGGTTTCAGGCAACCGATGACAACAGTAGGTAGTTTTTTGCTCTGTACACCTAGCCATATGTCTTCAACTCCTGCCGGCCCTTCAAATTGACCTCTAACGAGTAATTGTAAAAACATTTTTCACATAGACACAAACACCACCACCTCTTCCTACATCACACTATATAATACATATTAGGGATCGAAATATGTTCGTCAAAAACTTAGGAAGTAGCCAAGTTTCACTAATACAATATGTCTGTATCTCTTTCATTAATAAAAATTATCTCATCTTATGTGCTAGAAACTTTGAGCATTTATGTGGTCAATCTTAACCCTGGGCCTTTTTCCAACATTAGTTACTACGTCGGCCTGTCTTCTTCGCCTGCTTCCCATGGGTTGTTATATTTACAATAGCGTTGCTTGTGTCCCAGCCCATGACACGAAGCAACCACGAAGCAACCTCAACCGATATCGAATCTACAATTTCCTTTGATGATGGTTGTGCTCGCCACAATTGTAGCATCCCCGTTGAGAATTAGAACTGATGATGTGTATGAGGGATGAACGTTGTATCGGTGGGGCATGGGTGGGTCTAGGGTCCTGCCAATACCCTTCGTACCTGTATCCATCATCATAGTACGAGTTCGGAGATGAGGTAAAGTCGTGATTTTTCTTGCCATCCCCATTGTTTCCTGTCCTCTTCGTGAACTGTAGAAGGGTTTTCTTTGAAGAAAGGTTTTTTGTGGGACGCGGTATGTCTCTCCGAGCTGGTACTGTGGGAGAGAACGTGAGGTTTCTCCAGCTGTACATTTGATGGGATGTACCGCGGGGGAGCCTCCTGCACTGCTTCGTGAGTCGGGTGGTGAAAGGGTTCTTGTGACTGCGTTGGCATGGTTACGCCAACGAGTTGTGTTTGTAAACAACGCGATATGAGGAGGCTTGGTTGCGAAGTATGTTTGCATAAGTAGTCGAAGGGGTCCTTTCTTTGGATGGGGTTGAAATACGTTAACTGAAAAGGTGATGTATTGAAGATTGATTGTTTTGACCACTATACTGAAGTTTTCCACTTGATAGTTGATCTTCTTATCTACTTATTGAATAAACTACCTGAGGTTTTTCTTATTTTTCAGCCAGTTTTTATTAGGGTAAAACCGTTACATTGCTTATCAAAGGTACTCAGAAGCCCGATTATTCCTAATCTATTTAATACTTGAATTCGTTATCTTCATCAAAACACCAAAACATCGGTTTCCCCACTACCTAGAGTTCAGCACAGGAGCTGTTTCACAACACAAACACCGTTTCGTTTTCCCCATTCCGCCAAATTATCATTATAATCAGTATTTTTTTGGGTTTTAACTTCCTGCGACATTAACACTGGGGCTTTTTTGACACAATATATTTCCACATCACTGTTTTTATCTTTCAGATTACTAATCAAAGAAACCCAAAATTATCAAAAATTGGGATCAGGATTTTTTCCATCGAGAACATCATATAAACCGCAATAAATCACGCAGTGAGAAGGAGACCAAGTTAACTTTTCAGTCACCCAGCTTTATAACAATCCATGTTTGCCTGATTAACTGGTCTGTACTGAAAAAATTGTCGCCAAAATCAGGCGGCGAACATGTTGCAGATTTGTGTCTCCTAAAAGCAAACACTTTGACGGTGATGAGGTGGTGAACGTCCCATCGTCGTGTTTGGCGTCACGTCGTTCACGCGTCTCCAAGTGGCATATTCGTTGCTGGAGCGTCTCTATTACTGAGTAAGCCGTTTTTATTTCCGTATTAAGAAGTTCAATCTAACTATCCTTGTTTCTAGTTTCATCATAATAGTCAAAATGGGCTTTGGTCACCTTTTCCATTTAAAATTTCCTTCCTCCACTGATCGCTGTTGCTTGGCATCAAGAGGTGGGCTAGATGACTGCGTCACGTTGTCGGGAGATTGATGTGTAGTATTAGTAGACTCTGATTGGCGATGTCGGCAGTACCAGAGTGATTACTTGCAATGATGGAGTGGGGTTGAACAGCTTTAGGAAAAGATGGTGGTAGCAGGCAACACCGGTGAAGTGTGTGCCTCTCTTGGGAGTCGTCAGGACGGATGATTGGGAGTCATTAGAGTCCGGTAGTTGAGTGGCGTCAGTCTCAAGCAGTTGAGTACTGTCAGAGGTATTGTCAAATTGTAACAATTGAAGGTCGTTATTGTTTTGTGGGGGTGGGCGGCTTCAGGTAGAGGCGGCTGAGTTGGGTTTGGTGTGTCGAAGTTGGTTGTCAGTGAGAGGTGTCGGAACAGTTGCAGGTGAGGGTGTTTCCTGGTTTCATAAGTGTGTTTCTGAATTAAATGGCATTTTTTTTAAAAACATATCGATTTAGCTGATCTTTTCTTACCCATATGTGAGTCATCCCATTTCCGACATCTTTTTTGGATTCTGGCCTTGTGGATTTTGAGTAAAATTTCTCTAGTTGGCAACTGCTGAGAAAAGTCAGGTGTCGTGCCACACCTCCCATACTTTGCTTGGAGGATTTGTAAGCCATGATTTTATAAGAAAGAGACTCATAATTAAAATATGCAACACAGAATATGGTTAGTGCATGTAATAATCAGTGTGGTTGCAGTTGGTACAGTATTATTAAGAAGAGGTGCTTCTTATATGAGTGAGGTCTACGTTGCTATGGCAACGGCGTCCATATGTACTGCGCTGCCACAGAAATGGGTTACCGGTCGAGGGGGGTTTTTACTGGTGGACACAAAGTTTTTTCTTAAAACAATTCTAAGTCCCTACACCCTTCACCTCCTTAATCAAAACCCATAAAAGGGACTGTATATAACTGCAACCTTTGTCCTGGTAGATAAGCCTAGCCTTCTAGGTTCTTGTTAATTGGCAGTTTGAGAAGGAGCGACAACCACTAGGTTTGTTTACGTCCGCCATTCGCGAGGAGGAGGAGGAGGAAGAGGAGGAGGAGGAAAGAGGAGGAGGAGGAGGGGGAGGAGGGAGGAGGAGGAGAGGAGGAGGGAAAAAGAGAGGAAAAAGAAAGAGGAAGGGGGAAGTAGGGGGAAAATAGAAGGGTGGAGAGTTGAAATAGAAAACCAACATAATACAATTCATACAACACTACGAGGCGACTTAGACCTGTTCAGAAAACAATGTTTTCCTTTTTTTATAACCCCCTGAAAGGGTTTTCCATGCTTTTTGACCCTGGAAAAGCCGAAAATTACAACCTTTTTGGGAGCTAAAATGTCAGGAACATTTGCCTCTTTGGGACCTCAAGATATTAAGCCCGGGGACAGTAGAAAAGCGCTAATTTTCCCTTCCCGCCGGGACTTTTTTTCCCCTGGACTTTTGTTAACAATTGGGATAGAACAACAAATTGGGTATCAAATTGAAGCATTTTTAATATTATTTCTGAAAAAACAATCCAAGTAAACATTCAAGAAAAAAAGAACATCATATCCAGAAAAAAAAGCAAAATTTTCTGAAAATTTCATATAAATTTCAAAATATTACAATCTTTAAACATAAAAAAATGTGTGCCCAAAGACTCTAAAAACTATTTCAAGTGGCGAAAACTTATTGTCTATGTCAGAAGGACACTTCACAGTCATTTTTCAGAGTTTGCTTTTTGAAGCTATCAAATCGCTCACGTTGTATTCCACAGTTTGAAGAAGGTACTTTTTTTGCTGAGAATCTGTGGTAATGATGTTTGCGAAATCAGTCATCATCTTGACTCCCCGCTAAAGCAATGTCATTCACTATTTTTACATTGCTGACATATTCCGGGGCCCTTGCTGTAGTAATCACTCCTTGGCCATGTCGCCACAGGTTTGCAGAAGCCAGTCATACTCAATGCCAAGGGTGTCAAGCAGAAGATGACTCTCGGGACCAACTAGATCAGCCAGAGTCGTCTTGGCTGTAACCTGAGGGAACATAGGTTTCCCTCGTCTGAAGCTATCTGGCTTCTCAGTGGCGTGCAGCTTGGCAGCAATGCCCTGCTTCTCTTTGTCACTGAGTCTGCTCCCGAAGAGAGCGAACGGCACAACCTCGTGTCAGGTCCACTTGTGGTTTCAAGTTTTGTAGCACTGCCTGAGAAATCTCTGGATCTGTTCTCTTAAAACTTCATATGTCCTTCAGAACTGCAGATCATTTGCAGGAAGCATCTGCAGAAAGTGTAGATGACATCCACATGGGTGTATAGAACAGTCCTGGGAAGAGGTTGAGGCGTTCCAGCTTCACAACAGTTTCTTCATCGTACTCCAGCTGTTCAGCAAACAGGATATCTTCTTTAGAATACAGGTTTTGGCCATCCACCTGGCCTGATGAATGGCTCCAGGACGACTCCATGGATTCCGCGGGGAGGCGTGTCCCCAAGGACGATCAGTGTAAGCTCAGCCATCTCACGGTAGTCAGCTTAGGAGGCTTCTCCGACCTCAGGATTTCCTGTAGTATTTCCTTGAAACTCTTTTTCTTTTTATTCAACCATTTTTGTCTGATGGACAGGGTTGTAGAGTTGTCTGTGGTAAGATCTGCCCCAAACGTCCTTGAAGTGTTTTGAACAAGGATTCTCTGGGCTCTTGACCTTGCCAAAAGATTCCCCCATACAGCACCAACCAGCACTTCTAGAATGTGGTGTCTGCAGGCCAGGTAGAAACCTTCCTGTCAAGCTGTTGCTCCAGAAGCTTGGCAGCTCCCCGATGTACCCCCACTGTTGCTGGCCGTTTTGTCAAACACAAGGGCAGTGATCACTCCAGTAAAACCCCATGCCTCCAGCAAATCCAAAGGGTGCCTCTGCCTGAGCCGTTCCTGTTGAGCTGTCTATCACTGGTACTCCCAGTAGCTTGCCTTCGGATATGCAGGTGGTCCTGAGACAAGCAAAAGCCAGAGTCTCTGGGCGTGGTCCCAGGATCACTTCCCAGGGGGCATCTCTCAGCATCTTGCCATCCCAGTGGAGAGCAGCATACTTGGGAGGGTCCTCGCTAAATGCTGCCATGTAATCCGGCTGATTTTGGTACCTTGTCAGATCCTGTTTTCCCTCTCGTTGTTGAGGTTTTGAGATGACAAACTTTCCAGGTCAGCTCCACCAGCCTTCAATGTAGCAGAGACTAAGGCTGTCCCCTTGATTGTCAGACAATCCCAGGCGATCAGCGGTACTGCAGATGTCAACACACTCCATGACCCTCCTGGGAAATGTGAGAGTCACAGTGTCTTGTGATGTGAACATCCAGGAGAGGTGTTGGTAATGTCCTCTGCATTCCCTTCACTGGTCGGTTGGGTCAGCCCAGGTAGACCCCATCAGCAGCAGTCCCCTTTGCTGTGTGGCAGCTGAAAAATTGTTTGAAATTTGTGCAAAATTTATATCTGTTCCTCTTCTGCTGCAGTCTTGCAGCCCTCTCTGCTTGCTGCTGGGACCGTGACTCAAATATCTTGTCATGACCAGACATGTGGGCCTTTCTCTGTCTTCTGATCCGGTAGAACCTGATGTCCTTGTCCTTCTTCTCCCTTTATAGCAGCGGTTTCTCTCTATTTCTGGATGGCATCTGAAGCTCCTATGTCGAAAGGCTATCTAATTCCAGGGACAAAGGCACTCCTTTTCCCTCCAGGGTCACCTGTTCTACCTTTATTCCTTGCTAGATCTCGTGCTTTTTGTGAAGTGTCAAAGAAATGCTGCGCTGCATTGTACTTGGTCATGGTCTTGATCCTAGCATCTGCCAGAATGGGATGATAGCCTCCACTGTTTTTATTGGCGAGGTCTTGATGCTTAGGATTCCCTGTATTTCTGGCAACTCTGGAGATGGAGGAAGTACTGGAAGGCCTGTCTGTTGGTGGGTAACGGGAGCCACTGATGCTGGATGATGGGTAGCCGATCAGGAAGGTTTCTGTAGCAGATCTAGTAGCAGGTCGGTGTGACGCTTGTCTCTGGACTGCAGGTGGAGGTTCTGAGATGTCAACTTTGCGTCCTCGGAGCTCCTTTCTTACTGCCATAGTGAAGTTTCTTGTGAAGGTATCTCTGGATTTGTTAGCAGGTTTCAACAGATCTGCAACAACATAACAGACCATTAGATGTCATGCTAAAACCATTGTGAATTTGTGACAGAGTGAAATAAATTATATTTAGTTTAATTTTTTGAAAATTTGTCTGTAAATATCACATGTAATATTTTCCCTAAATGTTTCTATGCATTTTGATGTTTCAGTCAGCATCTAATTACTTGCCTTTAAACCCGCTTATGCCCATTTTTTGGTGAAAAAATAGGCGAAAACAAACATCAAAAAAGCTCCGAAAAATGGCGTTTCAGAAAAGTGTATAAATAGAACTTCATGCTTCATGAGGCAAAGGTTCCTGACATTTTGGGTTATAATGGTTGTTTAATTTTCGACTTTCCAGGTCAAAAAGCATTGGAAACCGTGCAGGAGGGTATAAAAATAGGAAAAAATTGTTTTCGAAAGGTCCCAACGAGGCGTATTTGCATACAAACAGCCTGACAACCATGTGGAAGGGGAAGAAAGGGAAAAGGGAGGAAAGAGAAGAGGATATGCAGGAGAGGAGGAAGAGGAAGGGGAAGGGAGGAGAAAGGATGAAAGGGGATTGACAGGGAGGCAAAGAACAGACAGGGGGGAAGAGGACAGTCTGGCAGGGAGGAAGATAAAATAATTAACAGTGAGGACGAGGAAAGGGCGGAGGAAGAGGACAGAAAGAGAGGCAGCAGGAGCAAAAAAAAATGCATTTTTATAAACCAATGCCTCGATAACAAAACCCCCCTAATACCTTCATATACATGAAAAAAAACATTACAAAAATTTAAAAAAAAAATTCCCCACGCCCTAAATTTTTGATTTTGGTTTAATTATTGATGTTGGCTATACAAACAAATATATATACACTTTTTACGATCCTTTCAACCATATAATAAAGATAAAGTTGCAGTAATTTTTAAGGAGCGGGTTGGGAAAGGAGGGGCAGGGTAAGCCGTTTTCCCTATTCCCACTACCCTGGATGGAGCCCTGCCACTCTAATTACTGTAGAGGGGGTCATTTTCGCCCCCCTCCTGTGTTGGCTTCATGTTCGGAAAACCTGGTGATGCTAAAAAAAAAGTCTTCACATCAAAAAATATTGCCACTTTAACAAGATGAACAAAATCAGAGGAAGGACAAATTATGAGAAGGAAAAACTGAGCAGTGAATTGTGTGAAGAGGCAAAAAGGCTTTTATAAACTCCTGCAGCGGTGATCTGTGAAGAGTGATGAGGAGCTTGTGTCGATGGAGAGATGAGGATATGAGCGGAGAGTGAGTCAAAGAGTTCAGGGCCAAGGAGTCAGGAGGATAATCTCTCTCTTTCT
Source organism: Chionoecetes opilio (assembly GCA_016584305.1). NCBI lineage: Eukaryota > Metazoa > Arthropoda > Malacostraca > Decapoda > Majidae > Chionoecetes > Chionoecetes opilio. The sequence goes on from JACEEZ010025153.1 coordinate 59,597, forward strand.
CTCTCTCTCTCTCTCTCTCTCTCTCTCTCTCTCTCTCTCCTCTCTCTCTCTCTCTCTCTACTCTCTCTCTCTCTCTTTTCATTTACGTTTATCTATCCATTTATCTATTAATTCATCTATCTATCTATCTATTTATCTTCTATCTTTCAATTCCTTTCCCATCCAAAACCGACTATTTTTCTCTTCTTTTTCAATATGTCTCACCATTTTCTGCTTTCACACTACAACGCTTGGAGACGTGACTACTGTTCTGGATTGTGGTGCAGGTAAGGGAGAAAAAGGCAAAGAAGTTTATGCTGTACGGAGGAGTGCATAGGGGAATAGAGGCAGGAAAGAGTGAGAGATGGTGGGAGGGAAAGTGAAAAGAATGAATGGCAAGAGAGAGAGAGAGAGAGAGAGAGAGAGAGAGGAGAGGAGAGAGAGCGAGAGAGAGGAGGAGAGAGAGAGAGAGAGGAGAGAGAGAGGAGAGAGAGAGGAGAGAAGAGAGAGAGAGAGAGAGAGAGAGAGAGAGAGAGAGAGAGAGAGAGAGAGAGAGAGAGAGAGAGAGAGAGTGGATGCAGGAATAGGGTTTATTGTGGATGTAAGATAGTGTCTTCATATTATAAAAAATGGATAGTCTCTATACTCATGTAGATATCGGCAATGTTAATATTTACATGGGCTAAGATAGTAATGTATAGAGCGATAAGATAATACTTTTAGTGACTTGTATTTTTGAAAGCTATACGTCAGGTAGTGACAAGTCCAGCTACGCTCGTAGAAGAAAAAGTTTATCATTGTATTTTTTCATCGAGTTTTCTTGAATAAACTTTTCGGTAACACAACATAGCCTCGGGATATACAAGGCAAAATATACAGCCCATCTCGATACTCACGGGAGTAAAAACATATCCCTATCTCCCACCTTCTCCCTCCCACACACGCACTCACACAGTTAGTTAGTTAATTTATTGACAAAGAATTTCCAATACATACATAATACAAAATACAAAAGAATACAAAACCCAAAATATTATACAAAAAACAAGGCAGATCTATCATTTGTCCAAACAAAACAAAAATATCATTCTTTCCAAGTATAATACATATAATCTAAGCAAAAATACTAAGCACTTCATGTACATAATCACATAATTCACGTACATATGTGTCCTCATTCAACAGGTTGGTAATATTTGAAAACGATAGCATGTTGAACCTTACGCGGCAATGAACAGACAGGGGACAATCTATCAAGACATGTTGTTCTGTTTGCACCTGTTCACCATCACACTGACACACGCGTTGGTCAGCAGGTGTGCGACTCCACCGCCTAATTCTATCCTAAGATTGTGAGACATAAGTCTGAGTCTGTCTGGTTCACGTTTGTAGTCTTGGATGAAACTATTGGTTCGATACACTTGGTGCACTGTCATGGATGGGTTCAGGTCTGTGATATATGTTGTGAGTTTTGTTGCACCGGCTGCTCTGTCCTGCACATATCTCACAACACTATTTAATGGATCCATATTATTGTCCCAAACAGCACACACGCACACACACACGCACACACGAAAGTGTGAATTTAGGACTTAAAATGTGCCGGGATTGTGACAATTCCCTCCTGCAATGCACTGGATGAAAGAACACGAAAAGAAAGTTGAAATCCAAATATATTGCTTGAACTGCGCTGCGAGAGAGAGAGAGAGAGAGAGAGAGAGAGAGAGAGAGAGAGAGAGAGAGAGAGAGAGAGAGAGAGAGAGAGAGAGAGAGAGAGAGAGAGAGAGAGAGAGAGAGAGAGAGAGAGAGAGAGAGAGAGAGAGAAGAAGAAAAAAAGATAATCGAAATATGCTCTACGAATGGAATCAAGGCAGCCTCAATTGAACAAGTCTTTACCTCCTTGTAATGGACCATATATATTTTTACACAATTATTTGTTTAGCTACACAATCGAATTAATGGCCGTCGCTTCCATTACTTTGCAGAACGCGATACGAAAATGATTATACGAGCGATATTGAAAGCAACAATAGTGTATGCGTGTTCGTGGGCAAGCGTGCGCGCGCGCGTGTGCATGTGTGTGTAAAAGATATTGGCTCAAGAACTCATCATAGAAAACCTTGGATTAAAATATTCTTGCGACTTTAAAAAGCTGTGCAGCAAATTCAAGTCTCGAAAAGAAAATTTTTAGGCAAAAATATCACTCAGCTTATTGCGTAATGAATTATAATTATTGAATATAATTCTTCATGTTTCACAAAACCCACCAAAGGGCTGTGTTTACAAGTACCTGCAATTGTTATTATTTCATTACGTAGTTGTTATTTTTTTCGTTTTGATTTTGCTTTTCGACATTTTTCACAATCCCGGTATTTTCAACAGCTTTCTTTCGATAATATTTTTGCGGGCGAATTTTACTCTATTTTTGGGAGAGCTTGTTGTGCGTAAACGTGGCAACGAAAAAGATTAAAAGCACAGTTGCATACCAAATACCAAATCGCCCACTTTACTCACACGTCTTTTACTAGCACTGTATTTAACTGCATTTCTGTGCGTGTTGTGTGGGTAAAACATGCGTTGGAAAATATAGCAACCTTACTAAAAGACACCATTGTTGTGTAAGCTTCAAGGACACCGAGCATGTCCCCCAGTCTGGCATAATAACAATGCATGTTTATACAGGTTGTTGTCTGACCTGTCTATTAGGCGAGGCTCGTGTGGCGGCGATGGACAGGTTCGTTTGTATCTAAGCCCATCACGACGCTGCCCCGTTGATGAATGCATGAAAGGGCAGGGGAAGGGAAGGAACAGGAGGGGACCAGTGCATATAAAAGTACACAGGTTTAACCCAGCATTCGGTAACATTATCTGCAACAGCAAATCAATGGTAAATGGATATCGCGTGTGTGAAAAAAATTAATACAC
>JACEEZ010025153.1:67500-75985 GCA_016584305.1 Chionoecetes opilio
CGACCTGGAGGGTTCTTCCCTGCAGGTAGTTCCCCAGGAGCAGCAGGAGGTCACCCTGGATGCCTTTTGCTCGGAGTTTTTCGAGAAGGCCTCCGTGCCTGTCAAAGGCACCCGCTATGTCAAGGGCCACCACGACAGTGTCCTGGCCGTCATCCAGGGCGTCCTGCCAGTTTCGGGTTAGGAGCATCAGCAGGTCAGAGGTGGACCGTCCAGGTCTGAACCCAAACTGTTGGTCCGAGAGGAGGTAGTTGTCGCTGAGGTGACGACAGATTACCTCTGCCACGATCCTCTCGAACACTTTCCCCACCACAGACAGCAAGGAGATGGGCCTGTAGTTTTTGGGGTCAGATCTGGAACTCCTCTTGTGAACAGGAACCACTCGAGCCTCCTTCCACGCTGAAGGCCAGATGTTTTCCTGCAGGCAGGCAGTGAAGACTGTGGTGAGAGGGACAGACAGCTCCCGGGCGCACTGTTTTAAAAAATGCGGGCTGACGTCATCAGGGCCAGTGGCTTTTTTGGTGTCGAGCCCTCGCAGGATTTGCTCGACCTGCGCCTGCGTCACCTCCACCTTGTGGACTGTCTCTTCACACTGCTGCTCCAGACAAGGCGGGGAGTGTCGGGGGCCTCCCCCTTTCATCTTTGCAGAGAAGAGATTAGCCAGCAGCTGAGCCTTCTCCTTGCTGCTGACAGCCGCTGTTCCGTCCTGCTTGGTGAGGGGAGGAATTGAATCTTGGCGGCTGATTCCCTGTTTTTCCTTAACCAGGGACCACCAAGTCTTGTTTCCCACGCCTGAGCCTCGTAGTTTGCGACGCAAGTCCTCCTCCCACTTTTTTATGGCCCATTTGCTGGACACCACCGTCCTCCTGCAGGCCGCCCGGTGCAGGTCCTTGTTGCGCCGGGTCGGGTTCCGCTTGAAGCGGAGCCACGCTGAGTACTTGGCCTCGGCAGCAACACGGCAACGGTAGCCAAACCATGGCTGATCCGTGGGCTTTGTGGTGTAGTCGCGGTGTGGCACATGGCGTCTTTGTAGGGCCAAGAGGCGGGAAGTAAGGGCTCGCGACATATTTTCCGCCCCGTCGCGCAGCAAAGTACCCCACGCCGTGTGACTCAGGTCACGGCGCAAGGAGGCCCAGTCCGCCTTATCCCACAACCAGACAGTACGAGAGGTGGTCTCGTCCCGAGCCACGCCTATATCTATCTGTGTTAAGACAGCGTGGTGGTCAGAGCTGCCCACTAATCCTAGCTGGTGACAGCAGAGAGTGTCCCCCTGGAGGTCAGAGATGACAGGGTCCAGTGTCCCCCCCCGCTCGTGTGTAGGGAAGGTCACGTGGTCCGTCAAGCCCTGCACAGTGAGGAGGCTCTCATAGGCATGCTGTTCCAGTTGGTGGTTGAGGTCGCCCACCACCAAGACGTGCCTGCAGTGGTGCTCCAACATCAGGTCGTCCAGGGCCCCAGTGAGGTACTGGAGCGAGGCGGGTCCCTGACGTGGCGGGCGATACATGGCGCACAGCAGGATGGCTGATCGATCAGCCAGCAATACCCGGAAGAACATCACCTCCATATGGGGAGGCGGGACTACATCGAGGTGCTGGGCTTGCACTTCTTCCTTGAAGCAGACAGTCACACCACCGCCTGCTCGCTCAGGGCGGTCCCTCTTGTTCCATTGGGTGTAGCCACGTATCTTGCCGAACGTGGGCTCAACCTCGTTGTTGAGCCAGGTCTCCGTCACCACAACCACGTCAGCACTACGTCGTAGTACACAGTTGTGGGTCAGGTCTCCGATGTTCGTTCGGAGACCACGGACATTGGCGGAGATAATCTTTAATGTATGGCTTGGACGTTCTGGCCGTACCATGATGGATGGGGGAGAGCGTCAGGGCCTGGTGTCCGGGGTGATAGAAGTTTAAAGGGCCCGGCTGAGGATATCGATGGGGGGGAGGGCTCCACTGCCGGCCCTGGCTATGGGCCCCAGGCACCAAGCTGCGGCAAGAGTGGGCTGGGCTGTGGGGTGCTGGGGCGGCTTGGCTGAGGTGGTAGTGCGGGGAGAGGGGCTGCCGAATACCTTCCCTCCTCAAGAATTTGCCTGAAGAGCCGCTCCTGGCGCTGGTCGGCGTTTCGGGCGTAGCAGATCACAGCTGTGTGCCCTTTACGTTCGCAGTAATTGCACACTTTTTCTGGGGCTTGTCTCCGTGGCTGGTTGGCGCCTTGGTGGCTCCTAGGTCGCCTGTCCTCGCTCACTTCTCGCGACCTCACACTTCTCTTATTTTTCCCCTTTTTTCTTTTATTCCACCGGAGGCGGTTGTGCCCGGGGCGGCGGAGGTGGTGTTCGCGCGGGGCTAGTACCCCCCGGTCCTGCCTGGCACCAGTACGCGCCCTGGCGGCGCTGGTTGCGTCAGCGTCACCTTGTGAGGTGGTGGTCGCAGTGGAGACAGTTGTAGTGGGGGGTGCAGGTGGGGGGTCGGTCACTGCTGTTGTGGGGGGAGCAGAGGTGGAGGGTGCAGGGGCGGGGTCAGTCCCTGCTGTTGTGGGGGGAGCAGTGGGGGGGGGGTGCAGGTGGGGGGTCAGTCGCTGCTGTAGCGGTGGGGGCGACGGTGGGTGGCGGGTGATCTTCAGGGAGGTCGGGATGGGCGTCAGGCCTTGCCGTGAACCTTAGCTTCCTTGGTCTCCCAGAACTCCACCACTTCCTCCAGGACTCAGATCCTTGGCAGACTTCCTCCCAGTGCTCGTCAATGGTTTCTGAGAAAGCACTGACAGCTTGGGAACAAGTTTTTATTTCTGCCTGACGCTGCTTGGAGGCTTTTAGTCTGTCAGCAAGTCTGAGTGCTGAGGCAAACACCTCCCTGTTTTGTATTATCAGCTCCCGGTCTTCCTCGATGGACCTGATAATGGCGTTTGACCGAGAAGCTTCCTCCGTGAGCTTTTCGACGAGGGAGATGAGCTGTGCTCCTTCCAGGCCTTCCCGGTAAATCCTCTCCTCACTCTCTTGAGCGACGAGTCGTAGCTGTTGGGAGGGTGTGTCTGCCTCCTCGCTAACAAGGGTCACGGGATCTGCTATGTTTGCCTGGGCACGTAGCTGCTCGGTGTAGTCACACTTGTATACTGGAGTTTCGTTCAGACAACTAGTGTGACATAAATTGAGGCAGCTTTCGTCCTCACAGCTAACGTATGATGTTTTTAAGGTTGCTTTACCGCAAACAGCACATCACTTTTGTGGATGGTAGCCAGGGAGGTCCCTCCTGGCGATAACGGGGTGTGCGGTGGTAGACATGGGGGAGGGAGGGAGGCAGGTAGAGGCAGTGTAGCCAGACGGTGGTCTCCCTAGGGAATTAAGGAGCAAAGCAGGGTGGCTGAGTCGGAGACTCACTTTGTGCACCTTCAAAACAGTATTTACACACGGTCATTAATGAACACTGGCACAGGTCACTAGTCACTGCACTGTACTGCCACTTCACTTTACTTCACTTCACGTCCCTGTCTCACTGTTCATGTCCGGTCGTAGTAAATAGAGAGAAATCGATCGATAAAACAATAATCGATTTTTTGGAGAGAGGCTTATTTGGCAACACCGGCGGGTGGAGGTCGGCAGGGGGCGGGGCTGTGGGCCGCGACGAGGCAGCCTAGGTCACGGCTGCTGCGCGCTCACTTCACTCACTTTTACCTAATTTCAGGTCTTTCAAAATTCCTGATCCTATTTTTCTGTTTTCTAACACTTTCTATGACACTTGTTGTCCTACCTAGCACACTTGCACTGTAGCACCAACCACTGGACGACAGTAATTTGACCTTCAAAGACGGAGCACCCACAGAACGTCTTCTCTCTCTCCTCTCTTCTTCTCTCTCTCTCTCTTCTCTCTCTCTCTCTCTCTCTCTCTCTCTCTCTCTCTCTCTCTCTCCTCTCTCTCCCCCTTCTTCTCTCCCCCTCTCTCTCTCTCTCTCTCTCTCTCTCTCTCAAACCAACATTTCCTTCCAATAATGAACAAATAACTAATATAATTTCATTATCTTTTCAGATATACTACCGAGAAAAGAAATTCAGTATATCACCACTTTTACTGCGTTGCTTTATCAAATATGTTAAGCCCCAAGTTTGGAGGAGCGGGGGCTCAACGGGGGGTGATGCTCCTGTTAGCGGACCCCCCACCCGCTACGGTTCTATCCAATCGGTCGATGACGTGGCATGACAACTAATCCCCAGCACCCCTACCTGTAGGGTGCCAGGTTGGGCATATCTCCATGTACATACGTATGTACTTACGGTAAACGGGGCAGTGCCCGTGGCGTCGGAGATACAGGGAGCTTGCATCCCCAGGCTGGTAAAAGCCCTGGTAAAAGCCGGGGGCGCCTCCCTGTCCCCCCCCGAGGTCCCTGGCTTGCACAGTTCACCCGGGGGCATCCTTAATCGCCCGCCCTGTCATGCACTGTATAATTAATACATCACCATCTGCTGCGTAGCCTCCTGGTGGACCTGTGGTACTCAAGGGGTCCTCAAACCCTGCTGCGTGTGTCTCGCCATGCCCCGGGGTCCCAGGGGGAGCCCAGGAGAAGCCACAGGGGCAGGTGTCCAGCAGGGTGTCTTAGCAGCGTAGAGTTTCACCTCCGCCCCTAGCCCCGCTGCGTGTCTAGCGCAATGCCCGTGATCCCCGGGGGCCCAAGAGAGAAGCCACAGGGGCAGGTAGTGTTGCAGGACATCGTGGCACCGTAGAGTTGATCGTACCCGCCTCCTGGGGCAACGCGGGGCGCTCCTTGGTCGCCCCGCCGCGGCCCCGAGATCCCTGGGGGCCCAGGAGAAAAGCCACAGGGGCGGGTTGTGTTGCAGGGACGTCGTGGCACCGTATAGTTGCACTTACCTGCCACTTGGGGCAAAGCGGGGCGCTCCTTGGTCGCTCCGCTGCGGCCCCGAGATCCCTGGGGGTCCAGGTGAAAAGTCACAGGGGCGGGTTGTGTTGCAGGGACGTCGTGGCACCGTATGGTTGCACTTACCCGCCCCCTGGGGCAAAGCAGGGCGCTCATTGGTCACCCCGCCGCGGCCCCGAGATCCCTGGGGGCATAGTAGAAAAGCCACAGGGGTGGGTGTGTTGCAGGGACGTCGTGACACCGTAGAGTTGCATCCCCGCCCCGTGGGGTAATGCGGGGCGATCCTCCGTCGCCCCCCCGCGGCCCCGGGGTTCCCTGGAGGCCCAGGAGAGAGGCCACACGGGCGGGTTGTGTTGCAGGGACGTCGTGGCACCGTATAGTTGCACTTACCTGCCCCTTGGGGCAAAGCGGGGCGCTCCTTGGTCGCTCCGCTGCGGCCCCGAGATCCCTGGGGGTCCAGGTGAAAAGCCACAGGGGCGGGTTGTGTTGCAGGGACGTCGTGGCACCGTATAGTTGTACTTACCCGCCCCCTGGGGAAAGCGGGGCGCTCCTTGGTCGCCCCGCCGCGGCCCCGAGATCCCTGGGGACCCAGGAGAAAAGCCACAGGGGCGGGTGTGTTGCAGGGACGTCGTGACACCGTAAAGTTGCACCCCCCGACCCGTGGGGCAATGCGGGGCGATCCTCCGTCGCCCCGCTGCGGCCCCGTAATCCCAGGGGCCCAGGAGAGAGGCCACAGTGGCGGGTTGTGTTGTAGGACGTCGTGGCATCGTATAGTTGCAGCCCCCGCCCCGTGGGGCAATGCGGAGCATCGGACGTTGGGGCGTCGGGTAAGGGCGTGGTGTGTGTTGGCGCGGCAGAGTGGAACTCAGCTACCTACCCGAGCGCGTGCGCCGCCCGAAGACCTTGAAGGAATACACGTTACACGTATACTCGCGCGCCGCCGTCGGTATATCTCGCTCACTGCACTAAGACCATACGCTAGTCTCGTATAAGAGGTCACCGCGACGCAATAATGCGTGTGCACGCACCGAAGGATATAGAGATTCTGATCCTTTCTCCTCTGTGTTCAGGCCCTTTAGAGGCAGGCCAGGCTTGTGGTGGTGGGTAGAGGGCAAAGGTTATATCAGTGCGACAGTCAATCATCCAAGGTGCGAGGTGAGGGGTGAAAGGTGATGGTTCCTTGAACCCTGGCAGCTCTGTTGGGTCAGCAATCTTCTTATTCCTTCTCCTTGCCTTCTCTCTCACTCACTCCCTCCTCCTACTCCTCCTCACTCCCTCCTACTACTCCTCCTCCTCACTCCCTCCTCCTACTCCTCCTCACTCCCTCCTCACTCTCTCCTCATACTCCTCCTCACTCCTTCCTCCTACTCCTCCCCCCTATTCGTGGACGCTCATCTTTAGAACAGCTAGTGTCGTCAATTCTGAAGGTGGCCTTTGCTCTCTCCTTGATGGTTTGATAAGGAACTGTGGTGTGGGCGAAAACATTGTCGCCTCTCTCTCTCTACCACTACTGTTATCAGAGATTCTCTCTCTTCCCTTATTCTCTTCTTCTATTCCCTTATTCATCCTCCTTTCCTTTCCTACGCACCCTCACAAAATATTTCAAGAGTTTTCTCGGTTCAGTAAAGTCTGGTAGCAATAAAAAGCATTCAATGTATTACTCAATTGTGGACATTCTAGTTAGTTTTTATAGTAATTAAGTGGAGGCGGTGGCCGAGTGGTTAGCGTCCTGGAGTGGTGAGCTCCATGTCCCGAGTTCGAATCCTGCCGGAGACACAACTCTTTCGGCCATCTTAACGTGGTCGACAAGAGCCTGGGAAGGTGAGCAGAAGGTCCCGAGTTCAAGTAGCAACTGTAAATCCATCGTCGAGTGGCCGAAGCAGCCCGCATGCTGCATTCCTGTTCCGTCGACTGCGACTTCAAGTGTGGCGATGAGACAACAGGTAGCAGCGTGAGCCTTAAAAACTGAGGGTAGACCATCATAGAAAACGGAACTTCAGCTATAACATCACAGGTGTCACTATAAAAATCCAGCCTGCGCCAACCAACGGGCGGAGGGCCAACCATTACGTCCCTCCATATAATGAATAGCCTACTGGCGCTATAGGCTTCAATGTAAAAAAATAAAATAATAATAATTAAGTGAAAATAATAAGATAAATCGTTGACGAGTTTACTATTGATATAATGTCTTCGTACTAAATCAATTTATACACAAGAGGAATGATATATACCGTGAGAGATATTTTTTGTAATTTGATACATTTTATTCCTTGCTGTTGCGGCATTTTCTCCTCCACTTACTCCTTTCCCTTCCCTTCACTTACTAACTACTTTCCCTTCCCCTCACATCAATTATAACACCCCTTACTTACTCTATTTTATTTTTACTCCTTTATTTAAAAAAAAAAGTCATAGGCGCCACTATAAAAATTCTGCCTGCGCCACCACGGGCGAGGGCCAACCATCACAGCCCTCAAGTGAACCTCCAGGGTCTACCATCCCACCCCTGGAGGTCACTGCCTACACGCGCTATAGGTACAAATAAAAAGGGATTTTTTTTTTCTCCTACCACACCATCTTGTCTTCTTTCACTCAGCTGCCAATACTTCTGTTTGCACTTTCCTCGCCTTTTCATTCCCTTTCCTTCACTTGCCATTATATTCTCTCCCTTTCCTTCACTTTCCATTCTTTTCTCTCCCTTTCCTCCCTTCCCGTCTTCTCTCATAGTTTATTTCACAGGAAGCAATCGCTAGTGTATCACAAACTGCGTCCAAAAGATGCATACCGCAAAGAAATAAGGAAAAAACATCGAAGATTTGAGAGAAAATAACTCGCTAGTATCCTGCAGTAAAAAAATAATTAAAAACTATATATACTATATATAATATATATATATATATATATATATATATATATATATATATATAATATATATATATATATATATATATATATATATATATATATATATATATGATATATTAAAATATGATAATATATTATTATATACTATAATATAATATATATATATATATATATACAATATAAATATATATAATAGTAAATATAATATTAATATATAATATTATATATATTATCATATATATATATATTATATACTAGTATATATAATATATATAGTTATATATATATATGATAGATATATATATTGAATTCAAAACAGAAAATTAATATACTTCTGGGAATTTTATCTTACAATAATATAGACGCTAGACAATAAGACACCTAATAACAATTTGTATAACATATTAATGTGATAGTGCCCGGTGACAAATGGGCTTTTGTGGTGGTCTCGGGAAGGACAGCAGCAACCAGGTCTCCTTTCAGGTAGTGTCTCCTACAAGACTACAGGTCGTTAGAATAAGAAACATTATTTTCCTCGAATGATTTACATGGTTGTTTTGGAATGTACAGCTCCTCCTCGCTGTTCATATGTTCCTATTTAACAAATCAGAGTGAAACATTCCCTACGTTTCTCACTTCCTTGATCCCTTGTAGAGCTACATACCACGGCCAGCGGACTCGTAAACGGCTGTAGGCTCGCGAGGGAATGCGAGGGTTACTCTGCCACCCCGATTAATGCGCTCTGCCTCTCTCGATCCCGTTG
>JACEEZ010025153.1:78834-93834 GCA_016584305.1 Chionoecetes opilio
ATTAACACTTAAGTCATCACATACAGCTAAGCTGTATTAATTATCCCCCAGATGATTAGTGTTAGTGGTTGTATTAGTTAGCATATTTCATTCCTCTCATTCTTCACTATGAAACTTCCATGTTCCTATCCTCCTTAACCCCTTGAGGCATAGAACGTAATATCTGTTGAAATTTTGGGTACCATTAGACGATTTTTAATTAATATAAGCAATATTTAATAGATATGACCTGTTTAGTATCCTTGGCCACTACCTAATTTGGTATATCTAGTTACTTTTCGTAATTTTATGGCTAACACTAGACGATTTTATATAGCAAAGGAAAGATCTGGGCGTGAAGGGGTTAAAGACACGGTAGGCTTTTCCAACTGTTCCTCTTAGATGTAGTTTGATAGTTAGTAGATGTAGTTCAGCAGATACCCTCGTTATAGACCAATAGGTCTCCTGGTATCTGTTCTTCCTATGTATATGTATCTTCATCTACTGAGTCAACCTCCATCTCACTCCACCTCCACCCAAACTCTATCGCTCATCCACCTCTCTTCCACCTCACTTTATGTAACCTCTTCACCTTCCCCCGTGTCCCACGTTCCTCTCTAGTAAATCGCCCGGCCTCGCGAATCTCCGTCTTCTAATCCTTTATTTTTTACGAGGGATCGGCGACGCTTATCCTTGGAAAGTGAAACAACACGATCCTGCGTCACGGCAAAGGAAACGAAAAATTCAACAGCAAATACAAAAATAAGGGAAGGAGAAATGAGACACGCATGATGAAAGATGGGATATAAACAGACGGATATGACTTGTTTGTTTGGACAAGGCTGCTCTGTGACCCCCCCCCCCCCTCCTCCCTTCATCACTGCTTCTCATCTTCCTAGCTTTTCTTATTTTGTATCTTATCCTTCCCCTCATTTTCCTACTCTACTTTTACAATAACCCTGATCTATTCTTTCCCTTCCTCTCTCCTTCACCCTAATTTGTCTCTTCCTTCCTTCTTTCCTGACACTTTTACTTCTTGCCTTTCCTTTCTCCCTTTTTTAATCTCTCTCTCTCCTCTCTCCTCTCTCTCTCTCTTCTCTCTCTCTCTCTCTCTCTCTCTCTCTCTCTCTCTCTCTCTCTCTCTCTCTCTCTCTCTCCTCTCTCTCCTCTCTCTCTCTCTCTCTCTCTCTGTACTTCCTCCTTTCCCTCTACATATGTACCTACCCTCTTTCCTTCCCTCATCCTCATCAAGGCAGACCCTCGCATTACCCTGAGGACCGAGGAGGCGGCACCACCAGCCAAAACACCCTGAGGTCTCATCCCTGACACCCTCCCTCATGATGATCGTTCCCGCCGCCACCCACGTCACCCTAAGCCGCCCAGGATGAACACTTGGATCCCACCTGGCGACAGCGGTCTTACTGGGGTGATGCAGGAGCCTCTACTGCGTTCCCTTCCTTCCTTCCTTACTCTTTATGACTGTGCGTTTCTTATCTTCCTACGCCATCCTGCGGTGCTAAGGGAAAGTATTGGCAGGTCATTCATTCTTCTCACTATGTATTCGCTGCTTTCCTACCCAAGGGCTTTTTCGCAGGCAAGAGCTCGCGTCGGAATAGAAAGTCACCATTTACAAGCGGTGTCGAGGACCCAAAGTGGTCAGCGTCATAAGAAAATCGGAAATGTTTAAAAAAAGCAGATTAGTCTCACAACTTTCTTCCCCGCAAAAAACATCGCCTTTCCCTTTGCTTTGTCAAAATCATTCGTCCTGACATCAGGTCGTATGTTACAAATGGCTTGGGAGAGAGAGAGAAGAGAGAGAGAGAGAGAGAGAGAGAGAGAGAGAGAGAGAGAGAGAAGAGAGAGAGAGAGAGAGAGAAAGGAGAGAGGAGGAGGAGAGAGAGAGAGAGAGAGAGAGGAGAGAGAGAGAGAGAGAGAGAGAGAGAGAGAGAGAGAGAGAGAGAGAGCGTCCTTACTTGGTCAGGAAATCAATCTTTTTAAAATACATGTTATTGGCTAATATATAATACAACCGTAATATTATATTGAATTGCAATAACAATAATAATGATAATAATGATAATCATAATTGTAATAATATCAATGATAATGATAATAATGCTACTATTATCATTATTGTCATCATTGGTATAATCTTCATTACATTCATTATCATAATCATCATCATTTTAGTTCTGAGAGCCACAAGCCTAACGGTCACGAGGCGGCTGGGAATCACGCGCCGCCTAATAAGCCTTAAGGTTAAGGTGCAAGTTTGCACCTTTCAGGGAATGCACCCTAATAGTACCTTTAGAGGTGCAAAATTGCACCTCTTGCCCGGCATACTCGATGTTGCACCATAAACGTTAAATTTGCACCTTTCCTGCACCATTTTTTCTTAGTGTGTAGTTGGCCCTCGCCCGTGATGGCGCAGGCAGGATTTTTATAGTGACGCCTGTGATTATAGGTTCATGCCGCCCCCATGTGTCCTCCGATGCACTCGCAATCGAAGATGGAGTTGATGGGCAGGGCATGTCGGTGTTCTTAGGCCACTCGACAGTGCAGAACATTTTTGGTTCTCCTCGGGGATCGAACTCGGGTCACCGAGAATTCCACTCAGAGACGCTAACAGCTTTGCTACCGCCTCCTCATGCCACAGGTCTATAACCCTTCCTTCCTTCTTTCCACAGGAGTGTTGACGTGGCACAGCGAGGCGGAGAGGAGGAGGAGGAGGAGGAGACAGCAAGGTGGCAGGCGACGCGAGGCCCTTCCTTCAGGAGGAGGCTATGAGGAAGATGGTGTCCAGTCTGCGGGGCGCCTCCTACCGGCCCACACTACCGCCGGAGATAGCAACGGATGCCGCCATATACGTTGCGGTGAGTGGCGGGAGTAAGGAGAGGATGAGAAAGAAGAACGAGGAAAGAGTGAGAAAGAAGGGCAATGATAGAGCAAGAGTAGAGGGCGCAAGGAAAGGAACAGGCTGAAGGAAGAAAAGAAAAAAAATCATAAGAGAAACAGACAATATATCTTTTAAAAAAATGGATAGGGATGAGGTAAGAAGTGTATGTGTGAGCAAGAGAGGATTAAGGATGGCAGAGAGAGTAAAAGCGTACCTAAGAGAAAGAGTGAGAGATACAAGCTGAGGTGTTATGGGTAGGATGACGTAGCAGAAGGGATAAGGGAAGCTTTTTTTCTTACATCTTGGCCTGTAGCGCCTGTAGGCAGTGACTTCTAAGGCGGATGGTAATTCTCAGTAGGTTCACTTGCGGGCTGTGATGGATGGCCCATTGTGGCGCAGGCAGGATTATTATAGTGACTGCAGTGATTAGAGGCTCATGCCGCCCCCCTGTGTCCTCCGATGCACTTGCAAACGAAGGTAGAGTTAATGGGCAGGGCATGTGGGTGTTCTTAGGCCACTCGACGGTGCAGAAAGGTTTTGGTTTTCTTCGGGGATCGAACTCGGGTCATCGAGAACGCCACTCGAAGACGCTAACCACTCTGCTACCGCCTCCCCAAGCTTGAAGGATAGTAAAGAAGAAAGGGATAATTAAGGAAGATGGATAGAAATGTGTCGTAGAAGGACAAGGAGGGAGATATGAGGGATGAGGAAATGAGTAACAGGAGGAATGGATTGTATAGAAGGGTGAGGTTATTGACAAGAGACGGGAGAGGGGAGAAGGGTAGATATGATAGGAAAAAACGTGGTATACGTTGCGAGGTTGGTGACAACTTTCCGCGCACAGGTGGAGCAGGATGGTGATGAGCCGTTCGTCCTGTTCCGCTGGGGTCTTTCGTGGAGGGGACCCGGCTGTCTGGGCTCTCCCGCAAAAACCCAGCTTCTCCCTGTGCGTAGTCCTAGCGCGGACTCTAACTGCTTGCACATTTGAGTTACTTGACACGTGTGCCTATGGATAGGTAACCATCCGACAGTAGAGAGTACCGGATTTGGGTCCGGCCTTTTGCTGAGGGGTGTATGGAATCACAAGGCCTGCACCTTACAGGATTCTTCCTCCTCATGGCGTTAGTGAGAGTACTTACAGGCTCTGTCTGAGGGGTGGGGTCCTCGGGCAGCGTCTGGTGAGGACTCATGCCGCTGGGGGCGAGTCAGGGAGGATTTAACCAAGGCCACCGAGATGACAAGGCCTGATACATCGCCCGTGACGTCACACCATCTAGATCCCACCCGCTCCGCTCCCCCTACAAGTTTACCTACCTAATATAATGTTTATCAGTATAAAAGATATACTTTTATCTTCGGAAATGTTTGTTCTATAATATTATCAAATAAAAAATCGTAAAACACACAAAAAAAATGCCATTATGAGACTCTCAAGAAATATGCATTAACTTAAACTCTTCGCTATTTAATATTTTGCACGAAAACTTTTTACATGGAGAATATCAATAGAAGGAAACTTTAATTAGCTTTCCATTGGTATAATTAGTTTAGTCATAAATTGATTAGCAGCATGCATAAATTAGTGTTAACTAAATATAAAAAATCATGAAATCGGGTAACTTCCTACTAATATATGTTTATCTGTATAAAAGATATACTTTTATCTTCGAAAATGTTTGTTCTATAATATTATCCAAAAAAAAACCGTAAAACACACTAAAGAAATGCCATTATGAGACTTTCAAGAAATATGCATTAACTTAATCTCTTCGCCATTTAATATTTTCTGAAAAAACTTTTTACATGGCAAATATCAGAAGCGGAATTGCATTAGCTTTCCATTGATATGTTTTATTTTTTATTAATAAATTGGAACCATACATAAATTAGCGTTAACTAAATAAATAACCTCATCAATCGGGAAAAATTACCCGATTTCATGATGTTATTTATTTAGTTAACGCTAATTTATGCATGCTGCTAATTCATTTATCAGAAAAGGAAATATATCAATGGAAAACTAATTAAATTCCGCCTCTATTGATATTCTCCATGTAAAAAGTTTTTCCGCAAAATATTAAATGGCGAAGAGTTTAAGTTCATGCATATTTCTTGAAAGTCTCATAATGGCATTTCTTTAGTGTGCTTTACGTTTTTTTATTGGATAATATTATAAAACAAACATTTCCAAAGATAACAGTATATCTTTTATACTGATAAACATATAATAGGTAGGAAATTACCCGATTTCATGATTTTTAATATTTAGTTAACGCTAATTTATGCATGCTGCTAAATCATTTATGACTAAACGAAATATATCAATGGAAAGCTAATTAAATTCCGCTTCTATTGATATTCCCCATGTAAAAAGTTTTTGTGCAAAATATAAAATGGCGAAGAGTTAATGCATATTTCTTGAAAGTCTCATAATAGCATTTCTTTTGTGTGTTTTACGTTTTTTTTATTTGATAATATTATAGAACAAACATTTCCGAAGATAACAGTATATCTTTTATACTGATAAACATTATATTAGGTAGGTAAACTTGTACGGGAGCGGGGCGGGTGGGATCTAGATGGTGTGACGTCACGGGCGATGTATCAGGCCTTGTCATCTCGGTGGCCTCGATTTAACCCTGAATCCCCGGCCACACGATGGGTTAGCTTTTTACACGCGACCCCTGTTCCGTTGTCCAAACGAATATAACAGGACTTCTAACCTCCTGTCCTATTTAAGTTAAAGAAAACTGGGCTGCCTTACCAAGGGACTGTTTCTCAGCTGGGTACGGTTGACGCCCGACCCATGGTGTCGGTTTGTTTTATAACAACCTGCGCGGGGAAAGGTGGGGAAAGAGCTTTGGAACCCACCCCGCACACTACCACCTAGCTTTGATACTTTGCTTTGCTGTTTTGCTGAGGCACAATGATACAAAATGGATGGGACGAAATAAAATAAACGGGAGAGGAAAGGAGAAGTGAAGAAAAATATAGGAAGGTATATATTGAACAGGCGTATGATGAGAGAGAGAGGAGAGAGAGAGAGAGAGAGAGAGAGAGAGAGAGAGAGAGAGAGAGAGAGAGAGAGAGAGAGAGAGAGAGAGAGAGAGAGAGAGAGAGAGAGAGAGAGAGAGAGAGTTGGTATTCTTAGGTAGATACATCTTGACATTTCAGGGTGACAGACACTCGTCATTCTTGGGGTTGTTTATGCGCGTGCAACGTTTTGCCAAAAGACACTTGGCATCATCAGGCTAAAATAGTTTAAAAATTAATATACCATACTGCTAAAAAGCGAACATCTAAATTTTCTTTTTTTTAAACGCTAAAATAATCCTATATTATCTAAAAAATAAAAACACAATTTATACTTAACGGACCTTGGTGTGTATGTTGTCTAGGTTGGCAGAGGACTGAATGAACAATAGTTTACAGGTAGCATTTCGGCTCGTATGTGGCGATCGAAACGAGAGTCGGACAATCGAAACAGTGTGATAATCATTTGAGTATATGTAATTGGTATGAAGTGACTTGGCTATTAAGATCAGGGGACAAGTGCTTGACGTGTATGGATTCTAATAATTTAGTGTCACTAGAGAAGTTTGCCTTTGATAGGATACTAAAGTCATTCATAGAAAAAGGGTGTTCTAAATCATGTGAGTGTGAGCGGATTGCAGATTGCGAAGGTGAAGAGATGGGTCGACCAGTAAGTGCAGAGACACCTTTATGTTCAGAGAGCCTAAGGGTTAAATTCCTTGCCGTCTCACCGATGTATCTAGCGTTACAGCTAGAACATTTGAATTCGTAAATTATATTAGAGATAAGAGCTTTAGGTATAGGGTCTTTATATTTAAAATGTGTTCTTAACCCTTTCACGCACGGTGACGCGATCGCGTCAAAACGGGCCCGTCTACAATCTGAGATTTTGACGCGAATTGCGTCAAAAGACAGTTAAAAATGCGCCAAAAATAAAGTATTCATCAGAATCGCGTCAAATTTTTCTGCGTCAAAGATCAAAGCTAGTCCTATAAAATAAACTAATTCACAACTCGTTCGTGTGAGTGGATGTGAAATGATAAGGGTTTGTGTCTCAGTTTCCACTCAGCAGGCAGCCTGTACGCGCGAATTGTCGTCCCTTTAAAACGTGTCCCGAGCTGGCCATACTGTACTGGCCATATGAAAATTATAATGGTAGCGTTAGAATCCTCATAAAAATCCGCTTTTATTGGCATATAAACCATAAAAAGTTGACCGAGGAAGTTTCGAGCTACGAAGTGGTGAACGTAAGTATTTGATTTCTCTTTACTCAATATTTTTTCGGAGTCGGTAAATTCCGCTATTTATTTGCATTTCTTGTTATTTTTTTCTTTCATAAGGCAGAATAATCTCTTGCAAAACCAATGATATATAATAATGCCAGGAAAAAATATTACACGTTGGTGAAATTGATAACATAAAAATATTATTCGCGGCACAGTCAGGCCATTTCGCGGGAGCATAAGACATTTAGGAAGCATAAGACGGATGTCGCAGTGGACGGAGAAACGTATTAAACTTTTCATGCGTGAAGGGGTTAAGTTAAGTGGATTAGTAAAAATAAATTAAAATTTTGAGTTAGGAAGGTGTAGCTTAAGTAAATCATTGAGTGTTTTACGAATGATATAACTGAGATGGCCATAAAATGGAAGTTTAATATAATGTGTGTCTAATGTAGGTTCGGGTTGGTTCGACTTGGGGTTGAACTTTTCATTTAGGAATTTGGAGATAGTTGTTTCAATCAATTTGAGGGGGTAGACATTATTTTGAAAAAAAATAGTAAGGAATTTGATTTCATTATCGAAGGCAAACCAATTGGAAGAGAAACTATAGCATCTGTGTAATAAGGTCTTAATAGTATGGATTTTAAAAAGGTTAAGGATGAATGAAACATATTGAGTTCCTAAACCTGTGAAAGTAGGTTTTCTATAGACTGAGGTGGTAAGATAATTATTTTTACGGGTAATTAGTATATCCAAAAATGGTAGTGATAATTGGTTTTCAACTTCATATGTGAACTTAATATTTGGGTGCTTAGAGTTAAGGTAGTTCTCATATATATATATATATATATATATATATATTATATATATATATATATATATATATATATATATATATATATATATATATATATAATATATTATATATATATATATATATATATATATATATATATATATATATATATATATATGTATATAATATATATATATATATATATATATATATATATATATATATATATATATATATATATATGAGAGAGAGAGAAAGAGAGAGAGAGAGAGAGAAGAGAAAGAGAAGAGAGGAGAGAGAGAGAGAGAGAGGAGAGAGAGAGAGAGAGAGAGAGAAGAGAGGAGGGAGAGAGAGAGAGGAGAGAGAGAGAGAGAGAGAGAGAGAGAGAGAGAGAGAGAGAGAGAGAGAGAGAGAGAGAGAAGAGAGAGAGAGAGAGAAGAGAGAGAGAGAGAGAGAGAAGAAATATCCATGACGAAAACACCGAAGTACTGAGAATAATGAAGACGAGGGAAATATAATGGAGAAATAGTGATCAATGGTGATGCAAGGAAGAAGGGACGAAGGGACACAAAAGGTTGCAGAATGAATAACAATAAAGAGATACTTGCACAAGGTAAATTCAAGGTCTCAAGAAATTGAAATGATATACTGAAATTCCTGCACTGTAGTAAACATAAGCGAGCATATTAAGTAAAAATATAACTTTTACAAAATAGATTACGAGAAATAGCGGTATACAAGATAAATCACGCTATGAGTACAAGTAGTTAATAAGCTGTTGACTTAGGTAGCTTACAATAGTTATATTTATACTTGCATTTCGACGCAGCGACGGCCAACAAATGAATGGTGAGAGGAACAGCCTTGTAAACACTCTACGCCCTAAATGGAAGACAATCTGCCCCTCATCAGCATTCACAGAGTCCTTATATAAGGATGGGAAGCTGCCATAACATACAGCGGACGGCAAATATTCGAGAAAATTTTCCTAGTAAGAAAATCGACAACGCAACATTCTTCTTCTTCCTCTTCCTTCTCTTGATCCTTCTCCTCCTCTCTAGCCACAATGTCCTCCTGCTCGCCTCCTAAACATGCTCCAGGTGGAAGTATTAAAAGTCTCAGCCACAACCGCGGCCTTCTAAGTGGTATATCCGGTAAGCAGGCTCACGTGTGTCTTGGCGGACCAGGTGCTGCCACGCTAATTACCAGTGTTCAGGTGTCGCCTTATAACATTAACGGTCAGGTTCAAAGCCAGGGAAGGGATGCCGATGCAAGGGAAGGGGTGGGGGGGGGGTGGAGGAGGAATACAAAGGGATACAAAGAAAAAACGCAAAAGGCAACAAAAGTTTTGGTCCAAACGCGGCTGTTTCGAGGAAGATGAACAGAGAGAGAGAGAGAGAGAGAGAGAGAGAGAGAGAGAGAGAGAGAGAGAGAGAGAGAGAGAGAGAGAGAGAGAGAGAGAGAGAGAGAGAGAGAGAGAGAGAGAGAAGAGAGAGAGAGAGAGAGAGAGAAAAAAATATATATATATATATATATATATATGTACGTACTATATAAAGGCTGATGCTAAAAAAGGAGGTAGAGCAGAGTCTGTTAAATTCAAGGATGAAACAGGAGGAGACAACGTATAATTTGTAACAAGGAGAAGGAGAAAACGCAACAATAGCAAAGAGGGCGGAAAGTCATGTGTTTAGTGGCCGGGGATGCATTCAGAGTCAGCTCATTATTGCAGCGTCGCTCCCAGGTGGTGGTGTGTTAATTAAGGCTTGCAGGTAACCCCGCCTCCAGCCTGGTCTTTATCCAGGAGTAGGAGTACCAGTTATCCAGGAGTACTTATAGAGATACAAAAACTGATATTTTCCATATTGTACGCTGATCATTTGGAATGCAACGTTTCAATCAGATATTCTTATACCTTTTGACACATGGTGAAAACGGTGCACGTAAAAAAAAAACCCAACAGGTTGAGGACCAATGATTTAAAACGTTCCTATACATACAATTTCCTCTATAAGAATGTTTCCCGACGTGTATCTTTCCCGACGTGTAAGTTTGCATCGTTCTTTGGCAGGTGATCGTGGTGTTCTACGCAGCCATCATCCTGCTCCTCGTGGGCACCAACCTCCACCGCCTTCGCCGCCGCCGTCGAGGCCCCGCCGGCGCGTCACCCCAACAGCCCCTCCAGACCACCATCACGGCCCGGGAAGCGGAGACCAGCTCGCTCCTCTTCCCCGCCTCACCGTCCGCCACCACCACCGCCCTCCACGACAGGAGCGATGGCAGGAGCAGGGCGCTGCTGTGCCCGTCTGAAGGCCACGATGTGAATAGAGGCAATGAATGAAGTGAGAAAAGGAAAAAAAATAGCGCACGACTTAAATGACCCCCCCATAAAAAAAGAGAGAGAGAGAGAGAGAGAGAGAGAGAGAGAGAGAGAGAGAGAGAGAGAGAGAGAGAGAGAGAGAGAGAGAGAAGATGAGAAGGAGAGAGAGAGAAGAGAGAGAGAGAGGAGAGAGAGAGAGAGAGAGAGAGAGAGAGAGAGAGAGAGAGAGAGAGAGAGAGAGAGAGAGAGAGACTTTGCCTTGTCCCTGAAAGTAAACAGAGACTCTATGTGAAACTTTATTCCATTGAATTAAAGTTAAGTGGTACGGACGCAAATACAGTGAAGTGACAAGAGTGAGGCAGTACAGTGAAAATATAGTGAGGCAAGTACAGTGAAATAATAGTGACGTTTGTGGACCTCACTCGGGGGCAGTGAAGGCTCAAACCTAAACAAAAATAATAAGAAAGCGACATGATGGAGTGCAAACATACAGCAAAATATAGACAAAAACAAAAACAGAAGTTCGCAAAAAAAAAGAATTGAAAAAAAAAGGCATTAGTTTTGTGTATAATAGAAAACCTTTACTAAACACAATAAAACAAAAAGAAAAAGAATACAATAACAATGAAAAAGAATCCAAATTTGAAATCACCGAACATAAGAAAAACTGTGGAGTGAGAAAGTAAGAAAAGACCAAAACTCATGAATGACAAGAAATTTAAAAAAGACTAGAAAAAAAATAGAAAGAATTTAGACAAAAGTGATGTGTAAAGCATGAAAAAAAGGGAAAATTGATAAAATAACGATATTTAATTGAAATAAAATATTGAAAAGTAATAATGAAAAACAAGACTTCAAGGACAAAAGTTATGATGTGAAAAGAAGAAAAAGTTTTGTTTAAGCCGATGAGATAAAACAAAGTGTAAACTCACGCGTGTTTTGGAGAGAGAATGACAGCCAGCAGAAGCAACAGGGCTTCAAGAGTTCACAATGCCGCTGCTGCCTCGCTCAACAAGGTGATTAATATCCCAGGAAAAGGATTCAAGCTGACATTTATGGGATTTGTGGCGTAATCTACGAAACTTTTTCAGATTTCCGTGAAAAGAGAGAGAAAAGGAGGAAAAAAAGGAAAAGGGGGGGGGGGAAAAGGAAAAAAAGGGGAAAAGGGAAAGGGGGGGNTTAAAAATCCCGAAATAAGAAAAACTGGAGTGAGAATAAGAAAGCCCAAACTCATGAAGAAAAGAATTTAAAAAAGATAGAAAAAAAATAGAAGAATTTAGACAAAAGTGATGTGTAAAGATAAAAAAAAGGAAATTGATAAAATAACGATATTTAATTGAAAAAAAAATATTAAAAAGTAATAATGAAAAACAAGACTTCAAGGACAAAAGTTATGATTTGAAAAGAAAAAAAGTTTTGTTTAAGCCGATGAGATAAAACAAAGTGTAAACTCACGCGTGTTTTGGAGAGAGAATGACAGCCAGCAGAAGCAACAGGGCTTCAAGAGTTCCAATGCCGCTCTGCCTCGCTCAAAAAGGGTGATTAATATCCCAGGAAAAGGATTCAAGCTGACATTTATGGGATTTGTGGCGAAAACCCAAACAAAAACTTTTTTCCATGAACCTAAACGAGAGGATTTCCCGGGTTAAGGTGTTGAGAGAGAGAGAGAGAGAGAGAGAGAGAGAGGGGAGAGTGAGGGGAGGAGAGGAAGAGAGAGAGGAGGAGAGAGAGAGAAAAGGGGAAAGAAAAGAGAAGAGAGAGAGAGAGAGGGGAGGAGAGAGACAGGAAGAAGAGAGGAAAGAGAGAGAGAAGAGGGATAGGGAGAGAGAGAGAGAGAGAGAGAGAGGGAGAGAAAAGGAGAAGAGAGAGAGGAGAGGAAGGGGAGGAGAGAGAGACTGAGATTAGAGAGAAAACGAGAAAAGCCAGAGGAAAAGAGAAAACCACAAAAAGAGACGAGGTTTCTAAGAAAGTTTTCATAGTGATTTGACGAGTTATATGGTTGCTAATGGAAACAATGATTGACCACTTTTTTTTTTTTTTCATTATATTTTTTCCGACCTCTATTACTCTCTCTCTCTCTCTCTCTCCCTCTCTCTCTCTCTCGCTTTCGCCTCTCTCTCTCTCTCCCCTCTCTCTCTCTCCCCTCCTCTCTCTCTCTCCTCTCCCCTCTCTCTCTCTCCTCTCCTCTCTCTCTCCCTCTCCCTCTCTCTCTCCTCTCTTTTCCTTCCTGACCCTGGACCAAAATTGAGTACCTGTATATGTATTTTCAAAACAAAATATTCATGCACTTTATACATGTATGCACTTTATATATGTAACAAAATCGTGCATGTCTCAAATATATTATTCAGTTGAGTTCGTCGTCTCATTACCATTATCACATTTAATCTGTCCAGGTAAAAGTTTTGTCAACGAGTATTTCCGAAACATGGTTCGTCTTCAACGCACTAACTATTGACAATTACTACTACTACTACTACTACTACTACTACTACTACTACTACTACTACTACTGCTGCTGCTGTTATTATTAAGCAATGGTGGAGATGGTAGTAATGGTAGTGGTGGTTGTAGTAGTGGTAAGTATACAAAGGGGTAAGTAGAGTAGAAAGTAGTAGTAACAAATAGAAAATAGCAGAAAAGTATGGTAGAAATAATAGTAATATTAGAATACCCCCAGAATGTATATAGTAGTTTTTGATAGTATAAGTAGTAGTAGTAGTAATAGCAATAACAGTAGTTGCAGTAGTAGGTAGTCTAGTGACTCTAATCACCACCACCACCTTCCCCGTTCCTTTCTTCACGATGCACCATCAAATCCACAATGAATCACTTCGCTCGCCCGTCAGAAAATATAAAGAAACACAGGCAGGTAAAAATATGAAGAGACAGGCAGGAAAACAACCGCAAGCCTCTGCCATTTATCCCGAAGATCGGGACACCGAGAGCCTCCCCGACGAACTCCCATAAAATTTGAGCTCGGAACGCACCCTGAGGGAAATATCCTTTACATTTTTCACTTGTTTTAAATCCTTAAAACAACCCTTTTTCCTTTTAGTAGGGTAAATAGGGGTTTCGTTCACATTAGGTGAAGGAAGTATTTTGAGGGCTTACCCTAAGCATTTTGTGCCGCGAATCCGAAAATCTATTTGGGGGTCATCGTTGGGGAAAATTTTTCGCGCAATTTGAAATTTTGGCATTTGGCAATAAAATTGGCAATTCAAATTGCAGAATGAAACCAACGTCGAAGCCCTCGTTTTGGACTCAAATTGAAGTTTATTAAGATGCAAAAAAATTTTTTTATACCCCTGGTTGATCTTTTTCGCTTTACTGAACTATAAGGAAATTTAGAGATAAGGGGGAAAAAAGGGAAAAAAAAATAAAAAAGGAAAAATTTTTGGGCCTTAATTTTCACATCAAAAGTCATGAAATGTTTTTGGCGTATCGTTCTCATAAAGGCCACCGTCTTTTAATAAAAAGGGTCTTTTCTCTGATGCCCCCTCATGGTCGTTTTTATGACATAGGGTAATGAAATTTCGCAAATAAATGAAAATTTCTTTGGGCCTAAAATTTTAAAAATTTAGCATAAACCCAAAATAAAAAAAACATTTTTTTAATGCACATTTTCCTTCCCGGGTTTCCCGCAATGAAATGTGTTCATTTGGGTGAAACTAACGGAGAGTGGGTCCAGACGTACGTCAAGTGGTCCCCCTGCTTTGAAACACCAGGGCGTGGGGGACAGGAGACGGGCGGCACCTAAAGACTTTGGGAGGAGTTCGGCCCGTTCTCTTGCCTGTCGAAGCTCCTACCCCCGGTCGCCCCGGGTTTTTTACGGGGGCCATGATGCAGGACCTCCGCCTCAAGAATCCAAAGCGGGACGTATTGGAGAAACACGGGGTCGTCCGTAAGTCGTTGGTCCCTTTTTCAGCCCCTTTGGCTGCGACCAGTTTGGGAAAAAGGTGAACCGGACTCTGAAAGGTGACGGTGGGTTGTGGGGATCACGAAAAATCCCTGACGGGGCCCAAGCTTCTTGACCCAAGACGAACTTTTGGAAATCAAGGCCAAATCATTGGAAAGTTCGCTACGGATCAAAGACCACAAGGACAGCCCAGCGGTCACGAAAAAGCACACGAGAGCCCAAAGAGGTTGCGGGTTTCTTCGCCGCAAAACCCCCTTCACTCGCGGGGAAACCCCAACTCACCACCGTCCTTTCCCGAAGGTTTTTTTCCAGAAAGATGTGGACGCAAAACAAGAATCGAGGAGACTGGAAAGGAAGCTCTCCTAAAGTACGAAAGGGAAGGATCAGGACTGCGCAGCAAAGTCCATGGGAGGTCCGCATCGTCAGCAACCAATACATTAAAAACGCGGGGCAAGAAAGCCAAAGTTTAAAGGGGGGAACAGGTGATTGTCACGGGACCCCAGCTTCACCGGCGCCTGCTGCTCGCCTCCAACTCGACAGCAGTCTGGACCTTCGCACCAACCCCAATATGAGCTCCCCCTGTTCCCTCTTGCCCTCTTTGAGACCAAGGCCACCCGCGGGGTCCGACAAAAACCCCTTTCTCGGGGTTTGGAGAAGATAAACGCGGCGGTCCAGGGCCTCGAAAACCCCTTCATCCTCTGGCGTGCTTTTTTCCTCGACGGGATGGTTTTATCCTTCAGCAACCCCGTTCCGGTCCTTTTTTTTTTTTCCCCGGGGGTTTTTTTTTTATTTTTTGACGGGGGAAACAATGGGCCTTTGGCAAAACACCCTTGT
>JACEEZ010025153.1:98834-103834 GCA_016584305.1 Chionoecetes opilio
GTGGAAGCCTTGCCATGCCATCCCCATCTCTGTCCTGACAACAACAACTCTCCTTACAACCGTGGCATGAATAATTGGTTCCTGTATACAAGCTTTTCCTTCCACAGCGAATGACTTAACTCAGAGAAATTATTACCTCGCTCTGAAGTCATATGGGCTTTCTCTGTTGCGTTTGTCTGTGAGTGAATTCAATTATAATAAGAATGACAGAACTTCAGTATCCATCAAGGAAATCAACTTTACTCCACACTCAAGTTTCATTTAAGTCTGAAATGTGAAATCGGTCATAGAACCCAAGCATAATAATGTTGAGTTCAATATGTTGCCTTGAATGTGAAGGTCAAAACGAAACAAAAACACACATGATATCATTCTATAAGCCATTGAACAAGCATAACTCTGCCTTCCCGTTCATATTTGACACGGGAACAAGACAACAAGGAGGGCAGCACAACGCGTCCCTTCCCTTCCCCACGTCGCCTGGCATCAGGTAATCCACCCCGAGGGACACACAGGCCACAGTGGAAGGAATCACTTTTTCATTCACCTCGAAGCTCCTCTCTCTTTTCTCTTTTCATTATTTCTTTTTTCTTTCTACTTCATTCCACCGTCCTTTAATTTCCAATCTTCATTCCCACTCTTTTTCCGTTCTCTCGTTTGATTCTTTCAAATCCTAATTTCCACCTATCATCTCCTTTCCTTCTTTTTTTCTATTATACTATTCACTCTTTTCTCCCTTTCCTATCATTTGAAACTTGCGCTCCCTACTCAAATAGTGAATTGCGCTCTCTCTCTCTCTCTCTCTCTCTCTCTCTCTCTCTCCTCCTCTCTCTCTCTCTCTCTCTCATCCTCTCTCTCTCTTCTCTCTCCTCTCTCTCTCTCCTCTCTCTCTCCTCTCTCTCTCTCTCATCTCTCCTCTCTCTCTCTCTCTCTCTCTCTCCCCCCCCCCCTCCTCACCTTTTCCTCACACCATGTCTCTCCTGTCTTCACTCTTACATTGTCTTCTTTCTTCCCATCTCCTCTCCTCTCCCATTGTTTCGCTCGCCACTCCACTTCTCTTTTGCTGTCTGATCTATCTTCTTCTCTTGGTAAGCCGTTCACCTCACCTAAGTAATATGAACTGCCATGGAGAGAAAAGAGAGGAAAACACATCTCATTGTATTTACAGAACGGAGCGAGCTGTGTGTGTGTGTGTGTGTGTGTGTGTGTGTGTGTGTGTGTGTGTGTGTGTGTGTGTGTGTGTGTGTGTGTGTGTGTGTGTGTGTATTCATCTAGTTGTATTCATCTAGTTGTATTTACAGGGCCTGAGCAACGCTCGTATGGCCCCGTCTCCATATCAACATTTTTATCATTCATCCTTAGTGCTTAGTTTTGGCCGAAGCCAGCACCCCGGAGACCAGGTCACAAACCCCGACTAACACCCGGTACCCATTCACTGCTGGGTGGACAGGGGCTCGGGTTTTAAGGAAACAGCCCATCTGTTTCCGCTCCGCCCGGGGATCGAACCCGGGACTTCTCGGATGTGAACCGAGCGTGCTTCCCCTACACTACGGAGTTACCTGTGTGTGTGTGTGTGTGTGTGTGTGTGTGTGTGTGTGTGTGTGTGTGTGTGTGTGTTGTGTGTGTGTGGTGTGTGTGTGTGTGTATGTGTGTATGTGTGTGTGTGTGTGTGGGGTGTGTGTGTGTGTGTGTGTGTGTGTGTGTGTGTGTGTGTGTGTGTGTGTGTGTGTGTGTGTGTGTGTGTGTGTGTGTGTGTGTGTGTGTGTGTGTGTGTGTTGTGTGTGTGTGTGTACAGTATACCTTGTTGCAGCATACAAGATCTGAGCCACACGCTTTGTTGCCTGATCTCTCCAAATCTCCTTTTGTTGTATTTCACCTTGAACTCATGGATGTTCTCAGTCCGCACCGCCTCCACCCCATTCCACGTGTCAATGCCTCTATTTCAGAGGCGAGTTTTTTGACACTAAGCATAGGGTAACTTTTATTTTATACTTACGCCCTCTGTTCTACATCATCCCTCATTAGGAGATCCTCGCTACCCACGCGTATAATTACTTTACTGCTATAAATATCATGATTATATATCTGTTTGAGCCTCAGGGCAAAGCAAACTCTCCCAACATGTCCTCATATGCGATAATCAGTCAAGTTGGTAATATGCCTTTTCATTTTCTTAAGGACATTTTTCTAAACTTTGCCTCACTCATACAGCTGAACCATGCACTCTCATATCTATCTTAGTGTGTCAATAGTTCTCACAATTTGCTTATAATGTTGACACACATAAGATGAATACAAGTCATAACTAGGGGGAGGGGGGCACCCAGTAGAGCGCATACCTCCGCCCGAATATAAAAAATAAAAATTAAAAATTAAAAAAATTATATATATATATATATGCACTCTGTATGAGCGCATACCTCCGGCGGAATACTTCATCAATTGGTTGTCATGGCAACAGTTGTCAATAGATATCATCCAAAATTAAATCAGTTCTTCCTTATACCAAATAGACTTGGTATACCGAGTTTGGTCCAAATCTATTCGTAACTTTTCGACAAATCCTGTACACTAACAGACAGACAGACAGACAGATCGGGGTGAAAACATAACCCCTCCAACTTCGTTGGCGGAGGTAAATATTGAAGCTACGACTGAATTCTGATAATTGTCCTGTAACTTACTCTTTTGTTAAGATAACGTATCACATAAAGGTTTGTGCCTACCTTACTGTCATCTGTCTTCCCACACGAATGTAGTACCTTTCCATCCATTTAACTAATTTCACGTTTCCTTCCAAGAATTCTCAGTTTTTATAGTAGCATGCTAAAAGGCAACTTATAAAAGTATAACATATACTTGTAAAATATCTATGACAATACAGTTAAACAAAATCCATCCAAATTTTCCCTTCGTATTACTAGTTTGCCCACCACTCTACTCACTCACAAACAGACAACGCGTTTATCCTTCCTTGAATCTTTATTTTCTTTCTATCATCACATATACTTATAAAAACAGATCTAATCTATAGTCACAAAACATATCAGAATTTCAAACTACATTAATTTTCTATTTTTCATCAGTATCAGCGCCAATGATAATCCGTGCCCCCTTTAATGTAATGTCCACGTTAGTCATCCCTGCATGCCTCTATATACCACGTATATGCTGGGGAAAATGCAAAGACCCTAAACCCAAGATCGGAAAGCAGGTGTTTCGTTGTGTGCTATCGTGTTTGGACAACCGCTAGGTGGCAGCACCGGCGCTCGTTGTTTTATTGTATATATATTAGCTGTTACTTCCCACAACAGTGACCCGTCAGGGTGGCTTGGTTGGTAGAGCTGTGGGCTCGCGTGCAGCGACCCTGCATTCGGTCAGCGGTGCGAGCCCAGTTCGTCCTGACGTGGTGGCGCTTTGTATAGTCAATAATCTTGACGTTGGTACTTGCAAAGTGTCTAGATAGGATCAGACTATCTTATTTTATCTCACAACAGTGCGGTTTTGTGGTGTAGTGGGTAGCGAGCTCAGCTGCGGCTCCGCGGGCCCGGGTTTTATTCCCACCTGATAATACTGTATTTCAGTATATATCATTATCATGTCTGATTGTGTATGTGTGTGAGTGTGTGTAATAAAAATACATAGAGTATTGATCTTAATGTCAGAGGAAGTAATAATTTGATTTAAATAAGTCTCAATCAACAGTTATAGCGCGTTTTCGCGACCGTTCTAGCCCGGTCTAGACTGGCTCAGTCCGCGGCGGACTCTTGTTTTCGCAAGGCGGAGTAGACCGGGCTGGAACGGGCTGGACTGGGCCAACCCAGCGAGCAGGACCACCTTGGACCAGTGTGCGGAGAACTGGCGCATGCGCACTACAGTCAGCGGGGAAGACGACCAGGAGCTTCTCGTGCTGCTGATAAGACATGAAACACCATGATGGCCGACCATAAGACTAAAGTAATTTCACTAAAAATTACAATATTCGCAATTTGCTGCAACGACATCTTGGGAAATGAAGTTACAGTCAACAACACTATAGTCGCCACTGCACTAATGTCACCAGGCGCCTTATATTACGAATGTTAGCATCACTACAGACTTTTATGTGTCACTGAAGACATGTATAGTGTTATGTAGATAATGTAAACTACGTACTGTGCACGTCTCTTCAGTGGCACATACAAGTTTGTAGTGATGCTAAAACTCGTAATATATGTCCCCCTGCGACATTAGTGCAGTGGCGACTATAGATAGTATTATTGACGGTAAATGAAATGAGATTTCATAATTCAATTTTTCATAATCATCCCTGTTACTTGATTTCCCAATGAGAAGTCAAGTAGCAGGGATGACTGCTACAAGGGATGACTGCTACATTGCACAAGGCAAAACTTACATGATAATAGGGCTGTTAACAAGTACTCCACCAGTAAAAGGACTGCTATATACGGAAATACCCAGGTAGTGGATGCCAGTACCTATAGATATGACAAGTGCTTGTGGGCCCTTCGGACCCATGTATTGCTGTTTGTAGTAGTAGTATATATTAGACAACATGTGATTGCAAACTTCAATCGTGTTGTTGCTGTCGTTGGTCACTGGTCAAAGTGCCTCGGGGTAGACCACGGTCCGTGTGATTCCAACCCTTTGTGTTCCGTGTGATTCCAACACACACACTCACACACGCACACAAACGTTTAAGTCCATGAGTCTACTGAGTTTGTGGAAAGCGGCAAGACGCTACCGCAGAGTATTTCCTGTATTCTAATACTCCTAAAAGTGTTTTTAGCCCAAACCCCCCCCTTCAAAATGATTCAATCGATATGGAACCAAGCCGCTTACCACCTACGATTTATTTGCGATTTTTTGAGCCTACTCTCATCAAAATTGAATTTACAGTTTCGGCTACCCAAAACAGACAGACAGACACACACACGGCTACTCCTATAGTATATTAGATACATGATGGTTATATAGGTTATATAGTAAACGTTTGACAT
>JACEEZ010025153.1:111334-126334 GCA_016584305.1 Chionoecetes opilio
TTTGTCTATCTACTTCCACCTTTCCTTCTTGCTGGAAGTTTGCTCACATCCAACCTGTTCCTAAGAAGGGTGACCGTTCTAATCCTTCAAACTACCGTCCTATAGCTTTGACTTCCTGCCTTTCTAAAGTTTTTGAATCTATACTTAATAAGAAGTTTCTTAAGCATCTATCTGCTCACACTCTTCTATCTGATCGTCAGTACGGTTTCCGTAAAGGGTGATCTACTGGCGATCTTCTAGCTTTCCTAACTGAATCTTGCTCATCCTCCATTAGGGGTTTCGGTAAAACTTTTGCTGTTGCCCTTGACATATCAAAAGCTTTTGATAGAGTCTGGCACAAATCTTTAATCTCCAAACTACCCTCATTCGGTGTCTATCCTTCTCTCTGTACCTTCATCTTAAATTTCCTTTCTAACCGTTCTATTGCAGCTACTGTAGACGGACATTGTTCTTATCCTAAATCTATCAATAGTGGTGCTTCCCAGGGTTCTGTCTTATCACCCACTCTCTTGCTACTATTATTCATTAATGATCTTCTAAGTCTAACTCAAAGCCCTATCCACTCCTACGCTGATGATTCTACCCTGCATTTTTCAACGTCGTTTATTAGACGTCCAACTGAACAGGAACTAAGTGACTCACGGAGAGATGCCACCGAGCTCCTACCTTCTGATCTTTCTATAATTTCTGATTGGGGCAAAGCAAACCTTGTTTTGTTCAATGCCTCAAAATCCCAATTTCTTCACCTATCTACTCGACAAAACCTACCAGATAACTATCCCCTCTTCTTCAATGACACTCAACTGTCTCCCTCTTCTACAATGAACATTCTAGGACTATCCTTTACTAAAAATCTGAACTGGAAATCTCAGATCTCATCTCTTGCTAAAACAGCTTCTAAGAAGTTAGGTGTCCTGTGGTGTCTGCGTCCTTTTTTTTCTCCCTCCCAATTGCTTGCTCTCTACAGGGGCCTTATCCGCCCATGTATGGAGTATGTCTCACATGTTTGGGGAGGATCCACTCATACAGCTCTCCTAAACAGGCTTGAGTCAAAAGCTTTTCGTCTCATCAACTCCTCTCCTCTGTCTTCAATCTTTAAATCACCGCCGCAATGTTGCTTCTCTTGCTCTCTTCTACCGTTATTTTCATGCTCACTGCTCTTCTGAACTTGCTAACTGCATGCCTCCCCCCCCTCCCGCGGACTCGCTGCACAAGACTTTCTACTCATTCTCATCCCTATTTTGTCCATCTTCCTAATGCAAGAGTTAATCAGTATCTCAGTATCTTTACTCTTTCATCCCTTTCACTGGTAAACTCTGGAACTCTCTTCCTGTTTCTATTTTTCTATTTTCCTATGACTTAAATCTTTTCAAAAGAAGAGTAAGAAGACACCTCCCGAACTAAATTGGCTCCCCCCTCTTTTTTATTTTATTCTCTTACTGTCTTCTTTATAGGGACTGGCAACTAAGCGGGCTTTGTGTCACCCATTTTTGTTGTGCTCTTGGCCAGTTCTTTGTGATGTAAAAAAAAAAAAAAAAAAAAAAAAAAAGCGAGCGTAGGTAAAGGTGAGGAGGCAACGACACGTGCAGCCCGTACATAATCCGGCTCTGGGAAGGCAGGGATCAGATGGCGAAGTGAGTGGGATGCTGGGCAGTGGAGCAGGTAGTGCTCAAGGGGATTTTGTGGCTCTGCTAAACAGTGAGGACAGGGGGCAGGGGCGTCACCAAGTATTTGGGTGGAGCAATGGAGGCTGAGCCTTAGTCGGACCAGCTGTCGTGTTATTAGCTACTTGAATATATATTGAAAAGATAGTACAGGAATAGGAGAGGGATAGTAAAGAAATTGTTGTGCCATAGTAAAGCGGTAGTAGAGAGATAGTAAACGGATTGTAAACGGATTTTAAATATATTGTAGGGTATTAGTAAAGCAAGGTAAAGTAAAGGTATAGTTTAACATAGTAAAGTCATGTGCATTTCAGGTAATGTTGTACAATGTTTTGTGGACGATATTTTCTTTTTATGGCCTATTTGGTTGAGTTGTAACATCGATGTGTGTGTGTGTGTGTGTGTGTGTGTGTGTGTGTGTGTGTGTGTGTGTGTGTGTGTGTGTGTGTGTGTGTGTGTGTGTGTGTGTGTGTGTGTGTGTGTGTGTGTGTGTGTTGGATTATAATGTAGGTTTAACTCTCTCTCTCTCTCTCTCTCTCTCTCTCACTCTCTCTCTCTCTCTCTCTCTCTCTCTCTCTCTCTAAACACCCCCTAATCAGCCTTTTACCTTCAAGAAAACAAACAAAATCTCCCTAACTATCCCACAAACCTTAGCTGTTTTCGATCTCCTGAAGCCCATGATACACCAACTTTACACCTTCACCACCAACCCTTCACTTAACACGCATGTCCTGACCTCCTCCTGCCCCTTCTCAACCAAGCCCCACCGCCTCTCTCCCGCCCTATGCAGTCACCCCCTTGTCCCTGCTGACAACAGTGCATCCCCTACGCTCCTTGATTGAGCCTGGCCACCAATGTCCCCAAGAAAGAAAGTCACGCAAAGCTGAAGGCTGAGGTCAGTCTCTTCGTGACTCGAGAGAAAATAGGCTGCGGACAATGCATGGAAAGAGGAGACTGGGGCATGGCTTGTAAGGCTGGGAGGGAATGAGGTGTGGCTAGCATGGGGAAATGCGGTTATAAATGGACTTTTATATTGGCTTCATTCGTAACTTCGTGAGATAAAGATTAAAGCAAAATACAAAACTGCTTGTTTGTATGTATTTTTTTGGTTGTTGTTGTGGAGGAGATGGTGTAGGAGGAGTAGGCAAGTGTTGCAATATTCCTCACCTTTACATTATACTTTTTAATACGTGATCCAGACTCTTTCATATTTTCGATGTACGTAAGTCTATTTCAAACTGAGCAAACACACACACACACACACACACCACACACGCACACACACACACACACACACACACACACACACACACACACACACACACACACACACACACACACACGGGATACTCCGTAGTGTAGGGGAAGCACGCTCGGTTCACAACCGAGAAGTCCCGGGTTCGATCCCCGGGCGGAGCGGAAACATATGGGCTGTTTCCTTAAAACCCGAGCCCCTGTCCACCCAACAGTGAATGGGTACCGGGTGTTAGCCGGGGTTTGTGACCTGCTCTCCGGGGTGCTGGCTTCGGCCAAAACTAAACACTAAGGATGAATGATAAATATGTTGATATGGAGACGGGGCCATACGAGCGTTGCTCTGGCCCCATAAAATACAACTAGATGAATAGATGAATACCCCCCCACACACACACACACTCACACACACTCCGTAGTGTAGCGGTAGTTCACTGGGGAACTCCGTAGTGTAGCGGTAGCACGCTCGGCTCACAACCGAGAAGTCCCGGGTTCGATCCCCGGGCGGAGCGAAAACAGACGGGCGGTCTTCTTAAAACCCGAGCCCCTGTCCACCCAGCAGTGAATGGGTATCGGGTGTTAGCCGGGGGTTTGTGACCCGCCTCCCGGGGTGGTGGCTTCGGATGAATGAGAAAAATGGATTAAAGATGAATGAGAAAAATAAATGTTGATATGGAGACGGGGCCATACGAGCGTTGCTCTGGCCCTGTAAAATACAACTAGATGAATACAACTAGATGAATACACACACACATATATAACATAATTCAATCAATCTCCATAGTAATCATGTTAATCAGCCAGCCAGTCAGCCATCCATGTGACAATCAAACTCGGGGCAAAACTCGCTGGCAGAGTAACAACAGTCCATCACAGACAACTCCTGCGTTCCGGTGGGCAAACAAGCCGCTCTGTTTTTCATCACAAGGCTCATCAGGATAGTTAGCCTCCTCCTCCCCGCCTCTCCCTCCTCCCTCACTCTTCAGCTTGTTTCCCCTTCCCCCTACCTCCCCTGTCTCCCTCCCCACTTGCAGCCTTCCCTCTCCCCTACTCTTCCCCTCCCCCTCGTCCCTACATGACTCCTCCCCTTCATTCCACAGCTTCCCCTTCACCATCTGCCGCCTCCCCTTCCTCTCTGTCTGACCCCTTCCCTTCCTACCAACGCTTTTTCTACTCCTCATTGCTTCCCCTTGTCATATGAGAATATATTAATTTTACACTGCCAACAAGACAAAACACGTTGAATTCCACCGCATTTCACTTTGTAGTTTTCCAAGCTTTTGTCACACTTGTAGTAAGAGCTGTCGATGCAGAAGAGCTCAGCGCAGGCAGTACTAATGCAGGACACTATTTCCCTCCCTTTATAATGCATTCCTGCTGTCATTATGCGACTTTCTTATAGCTGTGGACTTCAGAGAGGGCGGGAGAGTTTACAGCACACTTTATATTAATTTTAGACTGTTGTAATTTGGGACATTAATTAGGACATTAATTAGGACCGCATTGTAACACTAAAACATTAATTAATCATTTCAAAAGACTTGACCTTAAATATTGTGTGTTATCTAGATACTGCGTTAACGTGCGACACCTGCAGGGACCTTTTAATGAACACTTTACCACTGATGGAGTACTGAACATAACGTGAGCACGGCGGATAAGGTGTCACTGATCCTGTCACTCAAAAGACCGTAAGTGACAATCCAACACACCTGTTTGCAGGAAATCTGTCTCTCTACATTTCTTACTAACATCAAGACTGTTTCCTCAATGACTGTTTTACGATTGATGGGTTTTTTATTAATTACTGAGCAAACCACACTTAGTTTTTTATACTATCTTTCTCTTAGTAATGAAAATATAAGAGATTCAGTTTGCATGTTAGTTTGCATGCTCGAAAGGGATGACCAAAACGAGCGCTGGCATGAGTTATGCAATGTTTTTGTATGTGTGTGTGTGTGTGTGTGTGTGTGTGTGTGTGTGTGGTGTGTGTGTGTGTGTGTGTGTGTGTGTGTGTGTGTGTGTGTGTGTAGTTATCTAAATAGAAAACAGTTGCAACATACAAGAACATTTTGGATACCTCACCCCATTTGACTACAAGGGGCCATAAGGGCAAACACAAGGGAGCGGATGGCCTGAAGGACAACTGAACACACAGGGCGGAAGGACTGACATTTAAACAGATGACAGACGGACAAGCGATAGGATGGACGGGGATGATTTTTAGTAACAATGATTAGTGTGTTCGAGTATCAGTCAGTTGTTGTTGTTGTTGTTGTTTTGCAGCTGTATTTACTCACGAAAAATTGTTCTGTTAAAATTACTAAATGTAAACTTAGTGAAGTGAGCGTAAAACATTTGCTTTCGCTCAGATATTTCAATGTTTCAGGAAGCAGTGGAAACTGTTTTTTTCCTGACTAAAGAGCAAAATAGCCTTTCCGCTGAGGCCATAAAGCAAGGGACGCGTTCTACATATTTCGTTACATTTTAAGGGGTATAAAAAAAAAAATTACAAATGCACTATACTCTGAATGAACTGTTTCCACGAGTCGCACAGCACGGCAATACATGACAAATGGACCACAATTTATGCCGAAAAAAGTGTAGCGCATAGTAATGGAAACTCACGTTTGTGGAAACACGGCTGAGAAAGGATAAAAATCTGCCAGATTGGTGTTTCCCAGATTTCCTATGAGCGACACGCGGGCCTCTCACCTTTTTTTTTGCTACACTTCTAATGATTTGACACGTCCTTGAATGTTGTTAATTTACTCAACTTGTTGATGAAAAAAAGAATATATAGTATAAAGTTAAGGAATATTGATGATTATAATCTAATAACAGGTCCTTGCACTCAACATGTACGGTGAAATGAGGGAAACAAAAGTTTTTCCTTCTAACGCTCCTGCGCACGCACGCACGCACACGCACACACACACACACACACACACACACACACACACACACAACAAAAAAAAAATTGCATTTGTAATCATCAAAAAAGGAACATGGAAACTCTTGAAAAATACAAATAACTTATTATGCGAATAAGATAATACACACAAGTTGATTAATCAAAATACTCACGAAACACAAAGTATACAAGCAATGTATAACTAACGTACCTTTAAGTATGTAGTTCGTTCTGTTGACATCCTGTGGCGTCACAGATCCTCGCTAAGCCGCCGCGTGTGCCCGTGTCAGAGGCGGCCAGGGGTACTGGCCCCCTCTTGAGGTGGCGGAGCGGCGGGGGGACGGAAGGCAGAGGGACGGAGGGCAGAGGGAAGTGTTCCGTTAGGTCTTCGAACACTGCTTCATGTCTCGTATTGTGAAGCAGTTCAGTTTTCGGCATTATGGTACTTTCAACCAGTAATTGAGTACGAGGTTAAAAGTGCTCTTTTCCTTTATATTTTGATGTGTTATGAATGATGGTCACATTAAAAATCGTTGGAAATGCCTCATTTTGCAGTTACGGTCCCTCTATCCCTGCTTTAGGTTAGGCTACGCAACCAATGTCCAAGTTCGGTTAGTGAACTAGGATATGAAATATGCTAACTACAACTACCACTAACACTAATCGATCTGGGGGACTATATTATGAATTCGCAGGGCAATATCAATACCCATTTACTTTTCAGTGCGCGTCAAGTCTGTTTTTAAATGAAGTTAATGTGCTGGCATCGACAACATTTGCTGGTAATTTGTTCCATCGATCAACAACTCTAACATTGAATTTTTTTTAAGGAGATCAGTGATGCAACGTTGACCGTTCAGTTCAAAACCGTTATTTCTTGTTGTCACTTGAGGAGAAAGCTCGAATAGGCTCTCTTGATTAAGTTCATCAAATCCTTTTAGGATCTTAAAGGTTTCTATCAAGTCCCCACGGATTCTACGATCCTTTAGGGAAAACATATTAAGTTTCCGCAGTCTCTCTTCATAAGATGAATTTCGCAGAGATGGTATTAGTTTGGTTGCTGTTCTTTGAACTCATTCCAATTTGGCTTGATCTTTTACGAAACAAGGAAACCAGAATTGAACGGCATATTCTAAGTGCGGCCTAACCAAAGACGTGTATAATCGTGTCATTAATTTCGGAATTTTATGTATAAAGTTGCGTTTAATGAAGCCCAACATCATATTCGCCTTTTTACTGGCAGCTAGGCAATGCGTACTGGTTTTAAGATCATTACTAATGAAGACGCCTAAATCCTTTTCCTGCTGTACTTCAGTTAACGATTTCTTTTGCATTTGATAGTTATATTTGAGGTTATCGTTGCCCATATGCATTACTTTACATTTATCAGAATTGAATTTTAATAGCCATTTGTCACTCCAATCTGATAGTTCGTCGAGATCACGTTGTATGAGTTTGCAGTTTTCTCTAGTATATGCTTTACCGACTAATTTGGTGTCATCAGCAAATTTCGATATTTTAGATTCAAGTCCACAGTCCAGATCATTGATATATATCAGAAAAAGAGTAGGACCCAAGACCGAGCCCTGAGGCACCCAGTAGTAACATCTAACCAATCATATGCCTCGCCATTTATTACTACCCGTTGTTTACGATTTGAGGAGGAGGAGGAAGAGGAGAAGGAAGAAAAATCAAGAGTGACAGCAGTGACAACTATCAACTTGAAGATCCTGTTTTATAAACACGTCCACCATTTGTCAGTCTTCACATTACTGAGACAAACGTATTCTGAGCCAATTCTGGTTCGATGAAAAACGTGGCTCAAGTTACCTGTGATATACCTGACCGTGGTACAGAAGGTTCTTGACAAACCTGATATGAAAAGGAAACGTCTTGTTAAGGATGCTGGCTGAAAATTATATATTGTAAGTGTTAAGGGTTGTCTTAGTAGATGATTTGTTTCAAACGAAAAACGAAATTGAAAAAGACGTTGTCCTGTATGCACAGGATATTTCATGTCACATTTCTGCTCTCCACTTACTCTGATAAATAGTGTGTTGTCCTCTAGCACGGCCATAAGCGGTTATTGCCACCTGATACCATAATATGGCCTGTAATTGTTGACAAATGGCTGCTTTAATTGCCAGATTCTTCAGAGTATTTCATCAGTCTTATCGATACTGGAAATATAAAGTTCCACGAATCTATTTTCCTTTGTTTGATAAACAGCGGTAGGTGACAAAATATCTAGCTCTTACATGTAACAAATGACAAAAAAACTGGATGATTCTGACATGATCGACGATGTTTTACCTTTTAACCCATACACGATTCTACGTCGAAACCGTGTACGGGTTGAATACAATAAAAAAAAAATTATAAATATTTCGGAGATTCGTTAAGTCGAGTACTCATCAATCACAACAAATTTTCCGATAAATGCATAACAAACAAAACAATTGCAGCGCGCTCTGTAGATTCCTCGAAACACTCGCCGAGAGCGTTTCTCGAGAACGCCGAGAGCCGAGAGAAGGTGACAAATACAAACTGGCTGTCGAGGACATACGGGAAACAAGACGAAACAAGATTCTTCAGAAAACATTTTGATCGTTTCCTTTCCGGTCCAGGCAGCGGCAAAGCACAGAGCCTGACAATACTGAGCCTTCACCAAACACTTCACTTATCCTAAACAAGACCAGAATCACACAGGTCTTTTTATATCCTTCATTATTTTCCAGAACTAACACTTATGAAGGGTTGCGCTGAGTGGTGTCGCGGGCTGAAGGTCGCTATAGTTGAAAATTTGTGTAATATAAACAAATAGACAAATATAAAATATTTGTGTAATAAAAAACTTTGTAATAAAAAGTAGCGTGAGAAGGTTAGTGGCATTTTATTTATCCAACAAGAATAAAAGCAATGGGATGTACTGAACTGTCCGAATTCACATTAATATTATCACAACACACACACACACACACACACACACACACACGCACGCACGCACGCACGCACGCACGCACGCACGCACGCACGCACGCACGCACGCACGCACGCACGCACGCACGCACGCACGCACGCACGCACGCACGCTAGCACGCACGCACACGCACACGCACACGCACACGCACACGCACACGCACACACACACACACATACATTAACGTTCTTCAATATCGATACAGCAAAACTTTTCTATTTGTAAGCGTCCACTATTTCCCACTACTTGTTTCCCTCCAGCCATTAATTAAACACAAACCCTTCATTTATTTTCCAGAGCTTCCTTTGATTCTCATTCGTCTTTTTATGTTTCATGTCCTTCCCTTCCTCCTGCCTTCACTTTCTACCTTCCTTCCCTCAGACATATTTCATTCAATTCATCCCTCAAATGTTCGCAAATCTCAACGCTACACGGGCAATACATGTCAATAGTTTTTGCGTCACTTTCTCGCAGTTGTCCTTGTAAGATAAAGAATTGATTTTCCGTAACGTCTTGTGTTGTTTCATTACCTTTTTGTGTCTGTACCAAGGTTTTGCCTGACACACCTTTACACGTTCGAACTGAGCATTGAGTAGAGATCACATACTCGCTCGTCTGGTTAACTAAGTGGGTGGTTAACTATGTGAGTGGTGTGTCTGGTTAACTGTGTGTAGGTTGTGTTGAAGAGGTAAGCCGGTGGCATATTCCCCCAATCTATTCCAGTATGTGGTTTGCAAGTGAAGACGCCTGGCTATAGCTCCGAAACTGACAATAGGATTTGCTCGAAGATTTCCTCATTGTGATTCCCACACAAATTTACCGTTGTATGTCCAGGAAACCTAGCTTAACCTAACCGTAACCTAACGTAACCTAACCTGACGTGTTAAAGAGTAAACGCGACATACTGTTCCAAAAAACAGGAATATGCAATGGGTGAATATTATCAGGGGTGACCTGGTAATATGAAAATAAGGGAGTATCGATATAGAAAAAAAGTAACGAGGAGAAAGGTAGATTAGGTTATCTATCTTATTATGTTACCTGACTCCTGATATGGTGAACCTTGCCCAGGATCGCACCGCCAAGCACGTCAGCCTCGAGGGCCCCGAGAGTGAGGTAGCCGCCGCCGCCAAGAACATCACCGGCGGCCAGAAGGTTATCGAGGCACAGTTGCGTGAGGCAGCCGAGCGCCGCAAGGGGAACAGAGTCAAAGTGGTGGCGGAAGTGAACCCGACAGGCGGCGCCACGTGGTGGGCCTCGGGGGCAAGGAGCTCCTCAGGCTGGCTCAGAAGTACCCCAGCGTGAGGGTATCGGTCCCCCCCGCCACCAACACTCACTCCCGCAACGTGAGAGTCGTGGGCCCGCCCGCCGAGTTGGCCGCTGTCGAGGCCTATAGTGGGGCGGGCCATTGTAGCGGATGTAATTTCCCATAGTTTTGCGTGTTAATTTTTGGCAACCACATTGAATGTATTCTTACCATCCATATGGAGTAGAAAAACCATGTTGCCATTTTTCCTAAATATATTTATGGCATAAAATATGCCTTAATGTTAAGGACCACATTGTGCCAAAAGAAATGTTTTTTTGCTGGAGCCATCCATGGTAATGGATATACTGAGTTTGCAGAACTATATTGATGTTAATGGCACCTTGGGACCTTCACCTGGTATCACTAGACGAACTTTGCAAATAGTTATTTGCACATGATAAACTGAAATATGCAAGACTCGCTCCGTTGTACCTCGCGGAAATGGGTGCCCTCTAAACGACAGATCCTGATATATATGCCGAATTCGTGGAAGGGGACTTCACTGTTAACAAAAACCAAGTAAATTCTGTGCTGTCTGTGTTGATCATGCCCTTGAACACATCAACTGCATCATGAAAGTCACAGGAGGTGTTGTTGGGATGACACAGAATGCCAGCGCTCGGGACAGTTTCTTCCTCACAGCACCAGAACTGAGCCGGCTCGCGGAAGAAGCACATCATATGAATGGAACACCATATGCTACAGTAAAGAGGAGAATACCACAATCTGTCAAAGGGTGTTTGGCAAAGACAGGAAGACAACATAGCTCGACTTAAAGACGTGATTAGATCAGCAATGGATTCCATGACGGATGATGATAACCAACTGACAAACGTAATCACGAAAGGGGTGATGCCAGGGCAAGTACAGAATGCCGCGTGCAGCCAAGACAATAGAGGTCAACAAAGATATGTTACATTCGTTGAGGAACGGATCAATAAGGACGAAGTCAACATCTGGGCTCGAATGACAAAGATTCAACTGAAGTTATGAACCAGTACTAGTAAAGCTGTGAAACACAAGCTTGCTGACCAAGTGATTGAGCTGAAAGATGACAGATCCTTGTTTGCTCGCCTACTGATTGTGGCTCGGTCACGCCCAGAAATCAACTTGAAGGAAGTTATCGGCAGGTACGAATTCACGGCGTTACCTCGGTCGCTGTTTGCTCCAACTAGGGCACTCCTTCCTTGCACAGAGAAGAACAAACTCATGGCAATCCTGGAGTAGCTGCCATGCGAGAAGAGGAGAGAAGGAGCACAACAACCTATGGAAGTTGACCTATGGTTTCCTCCCAAGAAGATGACAGTTATTAACGGAATGACACTTGTACATGAAATGGGAAAACCACAATGGGTCACGACATGTGCACAGTGGGTGCAACACTTTTGCACTATACTGGACAAGAGAACCGAATCCTATGACGAAATCAATCTGGTCTTTGACCGCTATGACCTTGCTACGTCATTGAAAGCAGCTACAAGAGAGAAACTACAAAGTGCCAAGCCACCAACTGCATACCATGTAGCAGACTCAACTCCAGTCGGAAAAGTGTCAGTCAAACAGTTTCTTTCCTATATCAGGACGAAAGATGAACTTACTATTTACCTGGCCAGGAAAGCTCTCCGCATGTTCGAGGAAAAAGACAAGACCTTTATCGTGACTTCACGACATGAGGTCAATTATATTGAGATAAATGTGCAACATTTACACAGCTCCCAGGAAGAAGCTGATACCAGAATAATCCTCCAAGGTCTCGACACTGTTCGAAGAGGAGCAACACAACTCTACATCCAGCCACCTGACACGGGGGTGTTCGTTCTTTTGATTCGACGATATCATCAGCTTTGCAAAGAGACATATTTCGTCACAGGTGTGGCAAACAAGAAGCGACAAATTTCCCTGGAGCCAATAGTTAATGAGCATGTAGAAGTGAAGGCTGCTGCATTGCCAGGTTCCCATGCGTTCTCTGGGGCAGACCAGACCGGGCACTTTGCTGGGAAGGGGAAGCTAACCTGTTGGCAGGCCTTGAACAGATGTCCTTCAACAGTGATGAATGCTTTCAGAGGACTGGGCGTCTCCAATGATCATCTGACGGATGACGATATAAATGCCATCGAGGCATTTGTCTGCCAACTGTATGACTACTGCCACAGATGTTGATGATTTGAGATGAAGGCTTTTCACCAAGAAACAGGTTGAAGCTCAGAGGTTACCACCGACTTGAGGAGCATAGCATGAAACAATTTACCGGGCTCATCTGCAGGCCATTGTTTGGCATAATGTCAACGTGCCTAACCCAAACATACCATCTCCGACAGAGTATGGTTGGATGATGGAGGAAGGCAGACTTGTACCAGTCACAGCCAAAGAACCACCAGCGCCAGACGCGGTCACTCACCTTGTAAAATGCGGGTGCAAGAAAACAAAGTGCACTTCCTACTGCACCTGTCGCTTTCAGAATTTGAGTTGTTCAGAACTGTGCATATGTGGAGCAGATGAGGAGGAATGTACCAACATCAAACAAGATGATCCAACTGAACTCGACGACGACGACGATGATGATTATGCTGATCCAGCCGTCTGAGATATACGTCTACTGCGTTAAATGTGACGAATGTGACGATGCTTTAAGACACTAATTGTGTTTGTTTTCTTTGGATTTCACTACCTGTTTGGTTAAGATTTATGTAGAATCTAAAACATCCAAATTTATCCAACGATACATAGTGTTTGTTCATGTATAGCATTTGTACCTGACTTTTTGATACATTTTTTGATGATTTTGTTGCGAAATTATATAATTGAAATACTGTAAAACTATAGGAA
Organism: Chionoecetes opilio; assembly: GCA_016584305.1. NCBI lineage: Eukaryota > Metazoa > Arthropoda > Malacostraca > Decapoda > Majidae > Chionoecetes > Chionoecetes opilio. The sequence continues at coordinate 124,282 of JACEEZ010025153.1, forward strand.
ACCAGTCAGAAAAAATGGCAACATCCTGTCTTTTCCAATTGAAAAAATGTTATGATCCTATATGATCATAGAAGACAACCACAGCAGTGGCCAAAAATTATCAGTTCAAAATTACGATAATACATAGGCCCCCCCACTACTACCTTAAGGCCTTCTTGCAGGCGGCGGAGCGGAGGCGACAGCTCCTGAAAGATAGGGGAATACAATATCGACAATATCGAAAGGCGGCGGGCAAGGAGTGAAGTTCTTTCTCTTGATCACTTCATCAATCAATTATTTACGCCGTTACCTATAATTTGAATGATTTATGTCCATCATTTCTGATTTTTATTTCATGTTTTACAATTTTATCATTTACTCTTTGTAATTGTAGATTATTAATAATGAGCATTATGCGTATTTTTTCTACATTATGTCGTCACCGTAAACTCTTCCAAAACACGCACACGCGCGCGCGCACATACACACACACACGCACACGCACGCACACACACACACACACACACACAAACACACACACACAGGTGGGGAGCCCCGTAGTGTAAGGGTTAGCACGCTCGGCTCACAACCGAGAAGTCCCGGGTTCGATCCCCGGGCGGAGCGAAGACAGACGGGCGGTCTTCTTAAAACCAGAGCCCCTGTCCACCCAGCAGTGAATGGGTACCGGGTGTTAGCCGGGGGTTTGTGACCCGCCTCCCGGGGTGGTGGCTTCGGCCAACACTAAAAAGATGCATGAGAAAAATAAAATGTTGATATGGAGACGGGGCCATACGAGCGTTGCTCTGGCCCTGTAAAATACAACTAGATGAACAACAACCACACACACACACACACACCACACACACGCACGCACCACCACGACACGCACGCCACGCACGCACACGACACGCAGCACACGCACACACACACACACACACCACACACACACACACCACCACCACACACGCACGCACGCCACGCACCACACACCACACACACACACACACACACACACACACACACACACACACACACACACACACACACACACACACCACACACACACACACACACACACACACACACACACACACCACACACACACACACACACACACACACACACCACACACACACACACACACACACACACACACACACACACACACACACACACACACACACCACACACACACACACACACACACACACACACACACACACACACAACACACAACACACACAACACAACACACACACACACACACACACACACACACAACACACACACACACCACACACACACACACACACACACACACACACACACACACACACACACACACACCACACACACACACACACACACACACACACACACACACACACACACACACACACACACACACACACACACACACACACCAAACACCACACACACACACACACCACACACACACACAACACACACACACACACACACACACACACACACACCACACACCACCACACAAGTCGCAAAGTTCCCGGACGCTCACCCCGTCCACCCCTCCATCACCCAGTCACCAGTTAAGAGTCGTTGACTGGCTGGCTGTTGTCCCCTCGCACTCATCTGTCTCATTCACAGGCTTGGACACGTTTCTCGTCTCTTTTGTTTCACTGATGAACAAATATTGTTGTTGTAGCTCTTGTGTGAACGGTGATGGTGGTGGTGGTGTTGGTGCCTATAGGTGTGGCAGAGGTGGTAGGGATGTGGCGGGAGGACGTAATTCATGGTGTGACATATGTAGTGACATGGCTTGGTACACGTGCAACAAACTTGTACTGTGTTTTGTCACATGTACTTTGGTCGTGACAGATGGAAAGGGTGTTGCATAGCTCACACTGGCGTTGTTACGTGCAGACCGTTTGCTGGTTTACGAGTATGTGTGTGTGAGTGTGAATGTGTGGTGGGGCGACCGGACTCCTACACACACTGCACAGGTCCAGGTTAGTGTTGGGACCGATGGAAGCGACAGGGAGGACCCCAATTGTCATCACTATGAGTAAATGTCTGAAAAAATGGGCGGATACAC